>OY720444.1:65254540-65363960 GCA_963082915.1 Dolichopus griseipennis | reverse complement strand
CTAAATTAAATACTAATAACAGTACTTCAAACATAAATCAGAATAACATTTGTCATAACCACAATACTATTCAGAACAATAATAACAATACAAACACTTCAAATACTTCATCAGTAACCAAAGAGCCTGAAATTGTCAATGCTAACTCTACTACAGTTATTGAACCTCCTCCTTCTTCGTCGACTTCTCCAAACACTCCTTCTACTTCTAAATTCGTAAAATTTGTGCAAGGTGAAACTTTTCAGCCTTCAATTATTAACCCACTTTTACCACCAATAACTAGAATGACACAACAATCTCTTGCCAACAAGGACTATACAATAGCTCTTTCCAGGCTAAGAGATGATAAAGTTTATAACATGGTCAGATTGTATTTGTCGTATTTGTTTGACGATAATTATAATAAGGTATTGGAAGGTAAGACTAGAATAAGTGTAAAGGTCTTAATTGATAACGAAGGTTTACCAACCGATTATAAAGAACTCTATAAATTATATATTAAATTTCACGAAATTAAAGGTATATCTTCCAAAGATGTTTCTGACGACTTAAAGGCATACCGTAACCATTGTAGTAGTAATTATTACAATCACTTGCAGGTTTCAAATGATAACCATAATAAATATTTTCATATTAAATAATATTTAAATAAGACCTCTACATCTTTGATTGATCCTTCAAATTTGATAAATTTATCATTATATTATCAAAATGTCAGAGGTCTTAGAACAAAAACTAGACAAGTCCTACTTAATTCAATAAATTTAAATTTTGACGTATTTGCTTTAACTGAAACTTGGCTAAATTCTTCTATTAACAATCTTGAGCTTTTTGATAGCTCATACTCGGTTTTTAGAAAAGACAGATACTCTGAACTTAATGTATCTAATAGTTACATTCCTAAAGGAGGAGGAGTATTGATAGCCGTAAAAAACTCATTTAATGCAAATGAAATTCCTATTTCTGTTAATATTGTTAACACATACATTCCACCTTCTTCGAATTTTAATATTTATATTACTCTTTTAAATGTAATAGATTCGATTTGCTGTAATTCTGGTCCTAATGATGAGTTAATTTTATGTGGAGATTTTAATCTCCCTAATATAACTTGGATCAATCATGACGAAGAATCTTTTTTGATTGCTGATTCTTCAGTGAATGAACCTGATTCTCAATTTATTGATGGTTTAAATACCAACGATTTACAACAGGTTTCCCACTGCCGCAATTTTAAAGATAAACAATTGGATCTAATATTTACTTCCGATTGGAATAATATTATTTTCTGTGAATCCGTGTTACCGCTTGTTGCGTTGAACCCCTATCACCCTTCAATAAATTTTACTTATTGTTTGACTAATTCCATAAATCATGAAGCAGCAGATTCTTATAGGTTTAATTTCAATAAAACCAACTTTCCCGGACTAGTAAATTTCTTAAACACCTATGACTTCACGTCTATATTTAATAATATAGACCTTAATCAAATGACAATTAGGTTTTATGAAATAATGTTCGAAGGTTTTACACAATTTGTTCCTATTTCAAAAAACAGATGTTCTAACTCTGGCCCACCATGGTTCACAAAGGAGCTTAGATCTCTCAGAAATAAGAAAAACAAAGCCTGGCGTAAATATCTAAAAACAAAAGATATTAATGAATTTAATAATTTTGTCATATTGTTTGAGAATTTTAAAACTTCTTCTGAAATACTTTATAATAGTTACATTAACTTAATGGCAACTAAATTAAAGTCTGATCCGAAAAAATTTTGGAAATTCTTAAACTTTAAACGTAAATGTGATGATTACCCAACATTTATGAATTTCAATTCTCTTTCTAGTAATGATCCTTCAACTATTTCAAAATATTTTCGTGAGTTTTTTAGCACTTCATATAGTGATTCTTCTTTTACGCCAAATGAAAATTATTTCTCCTATATGAATACATATCAAAAAACTTCTCTTACTGACATTAATATTAATGAACAAATAGTTTCCAGCTATCTAAATAAACTGGGTGAAAATACTTTTCCTGGACCAGATGGTATACCAGAAATAATTTTGAGCAAGTGTTCTAACATTCTCACTACGCCTTTAACATTACTCTTTAAAAAATCATTAAATTCCGGATATTTTCCTCCTATTTGGAAAATTTCTTATATCAGGCCAATTCACAAAAAGAATGCTAAAAATGAAATCACTAACTATCGCCCAATAGCTAAATTATCTTCAATTCCTAAATTATTTGAATTAATTATAACGGATTCAATTTATAATCATTGTAGGAATCTTTTAATAGATAACCAACATGGCTTTGTAAAACAAAAATCTACGGTGACTAATCTAGTTGAAACCACATCTCTTCTTCTTAATAACATGGAAGAAGGATTTCAAACAGATGTTGTCTATACTGATTTTAGTAAAGCATTTGATCTATTGCCACATAATATTATTTTACTAAAACTTGAAAAATATGGTTTTCCACTATTTTTCCTTAAGTGGATACATTCTTATTTATGTGATCGCTCCTATAGTGTTATATTTAAAAATGTGATTTCAGAACCTTTCGTGGCAAATTCGGGAGTTCCACAAGGTAGTCACCTTGGCCCTCTACTTTTTATCTTATCTGTAAATGATGTTTCTCTTTAATTTCTAATTGCGAGCTTCAAGTTTACGCTGATGATATGAAACTTTTTAAAAAGATTACATCTTATAATGACGCCATCCTTATGCAGAATGATCTTCAAAATTTTAACAATTGGTGCGTTAATAACTGTTTACTACTTAATGTAAATAAATGCGCACTGATTTCTTATACACGCCGATCTAGTCCTATTTGTTTCAATTATAACTTAGATGGTATTAGTTTACCTAATGTTACCTCAATAAAGGACTTAGGGGTGTGCTTCGATTCTCAACTTAGCTTTAAAATCCATTATAATAATATTATAAATAAAGCTAATTCACTATTGGGATTTGTTAAACGTTCTGCAAAGGAATTTTCAGATCCTTATGTACTTAAATCGTTGTACACTTGTCTTGTAAGACCAAACTTGGAATATGCTAGTCAAGTTTGGTCTCCGTTTTATATGGTACACATTGATAGGATTGAGGCAATACAAAAAAATTTTCTTAGATTTGCCTTACGCCATTTGCCATGGTCGAATCCCATTATTTTACCACCATATGAACAAAGGCTAAAATTAATTGACTTGTGTACTTTAAATTTTCGACGTGAAGTTTCTGATGTCATTTTTATTACAGAAATTGTCAAGGGTAACGTTAAATCTAATTTAATTTCTAGTAAAATTATTATTAGAAATCTTCAACGCCTTCGCTCTTGCAATTTATTTAAAACTAATAATCATAGGACTAACTATGGCAAATTCGAACCTATTAATAGAATGCTTATTATAGGTAATAAACATAAACATTATATTGACTTTACACTTTCAAAACACTCCCAAAAACAAAAATTATACAATCGCTATTATTAGGATTATTTTTGTTTTGTTTTTCTTGTAGTAATGGAAAGTTTATAATTTTTAACTTTTAATTTTAATTTTAGTTTGAACATATTTATAATTAGTACATATTTGACTTTTTATACCCTACACCTATAGAATAGGTAAAGGGGTATATTAACTTTGGTATGGTGTTTGTAACCACCTAAAGGAAGCGAGCTAGATATGGAAAAGTATATATATTTGTGATCAGCGTGACCGCCTTAGTCGATAAAGCCATGTCCGTCCGTCCGTAGGCACGATAACTCAAAAAATAATGGAGCTATCTTGATGAAATTTTAACTGTAGGTTACTAGGACTGAAAGTACGGCGGGGATTGCATATGGGCGAAATCGGCCCATGGGTTTGGATTCTGGACCTTTTAGTAGGTTTCAGGGCTAACGAACAAATATAAAAAATCACGATAACTCAACAACTAATGACGCTATCTTCATCAAATTTGTGCTGTAAGTTACTAGTAATGAAACTACTTCGGGAATTGCGTAAGGTCGGGATTGGACCATGGGTTCGGAACCTAGAACTTTTTGATCGAATTTAGGCCAAACGAGCATAATTCCGAAACCAATGAAGATAGAACCTCCAAAATTAGTATCAGGGTGTCCCTTCCTATTTCCTAAGTGTCTTGTGAATTTGGGTCCCATTAGAGTATTGGGTCGGGAACCAGCCACACATTTCCGAAGACCTTAAAGCATATCTTTAAAATTAATAAAGATAACAACTTGAAAAAATGTAGAAGCTTCCAATTTGCCACAAGGGTGTTCTTTACTATCTCTTGCGTGTTCCCCTAATTTGGGATCAATTGGAGTGGTGGTTCTGTACCCCTCTCAGACCTCCCAAGTTTAAAAGGCTTATAATCGAAATTACTAAAAATAGTTACTTAAAATTAGGATAGACCATTCAAATTGTGTACAAGGGTTAACTAGTACTATAAGTACAGCGCGGACTATATAAGGGCGAAATCAGCCCAACGGTTCGGATTCCGGACCTTTTAATCGATGTCAGGGCTAAGGAACATATATAAAAAATCACGATAACTCAACAACTAATGAGGCTATCTTCATGAAATTTGTGCTGTAGGTTATTGGCAGCGAAACTACGGCGGTGATTACGTACGGTGAGGATTGGACAATGGGTTCGGAACTTAGAACTTTTTGATCGAATTTAGGCCAAACGAGCATAATTCCGAAACCAATGAAGATAGAACCTCCAAATTTGGTATCAGGGTGTCCCTTCCTATTTCGTAAGTGTCTTTGAAATTTGGACCCCATTGGAGTAGTGGATCCGGGACCAGCCACTCAGTTCTTAGGCCCTTAAAGCATATTTTCGAAATTAATAAAGATAGTAACTTGAAACAAATGTAGAAGCTTCCAATTTGCCACAAGGGTGTTCTTTACTATTTCTTGCGTGCCCCCCTAATTTGGGATCAATTGGAGTGGTGGTTCAGAACCTCTTTTAGACCCCCCAATGTGTAAAAGCTTATCATCGAAATTAATAAAACTAGTAACTTAAAATTAAGATAGAACGTTCCAATTGTGTACAAGGGTTAACTAGTATTGAAAGTATGACGGGACTGCATATGGGCGAAATCGTACCATAATTTCGGGTTCTGGAACCCTTGAAAAGTTCAAGGACTAACAAACATATATCTTACAAACACCATAACTCAAAAAATAATGCCGGTATTTTGATGAAATTTAACAGTAGGTTACTAGTAATGAAAGTACCATGGGAATTGGTTGTGGTCGAGTTTAACTTCGAAGCCAAAGAATATATTTCCTATGTCCTATGTGTCTCCGAAATCTAGACTTAATTGTATTGGTTCAGCTATGTTCAAAGGTACTTGCTGCATTTATGTAAAATTTATTTTTATATTTAAATGAATTATATGAAAAGGTGTAAATTTTTAATTGTATTTTAGAAATACATTTATTGCATATTTTGCGTTTATAAGCTATTAGGTATATAAACTAACCATTTAAAATAATTGCAATTTTTAAAAATTTGGATTATTAAATATATTATGCTTTGATTATCTTTTTATCACAAAATTTAATAATTAGAATTTTTTCATTTTGTAATTGAATTGGAATAAATATATTTTCATTTATTTCAAGTTTGTTTGTTTTTTAATATTTTTAAATAAATAAATTAGTAAGAATTTGTAGTATTTTTTAATAGATAGGGTAATTAGAAAATGTTTTTAGTATTATACAGTTAATTTGGTTAGCTATGTCTTACGATCAAATTAATAACAGCTTCTATGGTGTTAAAATGACTTATGGATATGTCCTTAAATTTGAACCAAATAGGTGTAGGGTATTTCTAAGTCGGTTGCACCGACTGACTGTTTCTTTACTTGTTTATATTGATTTTAATTGTATAATTTTAATTGTTTTTGTATGCTTTTTTGTAAACTGTTTGTGTTAAGCAGTATAATAAATAAATAAATAAATAAAAATAAATTATTCAAATAGTTGCAAAGTGAGACAATAGTATAGTATTTCTGTGAGACAAAGCTCTTTGGCTTGAATTTCTCGGTGTGTTTAAGTCAGTTCTGTTGAGACTTACAAAATTATAATTACTTTCTGGTAAGTCAGTGATGCTTGCATTAAGGCGTAAAAAATTATGTAAAACTATGGTTGCCAGTACAAATTTTTTTGCATTTTCTGCAGTATTATTTATAGTTGTTAATAAAATTCGCCATTTTGATGACAAAACACCTTAAAAAATATAACAATAAAAATTTCATATTGCTATTAAAATTAAAAAAAGATACCAAAAGCCATTTCAATTCGAACTCTTGCTTTTGAAATTTTCTTATTGTAAATGTCGATTCTTTCATCAGTCACTGTAGCAAAATATTTCATAATATTTGATTTTAGTGGAAAAGCTGCATCCGCTACAAAATAAAACGGGAAAACTTCCAATGTATTTGGTAGATTTGCTTCTGGTGGTATATTTAATTCATTATTAAGTATTTTTTGTCCAAATAATGAGTTTCTAAATACACCACCATCACTCTGGGACCCATAGGCTCCTACATCAATTAGCGTAAAACTGTAGTCTGCGTCACATGCTGCCATCAAGACCTGAAAAAATTTAAACTGAATAATTTATATTTGTGGTTTATTTTTTCTTACAATGCTGTTGTATTTTTTGTAGTTAAAATATTGAAATCCAGCATGTGCGGGATTTCTTATCTTAATGTGCTTTCCATCTAGTGCACCTAAACAATTAGGAACACCAGTTGTCACTAGAAATTTTGCCGCTATTTGCAACCAATTTTCTTGCTTAGGAGGGCTGATATAAAACTCATGTAACTCGTGCCATAATACATCACTTGTTTCTATGACAATTGACCTCGCCGTTTCCAAACCCACACGAAACTTCATAGACAATGTGTGTAAGCTGCATCCATGTCCAAGAAAACTAAATAACACAAATAATGCATAAATAACAACAAAAATAATGCATAAATAACACTACATACAATAAAGTTATGAATAATCTCTGTTCAGCATTGATAGGTTTTCTGTTAGAATGTTTCGTCAGTGCAAATCGAACTAATTCCAACAGTGACTTAAATTGATCATAAGTCATACGAACCGATTTGTAAAAGAGTTCTGGATTCTTTGTTGTTATGATATCGAATCCAGTATTATAAAAACCAAAGTTTTCTCTAGATTTGAAAAGTTCTCTATTACACCTACGATATTTCTTTTTTTGGATCATTCTTAAAATCATTAAATCTTCTAAAACTTCAATATCATCGGAATCCATTTTACAAAATTTAAAGAAAAACAAAATTAAAAATAATACCAAAATTAAAAACGCTATTTTTTATATGAAATCAATATTCAAAATAGATTTTTTTTTCAAATTAAAAATGGTACGCGCGTATCGATTTCGGGATACGTCGACGTATCGACGTACGGTGTATTGTACGTCATACGTCGTGCGCTTTTGATTAGGTAAAGGCCTTAAATTTAAATGTTACGCTCTGAAAGAGTGAGTATAGGTACAAACATTTTTATACCCGTATAACTATATAGTCCAAGGGTATAATAAATTTGCCATTACGTTTGTGACGCAGAGAAGGAGGGGGGGTAGATATAGACTCAAGTGTATGGATCAGATCAGAATCGAAAAATAAATCGATTTAGCTATGTATATCCGTCCGTCTGTCCGTCTGTCCGTCCGTCCGTCCGTCCGTCCGTCATCACGATAACTCAAAAAGTAAAGGAGCTAGGATTATGAAATTTTCACAAATTCGTTTTTATGCAAAAAACGGAATCGAGTTTTAAATTCAGCTATTTTGGTCCACGGGTGCGAGTACCTGCCATACAACTTCTAATTTTATATGAGCATTACTCTATACCTATGGAAGCTGCGTGTCTGAAATTTTGCCAAAAGTAGTTTCGTATAATGGCCAAAGTTACTGCAAAATTTGGTTGGTCTACTGCAAAGGGTTCGAGTAGCTGCCATACAACTCCTTCTTTTATATGAGGTTTACACTACACCTGATGAAGCTGGGTGTCTGAAATTTTGCAAAAAATAGTTTAGTGTAATGGCCAAAGTTACTGCAAAATTTAGTTGGTCTACTGCTGAGGGTTCGAGTAGCTGCCATACAACTCCTTCTTTTATATGAGGATTACACTACACCTAATAAAGCTGAATGTTTGAAATTTAGCCAAAAGTAATTAACCGGATGATATAATGTATATGTTACGGTCATACGGGTATCCCAGAGTTGACACAGTCTACTCTACTGCACTCTTCCTCGTTTTTATTGAAGTAAAAACAGAAAAGTAAAAAATAATTTTTATGCTCAAATACTATGAGCAAAAGTGTTTGTTTGTAAATTAGATTCACAGATCTGTGAGATTTGATATGATTATTTATACAATCAGCTCATGCTTTACTTTTATTTTAATTTTTTGTTTTTGTTCTTATGAGCAGGAGCTCTTATTTTAAAAATAAAGCTCGTGCTCATGCGAGACTTTCAAAAAATGAGCTCGAGAGCGCTCGTTCGAGCAATAAAATCAAACACTGATTTGAACCTTATATTTAAATTTCAGATCACCTTGTCTTATAAATGTGCGTTGCTGTGTGCATTGTATGTATATTCAGAATTTTTATTTTTTAGTAAAAAAATATGTGAGCAAATGTGTATATAATATTATTACAAAACGGTAAATAAATACTTTTATTTATTAACAAAACAAAAGCTTTTCTGAACAGAATAAGTGTTCAAAAATACATTCAAAACCTTGACAATCCTTTATTTTTCTGAAAAATATTTAATACTAAAAAAGTTTATATGAATTTGTCCCTCTTCCTATTATCTTTACTCTATCATAATACTTAATATATCTTTTAGGCTATTTAAAGCTAAAAATTTAAAACTATGTTGAAGTGCAATTTAACATTTTTCTAATTTTAAATCTGGTTGAAATTTTTTGTAAACAAAATAATATTTAAATTTTTGTTTAAGTTATAAATTATTTAACAAAATTTGCCAACATCATCCAAAAACTATAAATAGTTTTAGTTATCTGAAAAAAAAAGTCGCTATATAGAAATCTAGAAATTTAAGTAACAAAAGATAAAAACGAACAAACCTGAAGTGCAGAATTAACTGATAATGGTGTTACTCCACCAATAGTGAAAATAACTTTCTTTTGTGAACGCAATAACATAAACAAAATTACTTTTTGATGTTTAACACTAAGACGATACCATTCTATATCATAAATCATATCAATAACTTCATTTGCCTAAAATTAAATCGCGTATAAAGGAATATGCAGCTCAAGAGTTAAATATAATATTTACCGAATTTTCCCATAAAGTACCAAGAACGCAATAAGTATATACACAAACCAAATTTGCCAGAGTTGTTTGAATTGCTAAAGGCCAATCACTGGTCATACCTATAAAAATACTGATAATTGCACCCAAAGCACTACAAGCAATTTCAGTTGCAACAACAAAAAAAAACATTTGCGTAGTCAATTGATTGAAGCTATAGTTTAAAAATAGAATTCAAAAGATTAAATATAGTTATAGATTAAATATAGTTATAGATTAATATAGTTCATAAAAGATTTAATACATACGCGGAGCAAGTTTCTAGCCAATCTACTAGAGCTTTCACTTCAATTCTATTGCCACCAACATTATTCTTAAGCATCTCATTAAAATCATTTATTTTTTGTCTTAGAATATCCGATAACAAACACATACTTAATGTATAGATTACAAAAACAGCATCTGCAACATTATTACCAATACCACCAAGAAAAATACAAATACAATGAATTAGATACAATGTAAAATATCCTGTATCTGTGTCTTTATCTATACCGGGTAATAAAAAATTGATTGGTAAAACTTTTCTTTGTTTAAAAACGTAATAATACATTGGGGCAATCCACATTGACAACATTGCCGTAAAATATATGCTATTATTCAATATAATTGCCATTTTATATTTTTGAATATACTTTGATAAAATATTCTTATAAGTTTCAGTGTTAGAAAAGTCTCTATAAATGTCCTTTAGTTGATTATTTGAAGATAAGAATTGTTTACTATAAGTTAATGCCGTTATCAATTTTGAGATAGCCTTGAAATTTAGATTGATCAATTATAATAAAATATTGCCGTATCAATTGGCTTTTTTTTCTGCAGTTATAACCACTTGTATAACTTGTATATACTTACTTGTATAACCATACCAGAAACACACAATGTTTCGAGAGATTTTTTCCAATCCTCACGAATAGAAAGATTCATAGTGTAAAAAACCAATATAAAATAAGTACCACAGATAGCAAACATTAAATATAGAACCCAATTTGGTTTATATGGTGCGAATATATTTGCACCAACCATACTTAAACCCATTTGAATTAGATGAACTAGAAATTTGAAACTTTCGTATGGTAGATTTTCTTTAGTTTTAGAAACCATATTGTTTGATTAAATTAGATATAATGTGTATCTAATTCATAGGATTAAAGCGTACTAATAAAATAAGACGTTAATTTATAAAAGTTATGTTATTGCATATTAGTCTTTTGGCATTTTTAGGTAATGAATAAATAAAAGCAATAATTAAAAATTATATGGTTACCTAAATATTGACGGGTAATTAAAAATTTATATAATGAAAAGTTTTTTTTTAAATAATAATGTAATTATATATAACTAGCTAATACCCGGTGCGCGTTGATGCGCCTCTCAATAGAGGTTTAATTCAAGTTGATGTTACTGCAAAAAGTTAACATAAAAATTACACATGTAGTAAATGTTATTTTAAAATGTATTAAAGCAATTCTTTTTAAATGATTTTGCTAGGATTATTCTATTAATTTTTTAAAGCTCCTGTAATCAAAGAAGTTCTAATTACTTCCCAAAATTGGACGTAATTTACTTCCAAAAATTTTTTTTGACCAATCGTATGGCCGACATGTGTTACCAAATACCAGGCCTGCTAACAGACTCAACTCCATTTTCAAGGTGCTTCGCGCATACAAAGTCAAACCGTTTCGAATTTAAAGTAAAGTAACGAAAAAATCTAAAAAATGACCCTGTGTCGCAATGGGTTAACGGAACTCAACAAAAAATGTTTTGAGACTTTCTCTTTGGCCAAAGCAGTACTGCACAAAATCGGACAATATTTGCTTCCAACATTTTTTTTCGGCCGACATGGGTTAACAAATTCCAAATCTGTTAGTAGTGTCAATTCAATTCTCAAGGAGCATCACGTATACAAAATTTGAAGTCGATTGGTCAAACCATTTCTAATTTAGAGTAAATTATTGAAAAACCTGTAATTTTTTTGAGGCTTTCTATTTAACCAAGGCAGTATTTCGTAAAATCGGACAAAATTTGTCAACTCAATTTTTAACAAAATTTGAAGTCAATTGGTCCAAGAGTTTCTAATTTAGAGTAAAGTAATGAAAAAACCTATAAAAAGATGTGGGGCCGAAATGGGTTGATGGAACTCAGCAAAATTTTTTTTGAGGCTTTCTATTTAGCCAAAGCAGTATTTCGTAAAATAGGATAAAATTTGGACCCAAACATTTTTTTGACCAACCGTCGGGCCGACATGGGTTAACAAATTCCAAAACTTTTATTAGTGTCAACTCAATTCTCAAGGAGCATCACGTTTACAAAATTTGAAGTCAATCGGTCAAACCGTTTTCATTTTGGGACGAAAAAGTTTATATACTTGCACCACAGCCCCAACTTGGCGGTCCGTTAGAGAAAAATTTTTGGCCCACGATTTCCTTCCGTACCCAAAAACCCCTATATACAAATTTTTATAAGAATCGGCTAAGCAGTTTAGGAGTCTATAAGACACAAACAAACAAACAAACAAACAAACAAACGAACAAACAAACAAACAAACAAACATACAAACAAACTTTTGCTTTTATGTATATAGATTATCTCATATAATTCATTATATATAAAAATTCTTAATAATATATCGTCTACACGGTTGGATGGAAATGGTGTTAGAGTTTAGGCCTGCCATTCGAAAGGCTTAGGTTTTAATTGAAGTGGAGAAACTTTTATTTATTTGTCGACATGACTAAACTACTATTTGCTACTTGGGTTCAAACTAATAGTTTAAGCAATATTTAATAGTTAAAACTTTCGGATCTTTCGGACCTATATCTAATGTATTAATTGTATATGTAATTCATTGAGAATAATTCTAAAAAGAAGATTATCATATCCTTCTGTTCCAACATGTACCTATTGTTATTTTACCTATTCACAGTGTTTTCTACATTACATAAATAAGTTCGAATCTTTATTAGTCGTTTGGTGATAAGATTTGAAGCCCTTAGTAAAGATGGTAAAGATGTATCTGGGTACTATATATCTGTTATGTATATGTTTTTAAGGTAATCTTAGTATAATTTTTTGTATGGACCTTGTTTCACACCATCCTGCCTCACATAATGGAATATTAAGTAATTTTTATTTTAAAGTTTAAAATATTGTAATATTATTAGTTCTGTTTTGTGCAAATAGTGAAGAATATGGAATTTGTGGCAATGTTATTTAAAAGTAACTAGATATTAAATACCTATTTATTCTCCCTGTACGAATGTAGTTCGTAGTTGTAAACTTAATTAATGAAATTGGTGAAATTTTCTTTCATTAAACCAAGTAAAATTTGAATATTCATAACTTGTGTTTAAGGATATCCCAGAGTTGACACACTCCACGCTTCTTTATTTGTCATTGTTTAAAATTTAATTGAATCAATTAAATTGAATTGTCTGAAGTATAAAATGTTTTAATAATTTATAAAATAAAAGAAATAATTTTAATATTGTTTTATTATTTATTAAATTATTTAAAATTCAATAAATTAAAACATTACTTGTCACATAAATATTTTATTAAATTGCGTTTCAAATGAAATATTTAATTATCAATATACTAGGTCGCATAAAATATAAAAATTTTAGTTAGCAAAAGAATAAATTTTAATAAAATCATAAAAAGTTATTTTATAATTTCGTAAATACGAATTTTTTCAATTAAGGCATTTTGGGAACACTCGTATTATTAATATTTTCTTTAATATCATGATTCAAAGATTATTCAAGTAATTTATTATCTGCTTTGAAAAGATAAAATATGAAATTAATTGGCTATCTGAACTGATGGATATAATATGATTTTTTAACTTCACTATTTCTTGAATAAATCCGTGTGCTACGAGAAAATAGTCTCTTTGATCTAAATTGATTTGTTACAAAGCAGTGCTCGGCAAAATTGGATATATCAGTCTTTTTATTCGTTAGAGATTTGATCTTCGTAATGAGGTTTTTTTTTGTGCTTAATCGACACCTACACCGCGCATCTCACATAAACCATAATCTCATTCATAATCACTCTTTTTTGGCTTAATTAATCCGTTCCGCGATAGAGCTGTTTTCGCTAAATAATTAAACCTTTGAGCTATTAACATCAAATTTTGTTTGATTGACGATAAAGCTGTCGAATCTGTTAACTAATTGCGAGATTTGCGACCCAAAATTAATATTTATCTCTACTAACGTAAGACAGGTTGATCCAAGTCTGTGAATTTTGTATAAGTCCGATTCATTCACTTCCTAAAACTTCATCTCCTGAGAGTTTGGCCATTAAAGTAGAAATTCTACTTCATGTGTTAAACATATGAAGAACTTCTTTTTTAGGTGGACAAAATCTATGTTGCACTATTTGTTGCCATCCTTGTTTCCTGTTGGAAAATTTTAAGTGGAACCATTGACTGTTTAATTTCTTTAAAACAAATGTTAGTTCTTACAAGATATCTATAAAACAGAGTTGGCTACCCAACTGTTCGTCTTATTACCTAATGAATATTCATATTACCTAATGAATAGCCGTTTTCTATTTTGCCGAAATATATTAGTGCCGCTATAGGGACTCCTGATGCGCACTTCATTTTTTGTCAAATATACGTTTTATAAATATTAAAAGAATACGAATCAAACGGTTCGAAGGGAAATTTCTAATCCAATCGTTTAAAAACCTAAGAAGTATCTAATTCCCAATCATCAGATTCATCAGATTGGGAGAGAATGGTATTAAGCTTCTCGTAAAGTCATGAGATTACATGATGAACATCGGGATCTGAACCCGTAATGTCGATAACGAAGGAAACCATTGATCTAAATACTTTAAAAGTTTTTAATTTTACAATTTATTCCCTGCCTGTAGTAATAGCAATGTGTCGGTAGTTAGAGGGTTCCTTTTTATTGAGCAAAACATGTGTTACCTTCTATTGAGTAGGATACAAACCAGATGTAAAGAAAAGATAAAAAAAATATAGGATAGCGATTGTAAATTAGGCGTTTAAAGTACGATATTCTTTGATACCATCAGGACATTTTTTTGTATCGAGATAATTCAAAATTTTTATAACCGCTCAAATCTAAAGTATATTCTATCAATTTTTTTTTTTTTTTTTTTGTATTAAACTTTTATTATTGCCTTTATTACATTCTTATTTTAACTTAGCCTATAAAAAGTTTATAAAAAATTGACTTATTAGTAATTATTAACAAATCATTAACATTTAAATTAATATTTAATTTTTATGTTAATTTTTTTTCTAATTTTTATTTTAATTTTCTAATTCGTTAGAGTAAAAACTCTATTTATTCCATTTTTTATGTAATATTGTAATAAATTATGGCGAAAAAAAAATCAATATTAAATCTTACTTATTATTAAAAAACAACCTAACCTATTCCTTATTCTACTTAATCTATCTTAAAACTATACTAAGCCTAAACTAAACCTAATTTGTAATTATAATACTTAATTATGATAATTATGAGTTAACCAACCACCAATATTCTTTTTTAATTTTTTTATCTTTATTAGTAATAGACATGTCGTATATCAAACTTTCTCCATTAATATTGCCCGGGTTGTACTCTATTGCCTTGCATGTGGCCCGTCTACTATAGTGGTATAGTATGGGGACATAATCTTGGTTTTGGATATAACCATTTTTATCAAGAAAAATGAAATGCTCAGGGGCTATAAAACCCGTGAGCAAGGTTTTTCTTATGTACTCCTCATTGTGGTAGTATATATGTGATATAAGACCATTTTCTGGAGTGTTTTGTGCTCTCTCATAGTGTTTTCTGACAAGTTTTATAATAAAACCGTCAATTCTGTGTATGTTTGATAACTTATACAAATATTTGTTTGAGTAGAAATGTTTGTAATCGGATTCGGGCTTTTTGTTTATGTTAGTACAAATTCTTATGCACTTTCTTTCTAGCTTACGTAGTTTTTCCATTAAACTTGCGCTAATGTTGTACCATATGGGTATATATATCTATCTATATATATAAAAGGGAAAGTTTGTTTGTTTGTATGTTTGTTTGTTTGTTTGTTTATATGTAGCGAATAGACTCCTAAACTGCCCAGCCGATTTTCATGAAAATTTGTATATAGAGGTTTTTGGGTACGGAAAGAAATCGTGGCCTAAAAATTTTGCTCTAACGGACCGCCAAGTTGGGGCTGTGGTGCAAGTATTTAAACTTCTTTGTTCTAAAATGAAAACGGTTTGACCGATTGACTTCAAATTTTGTATACGTGATGCTCTTTGAGAATTGAGTTGACCCTATTAACAGTTTTGGAATTTGTTAACCCATGTCGAGCCGACGGGTGGTCAAAAAAAATTTTGGGTCCAAATTTTGTCCGATTTTACAAAATTCTGCTTTGGCTAAAAAGAAAGCCCCAAAAAAAATTTTGTTGAGTTCCATTAACCCATTGCGGCCCAACAGCTTTTTATAGGTTTTTTCAATACTTTACTCTAAATTCAAAACGGTTTGACCAATTGACTTCAAATTTGGTATACGTGATGCTCCTTGAGAATTGAGTTGACACTATTAACAGTTTTGGAATTTGTTAACCCATGTCGGGCCGACGGGTGGTCAAAAAAATTTTTGGGTCCAAATTTTGTCCGATTTTATGAAATTCTGCTTTGGCTAAAAAGAAAACCCCAAAAAAAATTTTATTGAGTTGCATTAACCCATTGCGGCCCAACAGCTTTTTATAGGTTTTTTCAATACTTAACTCTAAATTAGAAACGGTTTGACCGATTTTCTTCAAATTTTGTATACGTGCTCCCCTGTGAGAATTGAGTTGACACTATTAACAGTTTTGGAATTTGTAAACCCATGTCGGGCCGACGAGTGGTCAAAAAAAATTTTGGGTCCAAATTTTGTCCGATTTTACGAAATTCTGCTTTGGCTAAAAAGAAAACCCCAAAAAAAATTTTGTTGAGTTCCATTAACCCATTGCGGCCCAACAGCTTTTTATAGGTTTTTTCAATACTTTACTCTAAATTCGAAATGGTTTGGCCAATTGACTTCAAATTTGGTATAAGTGATGCTCCTTGAGAATTGAGTTGACAGTATTAACAGTTTTGGAAAGTTTTGGTTAACCAATGTCGGGCCGACGGGTGGTCAAAAAAAATTTTGGGTCCTAATTTTGTCCGATTTTTCGAAATTCTGGTTTGGCTTAAAAGAAAGCCCTAAAAAAATGTTGTTGAGTTCCATTAACCCATTGCGGCCCAACAGCTTTTTATAAATTTTTGGTTAATTTACTCTAAATTAGAAACGATTTGATCCTAGAAAAATCGTTTTAAAAAGATTGCTTTCATACATTTTTATTAGCTACCGGGTATTAGTTACTTATATTTTTATTGTAAAAGAGTTTTTTTGCTGCCATAAAGAATTTATTTCCTTTTGAAATTGTGTATTTAATATGTTCGGAGTAGTTCAAATTACGATATAGAAAAACTCCGAGGTATTTAACACTTTTTTTATTTGCAAGAGGTGAATTATCTGGTGATTTTATAATATAGCTTTTTCAATTTTTTTTTATGTCTGAACTTGTTTTGTCAACTGTATTACGAAATAATATAGTTTCGCATTTGTTGAAGTTCACTTTTAATACCCAGATTTTGCAGTAGTCCAAAATGATATTAAACATTTTTTGCACTTTGGACTGTATGCTACTTACTGAGTCATTCGCAGAATAGACTATAATATCGTCAGCAAAAGCTAATGTATAGGTATATCCTTTAACACGCTCTAATAAATTTAATAGATTTGCTATATACAGCGAAAAGTGGATTGGTGCGTTGACTGTTCCCTGTAGCAGACCGTTTTCAATTGGGAAGGTCATACTTGATGCAGTTCGTGAGTTATACACAACAAAATTGTTGTTGTATAACATGTTGTAAATGAGAGCACTCAAATTAGATGGAAATTTATATTTATATATTAACTTATACATTAAGCCATCGAGCCAGACAGAATTAAATGCTTTTTCAAGATCAACAAGACAGGCACCAACACCGTAATTTTTATTAATATACCAACAAATATCAGATGTGAGTTTAGTTATGGTGTGAATAGTTCCATGTTTATATCTAAACCCAAATTGATTATCAGGTATTAATTTATTTAAGTTAGAGAAGTTTTGAATTTTATCATTTATAAGGGTTTCAAAAACTTTACTTATGTTTGGCATTAAACTAATTGGCCTATAATTACTAGGATTAGTTGGATCTTTGCCTGGTTTTTTTAGCAATATTGTTTTCGAAGTTTTCCATATATCTGGAAAATACGAGTTATTAATTGCATTGTTAAATAAAATGACATATTTCGAAATAATTAAATTACTCAACTTTTTTAAAACTATATTTGGTATATTATCAATACCAGATGAAGTTTTATTTTTTAAAGCTTTAAATTTCAAACAAAGCTCGTGATGGTTTGTGTACTGGCTATTTTCACCACGTTGTTCAGATGACTTGTTTGTATTGTTAAAAATGCTGAGAGTAATGTTATTTGAATGCATATTTTGAATATTTTGGTGAAATAGGTTAATTTTATTTGATATATTGATGTGAAATCTATTATTTGCTGGTATAATAATGGTGTGAGTTTTTTTTAGATAAGAACCTAATACATTGTAAATATCTTTTTGGTTGTGAAGAATATATTTGTTTGTATTTGTTTTTTTTAAGTTATTAATATTAACTAGTATCGCCCTGTGCTCGAAATTCGAGCTATTTTTGCTTTTAAGTTAACATATAAAATTCGTTTTGTGTAAATTATATTAGACTATACATAATAAAAATTATGCCAACAGTGTTGTCAACAGTTCTTGCGCTTGAAATTTGCTTAAAAAAAATTTATAATTTTTCTTAATTATTAAAACGTTGTTAAGTACCGATTTTTGAGTTTTATTTCTATAGCTTAAGCCGCTTTAAAGAGAGGATAAATTGGTACAGTTAAATTAAATTAAAATTCTAAATACATATAAATATTATTCTAATAAATACATATTTCTAAACATATACATATATTTATTGAAGTCAAGAACCCAAAATTCGAGTTAATGCTGTCCTTCATATAGCAAACTGTACTTTTTTCTAAACATTTTAGTACGATATGAACTATGTTGTACGTATTCTGTATCCTAATTAAAAAACACTATGAATACATAATATGTACAACAAAATATAACATATCATAATTCATAAGTTTAGTAATTAGTATTATATTATATTGAAGCTGCCAGAAGTACAAATAATAGGCAAGTTGACCGAAGTCTTTTTTTAAATTTCAATCTTAAGATTTATAGCAAAAAAGTTTTTCAATAAATCAAAGAATAAATTTTTCCTACCCTTTTTTCATTTTTAAATTTAATAGCTACATAGGTAAATTTTTACTACAAATGTATGCCTACTTAAAGTTCTGAAAACATGCGAAAAATGATTCTGAATTGCTTAGTTTACTTTATACCTTTTTGTCTAGTTTATTTATTTTATATTTCCTAAGTTTTTTATTGACAAAAATATATTTCTATACATGGTCATGAACCATGACTCATAAGTTTCTTAAAACAAATAAATATTATTGCTTTTATTCCTTTAAGAGGAGTAAACTCTTTGCTACTCTCAACTATTGCCAGCTACTTCAGCCCTTGTAAAAGAGTATATGACCGAGTAGATAAATAATTTCCGGCAGATGGCTTTAATCAAAATTCTCTTGAATAGGTTATGTTAAATCATATTTTTTATGTGATAACCAATAAGCACTTACCCCCTTCCATTTTAAAAAATATTCTTTATATTTATATCAGCAATAAACCTTAATTTTTTCACTTTATTAATATTTAAATACTATTAAATATAATAAACTTCTCAAATGACAGGTAGTTTTAAAATGTCAAATATATATATGATGATAATCTGACAATTATGTACTCCTGAAACAAAAATTAGCGTTCCATTTATAAACTACGCCTATCTAATCTTCATGTACACTTTTTGATATAAAAAATTCGTTCGTTTTGTCAAAGTAAATCTAAAAATAGTTTTTTTAATTATAAAAAAACATTATTCGATGTTGAAAGTGTGAAATAAACTTTTCAATTATTAGAATGAAATCAAAACATACGACGTACAATTTTTATACGGCAGTACGTCAATACGTCTGTCTACATATCCATTATCGGTAAATCGATACGCGAGTTACATATTCCAGTAACAATGTTAATCAACTAGTATAATGCTGACACTTCACTTTTAACTTTTAAATAAATATTATAAATAAAATTCAATTATAAATTTTCTTTTATAAATTAATAATTTTGTTAACTTTGCAATTTAGATTTTATTGAACTTTAATTGAACTTATGTAAACTTTAATTTCAACACTAATTACCTTTAATTTAAAAAATGCTAAATCAGCAATTATGTATAATTTCATACCTGTAAATTTTGTATAAAAAGACTAATTAAAAATCAAATAAATCAATTATAATTATAACCATCAAATAAACAAGGTTAAAATACTAAAATAAATTGTTCTTTTTATTTCGAGTAGAATCGAAACACGTATTTGGCGCAGTCGGTAGGATAGGCACAAGTCTATCTAACGAAATTCGTATACTATTAATTAAAAAACTCGACGGTTTATCGAGATTTATAATAAAGTCAACGGTTAATTGACTATAAACATTTTTTTTTTCAATCTTATACTGTGATCAAGCCATAATTTTACCTAAGGTGAGGCTGCCTTAGGCACAGAAAAATAAGTTGAAAATTTAATAGTGTGAATTTTGTGTCAGTGAATTGTGTGGTGTGTTCCTGAAAACTAAAAGTCAAGGGAATATTGACAAAAAAAAGTATCTGGAAATTACCAAAGGAATATTGGTTAAAACATCATACCGCAAGCTGCTGAAGATACGACTTAAGGTTTCAACCTAATTGTGCTTATTCTGAACTATGTGTTGGATTCAGCTCACCATTTTTTGCATGTAAGACATTTTATATATATATTTTATTAAATTTGCAAGTAAATGTTCTAACAAAATTTTTAATAAACTACCTAAATTAAATTTTGAGCTTAGGAAAAACAATTTATCGAATATTAGCGAAGAAAGTTCATCTAATTCAGATTTAAGTAATTCTAGCGATAATTTCGATTTAAATAATTCTAAAATTCATTAGTGTGAAATCGCTGAATCAAGTGAATTAAGCCCTATTTCTAATTTAACCGAGTTAGTTGATATAAATATAATGAGTAATCCAAATCTTCCGGGCCCAGCTAGCCCACAACAACCTAATTTCGCAGAACTTCAACCACCAAGGGTAACAACCATCGATATTTTTAATTCCCTTCGCGTACCAGATACAATCAAAGATCTTCCTCATTATGACGGAAATCCTAGATTGTTGTTTGAATTTATTAATAATGTAGAGGAAATACTCGCCATTATTGAATGTACTCGCAATACTCCTTATGGTAAAATATTACTACGTACAATTAGGAATAAAATCGTTGGTCCTGCCAATGAAATATTAAATATGTATGGGACACCATTAGATTGGTCCCAAATAAAAGAAAATCTCATACTTCATTACTCAGATAAACGTAATGAAACTTCATTAATTAGAGACCTACACGGTCTAAATCAAGGAAATAAGTCAGTCGAAATGTTTTATATTGAGATAATTGAAATTCTCGCTACAATGACCAACCACATTCAGATTCATGAAAATGATAACAATGTAATTATTTCTAAACGAAATCTTTACACTCAAATGTGTTTAACTGGTTTAAAAGAACCACTCGGTTCAACTATAAGGTCTATGAAACCTGACTCCTTACCAAAAGCCTTTTCATTTTGTATTGAAGAACAAAACATTTCATATTCAAGACATAATCCCGCTATCCCTAAACTATCATTTAAATTAAGACCAAGAATTTCTTCCGTACCCAATCGGATACAAAATCCAAATATTCCAAAATTTTCAAATTACCCTCAATCAACAAATCCAGTATCACGCAATACAAATTATCGTCCACAATCCCAATATCCAAATAATTATCAAGATAGACCAAATCAAGTCCAAAATAACGTGAATAATAGATTAAATAATCCAAACTTTACTAAACCCGAACCAATGGAATTAAGTACTAACAGGACTATTCAAGTGAGACATAATCAACCTACTCAATTCAATAGACCGCCTCAACCTAATTTCTTTCGTACCCCAAATCAACCAAATTTCACAAATAAAGAATTATTTAATGTTTCAATAGAACCAAACTATTCTGATAATACGTATCAAGAATTAGACCAATATTATCAATATGATAATTTTGATGAATATTATTATCCTCAAGAGATTAATACTAATGAAATAATTAATGAATCTGAGGTAGATGATGAAAATTTTCTTGTAGAAGCCTCGGAGAATCAATCGGCTATCTAGATATTAACAAACATGGTACTATTTTGCCATATATAAATATAAAATCACCTTTCGGACGAGATCTCAAATTTTTAATAGATACAGGAGCTTCTGATTCCTTTCTAAGTCCTGAATTTGCACACCCTGAAGATCTTGAGACTATTAATCCCATTCATATAACAACAGTTTTAAATAAACATTCTCTAAATAAAAGAGTAATCCTTCCTAACTTTGTAGAATTTAATCAAAATGGTAATTGTAAATTTCTGATTTTCAAATTTCACAAATATTTTGATGGTCTTTTAGGTTATGATTCCTTAGAATCTTTAGGAGCCATCGTAGATACAAATAAAAAAGCACTAATAACAAAAAATTCCGTTATACCTCTCTATTTTAAGCCAAATTTTCAATCTCAAAAAATTACCATAGAACCTAATGATAAAGTAATAGTTAAATTACCAGTAGATGTAAGAAACGGAGATATTCTTATTTCTAAAACTGAAATTAAACCTGGTTTATTTATTTCTGAAGGAATTTATACTGCAAAAGAATGGTATAGTCATATCGAAGTGACAAACTATTCACCTACTACTCAAATTTTATTTTTGGATCAACCACTTAAAGCTAATCAATATAAAGAAGATGAATTTGTTGAAATAAACAATTTTAATATACAATGTTCAAACTCTGAAATTAATAATTTTAACCAAGATATAACGCAATCTCTCAGAATTTCTCATCTCAATAATGAAGAAAAAAACCTTCTTATTAGTTTCTGTAAAGAATATGATGATATATTCTTTCAGGAAGGAGATAACTTATCTTTTTCAAATCAAGTTAAACATAAAATCCGAACTACTGACGATATCCCAATCCATACAAAATCTTATAGATATCCATTTGTCCATAAAGAAGAAGTAAGAAGACAAATAAGTGACATGCTCTCGCAAGGAATTATTCGACCAAGTTACTCCCCTTGTAGTTCACCGGTTTGGATCGTTCCCAAGAAAAAAGACGCCAAAGGAAAACAAAAGTGGCGATTAGTGATAGATTATAGGAAGCTTAACGAAAAGACCGTTAGCGACCGCTATCCTCTTCCGAATATCACTGAAATTTTGGATAAACTCGGCAAAAGTATGTATTTTACTACTTTAGATCTTGCAAGTGGGTTTCACCAAATAGAAATGGACCCCAGAGATGTAAAAAAAACCGCCTTCACTGTAGAAGGTGGCCATTATGAATATGTAAGGATGCCTTTCGGGTTGAAAAATGCCCCGTCCACCTTTCAGGGCAAAATCTGTCTAGTTTATTTGGACGATATTATCGTGTACTCTACATCCTTACAAGAACATGGAGAGAGCCTGAAAAAAGTTTTTGATAAATTGCGTCAGGCTAACCTTAAAGTTCAACTTGATAAGTCTGAATTTCTCCATAAAGAAGTCGCTTTTTTGGGACACATTGTCTCTACAGATGGAGTGAAGCCCAATCCAGAAAAAATCAAAGCGATTAAAAACTTTCCTATCCCAACCAACCAAAAAGAAATCAAAGGATTCCTCGGACTTCTTGGTTATTATAGGAAGTTCATCAAAAACTTTGCCGCTCTAACAAAACCACTCACGAATTGTCTCAAAAAAAGAAAAGAAAATTGATTTAAACGAAAATTATATTAAGGCATTTGAAAATTGTAAAGACCTTCTTACCAACGATCCTATCTTACAGTACCCCGATTTCTCCAAGCCATTTGTTTTAACTACTGATGCGAGCAATTTCGCAATAGGTGCCATTTTATCACAAAGGCCTATTGGTAATGATCTTCCAATTTGTTATGCCAGTAGGACATTGAACGATTCAGAATTGAATTACTCAACCATAGAAAAAGAGCTCTTCGCAATAGTATGGTCGACTAAATACTTTAGACCGTATTTATTTGGGAGAAAATTTAAGATCGTAACTGATCATAAACCGCTCACCTGGTTGATGAGTTTAAAAGATCCTAATTCAAAACTTGTGAGATGGAGACTGAAGCTTGAAGAGTATGACTATGAAATAACATATAAGAAAGGAACCCAAAATTCAAATGCTGATGCTCTTAGTAGAATCGTTATACCAGAAAACCAATCTAGAAATAAAACAGATATCAATGTTTCAGAAACTAACAATGCTACTGTAGCTAGTTCAAATAGAGATGATGTAATTTCTACTATTCATTCAACTAATGAAAATTTGGACGATCATATATATATATCCGAACGTCCTCTAAATGAGTTCAATCTTCAACTTATCCTTGAAAAAACAGATAGGAAACCTCAAACTTCTTTAGAGATAGTTTTCCGTAATAAACAACGAAGAACTTTTTGCCAACCTAACTTTACAATAGAAAACGTTACCAACCTTTTCAAAGAATATTTATCACCCAATAGAGTTACTGCAGTTTATACTGATGATGAAACTTTTAAAATTATTCAAAATGTATACTCACAATTTTTCTCGAATAGTAAAACATTCAAAATAATTAGATGTACAAATTTATTAATAGATGTAAAAGACGAAGACGAACAAGACCAAATAATTAGTGAATATCACTTAAAAAATAATCACAGAGGGATAAATGAAAGTTTGAATCACCTCAAACGCCAATATTTCTTTCCATTTATGAAAAACAAAATAATTCGTTCTATAAATAATTGTGGAACGTGTATAAAACTAAAATATGACAGACAACCTTTAAAATTAAAATTCGAAAAACCGGAAATACCACTACAACCTTTAAGTATCTTACATATTGACATATATACAATTAACAACAATCTTAATTTAACCATAATCGATAAATTTTCCAAATTCGCAGCGCATATCCATTAGAAACACGAAATAGTTTAAACGTCATTAAATCAATAAAACATTTTATTAGCCTACACGGCATACCTTTAAAATTAGTATGTGACCAAGGTACAGAATTTACCTCTAACATATTTAAAGATTTCTGTAACCAATACAATTTTGAATTACATTTCACCTCTTTTCAACAATCCTCTAGTAATTCCCCTGTAGAACGCTTACATTCAACCTTGACAGAAATTTATAGGATCATTTTACATAAACATAAAGAAAATCAAATTGAACCTGATCACGGAGATATTTTAAATGAAACATTATAACATATAATAATGCAATACATTCTGCTATGAAACTTACTCCATTTGAGTTATTCTATGGTAGAACTTCTAAATTCAATAATAATATCCGATTTAATAATGAACATAAATATCTAAGTAAATTAAATGAATTCCAAAAAAATCTATACCCTTCAGTTAAAATCCAATTAGAAAATATTGCTAACAAAAATATTAGCAAACTTAACGAAAATAGAATAGAGCCTATAGATTTGCAAGAAAATGAAACAGTTTATAGAAAAGAATGTAGAAGAAATAAAATTACACCTAGGTTTTCTAAACAAAAAATTAAGAAAAATAATAAAATTACAGTAATTACCAATAAAGATCAAAAATTACATAAATCTAAACTAAAGAAAAAACTAAAATTACAGGTCAATTCTTCTGACAATAGCCCAAAGGATCGAAATTCATGATCTATCCAATAGTAAAGCAATTCTCCCTATGAACCTTGGTACCGCAAAAGTCATAAAAACCCACAAGAATTTTCTGCATATAATCAAGCTACAAGATTATGAACAAAATATAATTAATATCGAAATTTCAATTGAAACTTTAACTCCAATAACCAGTTTAAAAGAATCTTTTACCATAACTAATATGAAACTACAGGAACTTAAAAATAAACTTCACTCTCTTATGCTAAAATTTAGGAAAAAAAGAGGACTTATAAACGGTTTAGGCACCCTAATTAAACAAATAACAGGCAATATGGACGCAAACGATGCTATTCGGTTAAATGAAGAAATTGAAAAAATTATGAAAAATGAAAACAATTTAAATGGCGAAATTCACCACCAAAATTTAATTAACAAAAAAATGATCGAACGTTTTCAAAATATAACAGATCACATAAATTATCAACAAGAAACTATCGTGAATTACTTCAATCTTTTTACAGATCAACTTCGAAATAGTATACGTACTGAAGGAAGTAAATTTCAATACTTACAATTTTTAAATCAAATTAATTATAACATTGATTTACTAAATAGTCATTTAACAAATATCGGAGAAGCAATTGTTCTTGCTAAACTCAACTTAATTTCAAAACAAATCCTAAACCCCTTGAAAATTCAAGAAATTCACGAAATTTTCAATAATCAAAACATTACTATTAATTCAGATGAAGTTATATATGAATTTTTATCACTCCAAGCTTATTATAATAATAGCAATATAATATTTAATATACAAATTCCAATTATTTCCAAAGAAATATTTACCTTATTCCGCATAATTCCCCTTCCAGTAAATATAAATAAAAAAATTTCTTGTAAACCTTATTTACTTGCAAATGATAATAATATATTGTACTTAGATGATAAATGCACAAAGATAGAACATACATATTACTGCAAAGATACATTCCACCAAGAAAAAATTTCATCTTCAAAGTGTATTGGTAAATTATTACAAAATCAACCAGCAAATTGCGAACTACACCTGAGAGATGTAAATATCGAAATATTCCAACCAGAGCCTAACTATATTATATTAATTAACATTCCCAATACAACCATAAATACAACGTGTGGGTCAAATCATCAAAAAGTAAAAGGAACTCTACTAATACATTACCAAAATTGCGATATCAAAATAAACGAAGTAGTATATTCTTCAATGCAACGAAACCATTGGGAAGAAATCAATATATATCCCACTCAGTGTTGCCACTTCAAAATTTTCAATCCGGTCAAATTTGACAGTTTGACTGGAAAACGTTTTAAAAAATTCTGTCAAAAAATCCAGTCAAAAGTTTTTAGAGTAAAATTCTGTCAAAAAATCGGTCAAAATAAAATTTTAATTAAGAAAGACTTAAAATTAAGTATGTATAATGAAACATGTACATAATTTCTTTGTTTAGATTGATTTATGGAGCGTTGCTTTTTATAAATTCGCAATACCTAATATAACTAATGATATAATGTGACCATGTCGAAGATTTATTTATTTATTATTTCAGATAAAGTAGTAAAATATTTATTTCAAAATATCAAATAAAGATTATCATAAACAAAAAAAGTTGTACTAACATTAATCAAAAACATTATTCCATAAATAAAAACAAAACTTATTTCATACATTAAATAAAAAAAAAATGATCACATACATTAAACAAAAACAAAAATTATTTCATAAATTAAAAAAAAAAACAAAACTTATTTCATACATTAAACAAAAATTATTTCATTGCACCAAAAAAATATTTACATATTCTAAAAATAAACTAATTAAAAAATTTCTTCTATAAAAGAAATATCCAAATCTTCTTCACTGTCGTTTTGGTATATATCTTTTTTACCTATTTTATTAATAACTTCTGGTGGTATTTTCATATTGTACCAATTTTCTTTTGGCAAATGATTTCTTATAACCAAAACAGCGTTAGTTAGTTTAAGCTTTATTCTATTTCTGTGATAATTTTATATGTACATGTATGTATATTAAATGATTAATCATTCCAGTATTTCTCAATTGTTGTTCGATAACTACAATTTGTAGTTGTGCTAAAGATTCGTTCAGCGTCAACGAATATTTTTTAAAAATATTTTAAATTTTTAAAAATATTCGTTGAAACGAAATTCTGTCAAAATCGGTCAAGTAAAAAAATAAATCAGTCAAAAATCCAGTCAAAATATTTCGAGTTTTTTTCCAGTCAAAGAATATTTTTTCCGGTAAAATTTGACCGGAATTCTGTCAAAATGGCAACACTGATCCCACTACACAATTCACTCAAGTTAACGTCACATATTCACACAATCATACGTCATTACGTCATTCAAAAGATTGGAAAATTACCAATTTACAAACCGAGAAACAACCAATGATTTAACAATTTATGCAAAACAAGCCGACCTTTACATTATAATTTCAATAGCAAGCGCCACAACAGTCATAACTATAATTTTTCTTCTATACATCGTAATCCATCAAAAATCATATTACAAAACCATTTATCCAGTCAACACATTTATCGCTCCTGTCACAGAACCCTCGAAACTCCAGTTCACATGGCCGTCGCTCTCTTCTAAGGGGGGAGAAGTTACATATTCCAGTAACAATGTTAATCAACTAGTATAATGCTGACACTTCACTTTTAACTTTTAAATAAATATTATAAATAAAATTCAATTATAAATTTTCTTTTATAAATTAATAATTTTGTTAACTTTGCAATTTAGATTTTATTGAACTTTAATTGAACTTATGTAAACTTTAATTTCAACACTAATTACCTTTAATTTAAAAAATGCTAAATCAGCAATTATGTATAATTTCATACCTGTAAATTTTGTATAAAAAGACTAATTAAAAATCAAATAAATCAATTATAATTATAACCATCAAATAAACAAGGTTAAAATACTAAAATAAATTGTTTTTTTTATTTCGAGTAGAATCGAAACACGTATTTCGCGCGTACAATATTTAATGTATCAAAAATATTTATTTGAATGTTTTAATTTAGTACCTACAAAAAATATTTTTAATTTCATATTATAGGTATTTTGAATATAAGATATTTTTTAATAAAAATTATTGTAAAAAAATATTATTTTTTAAAACATAATATTAGAAATATAAGAAAAACCAATAATAATATTTTTATACATTTTGTCAATATTTGTAAATTTTAAAAATCCGAGATACAGTACATTGCGTTACGCGTATTTTCGCTGCTCTAATGTAAATTTATGAACCTATTTATTTCTCAATTTTTGACAGAAATTATACGCTGCGCGCTTTTATTTAGGTTAGGACCTAAGGAACAAATAAATTTTTTTGAGAAAGAATTTTTTTAGTTTTGCAAACATATTGTACTGTAGGTATTTTTAATTTATTTGAATATTTGTATGTTTTAAACTAAATTATTTAAAAAAAAATGTTATTTTAAAATATTTTATTTTTAAAATTTAATCGTAGCAGCATAAGAAAAAACAATTACAATATGTATTTTTATACACTTTGTCAATTTTTAAATTTTAAAATTTAAAAGGTCGCGTATGCTTTCATGTAAATTTTTTTACATTACTAATTATTTCAAAATTTTTTGACAGAAACTGAATGCCGGTACATGCTGATTTTGGCTGATCCATAAGAAACAAATCATTTTTCTTAATAAATATTATTTTTTTTTTAAGTTTCTGCATATTTCAGAATTCGGTTTTTAATTTTACAAAAAACTCAACAAAAAGCAACCACAATTTACGATTTACAAAAAATTTTTTTTTTAGTACCTACTGTATAATAAATTGCAAACAAAAACAAAATACAGTACTTTTCGGTTATAACGACCATTATGGGACTGAAAATATTCGTCGTAATAAAAAAATGTCGTTTTAAAAGAATGCTGTGAATTTTGAAAAATTAGTAGGTATAAGACTTGAACATTGTAGAATGTGCTGATTCTAGAATGGACACTTCGAACTCATTTGCTAACACTTTATTTGATGTGTCAGCATCAAGCCTATGTATAGTGCTTTTTCTTCTATTGAAATTTTTTTTGTATTTTTGATGCGTTATTATGATTGTTTTTATATTCAAAACTAAATAAAAAACACTTAATTAATCGCCAAGCAACATTATTAGATATAATAAGTTTAAATAAAAGAAATATCAATGTAATAAAAAACTTACATTTTTAGGTAAAATTTAATTCTTTATCAAAAAGTGTAAAGTTTATTATAATTAAAATTGAACCGAGTTCGTTATAAATGAAAACTACTGTATAAACCAAATGTATTGCTTTCATTTCGAACAGCTCTCATGTAAATTCATGTACCTGTTTATTTGTAAATTTTTTGACAGAAATTATACGTCAACTTTTATTTCAGTTGAAGTTTATTTTTTAGTTTTTTTTGCGAACATATTATAGGTATTTTCAATAATTGGGATTGTATGTTTTTTTAAAAAAAAATATTATTTTAAAATATTTTATTTTGAAAACTTAATCGTAGCAACATCAGAAAAAACAATTACAATATTTTTATACGCTTTGTCAAATTTTAAAATTTTAAATTCCAAAGTACAGTATATAACATACCTACTTATTTCAAAATTTTTTGACAGAAACTGCACGCCGTATGCATTTATTCTGGTTGATTCCTAAAGAACACATAATTTTTCCTAAGAAATGTAATTTTTTTGTTTCTGCAAACATATAGCAAAAAAAAAAAATACAGTAAAGCTCGCTTATAACGACCATGAAGAGACAGAAAATATTCGTCGTAATAAACAAATGTCGTTTTAAAAGAATGCTGTGAATTTTGAAAAATTAGTATAAGAATTGAACATTGTAGATTGTGCTAATTCTAGAATGGGCACTTTGAACTCATTTGCTAGATTTTAATTTGATGTGTCAGCCTCACCTCTATGTTTATAGATGTATATATGCTTTTTCTTGTAATGAAATTTTTTTTGTATTTTTGATGCGTTATTATGATTTTTTTTTATATTCAAATATATAAATAAAAATACTAAAATAATCACCAAGCAACATTATTAGATATAATAAGTTTAAATAAAAAAAATATAAATGTAATAAACAACTTACATTTTTAGGTAAAATTTAATTCATTGGCAAAAAGTGTTAATTATAATTAAAATTGAACCGAGTTCGTTATAAATGAAAACTACTGTATAAACCAAATGTATTGCTTTCATTTCGAACAAACTCATTTTTTTCGTTCAAGAAAAAACAAAAACAAAAAAAAAAATTTTTAAAAAATTTAAATCTCCTTGTTCATTGAATATTTGAACTAAACAAAAAAAAAAGATATACATAAGTCGGCGCCTATAATCTTTTGATTTAGATTTAGCTGCGTTAAAACCGAAAATGAATTACATTTACACAGAAAGTCGGCGCATAATATTAGAGTCATAAGCCTCAACTTTTAAAAGCGTGACCGTTAAATTCAAATTTACGTTAAATTAAAGACGGATTTTCACCTGAAACAACGAAATATTCTAAAAAAAAATATCATTGTCCTATGAAAACAAAAAAAAACCTTTCTTTTGGTTGTTGTTTCATTAAAATTGGTCAAATACCCGATAAACAATTTTTAAAAATTTGCATCTGAAAAGTCGTAAATGTGCTCCAGTGTCCCTGAAACACATTCACGACCAAAAATGATGCAATGTTTCGCAAATTATATACACACTGTCGATACAAGAATAACAGAATGTTAAAAAAATATAACAGAATGCTTAACAGATCACAAGCAAAGACACTTCGGTCGACTAAATTGCGAAACTTTGCCGACATTTCGTTTCGACACAGAGAGTCGACAAGTTTTGCACACATAGTGTTTCATTGGTGTGGAATAGATGGTGTCGACTAAATTGCGAAACTTTGTGGACATATTGTTTCGACACAGAAAGTCGACAAGTTATGCTCACATAGTGTTTCATTCGTGTGGAATATATGATGTGGACTAAATTGCGAAATTCTGTGGACACTTTGTTTCGAGACAAAGAGTCGGCAGGTTGTGCACACACAGTTTTCATTTATGTAGTATAGTAGTACAAACTTTTTGGATATCTTCTTTCGGCACAGAGTCGACATGTAGTGCACACAGCTTTTCCCTTAGTGTAAGTTGCGGACTAAAATTTGGTTAAGTGGAGAGGGTTAATAAATTGCACATTCATATAATGTTTCTCTTGCATAGAATATTAGGTGACGACTAAATTTGGGACACTATTACCTTGCTAAAAAATGTTAAGAAAATAAACTGAATGTGTTTTAAATTAAAGATTATAAATTTTTATTTTTAAATGATAATTTTATTATTAAGTTTATTTATTATTAATAAATAAAATTTCAAATATCCTTTTTTTTTTAATTTTCAACAACTATAATATCTTTTTTTAAATTAGTAATTCTTTAAAATTTTGTGGTACTCTTTTCATAAAGTACTTTATTTCCGAATCCACGGTTTCTACCTGTTCTTTATTTTCATCGTCTTCTGAATCAGTAATATAAGACAAACAATTAAGTACTGATTCCACTTCATCATTCCAAACTTCATCAATATTTTTGTTCATTGGGAAAACGTTTTCAACCATCTGTGATATCATATCAGTTATTTCGTTATTAGGAGAAGTTTTATTAGTAGGTACTCTATAATTTATATCAGTTTATATTTTTATTTGATTAATTTAATATAAGTATATGTATGTAGGTACATATGGCATAACAAAAAAATTATTATTAGTTATAAAAATAATTAATACTTACATGATTTTTAACTTCTCCTTTTTATTTGAATAATAAATTTTATGGTTTTTTTTTTTAGTTGTGCTAACTGCTAACATCAAAAGTCTTAACTCAACTAAAAATAATTTAACCGATCAATATCAAACACAAACACATTACACAATGCACATTACAATTTGTTTTTTACAGCATTTTTTTTTTGTTTTTGTTTTTAAGCATGAAAAAACAAACCGATTTCTATGCCGAGTGGTATTTCTTATCGGTCGTACTCGTACGAATGTAAATTCACCAGCCTGCTACAGCTATTTTACTTGTTCGATTTTTTAGAATTGGTACAGTGTTTATTCATGCCACATACATATGTATGTACGTATTTTACAGATGTATAGTTTTTTATGAAATGGTAGTACAATGTTTACTCATGCTACATACATATGTATGTATGTATTTTACAGAATTAAAAAATAAATAAAACGAAAATAACAAAAACAAGTAATCATGTTATTATTTTTCTGTATTTTTGGAAACAATTAGGAAACATTTTGTTCCTTCAGCTTTCTACGAAACATTTTGTTTATCGGGATAGTTTGTTCTAAAAAAGGATGTTTATATTTGTATGGGAAAAAATAAGCCGATTAAATATTACGATGTTATTTTCAAAGAGAAGTGAAGTGTCATTTGGTTATATGTGTAAGGTAGAGATTTGATTATTTTTATTACTACGAAATATTTTTTTTATTTCTGAGAACATATTGGAATTATTATTAGGTGTGATGCTTTGGAGACGGTGATGCCAGTAATTGTTTATTTCTATTTTTATTTGTTGTTTAATAAGTGTATTTATATTATTTAAAAGGCTTTTGAGAATTTGTGTGTTTTGAGATGTAAAATTTAGGTTTTGTCTATGAATTTTATGAATGTCTTTCATTAAAATTTTTTTTTTGTTTAAAAGAATTTTTAATTTTGCAGAATAAAATTTATTTAAATTGTTTGAATTTTTTTTTTTAGGTATAACTTCATTCATGGTTTCTAAAATTATTTCATTTAACTGGAGTAGGTGATAATTTATGTTTTGATTTGAAATATTACTATTATCTACGATTTTGTTATTGTTAGAGGTATATTTTAAAGCATAATTCTGATCAAGTTTATTTCTGAATCTATTCCAGTTTGCTTTTGAAAATGTAAAATTATAACTATCTGGCAACATTTCTAATTGAATTTCATTATTATTAATTGTGAAGGGACAGCAAATAGCATTGTGGTCACTATCGTATGGTAGTGTGGTGAGTTTATTTGGAAATTGGGAGAACCCTACGTTTATTCTGACATCTACAATTGTAAGGTCTATATACGAATTAGCGCGTATTAGTGTTGGAGCATCTGTCAGAAGCAAATCGCTCTTATATGTAATTTTATTTTTTTGCAACCATTTGTGGAGTTGTGTACCTCTAGAATTGTTGACGGTATTAAGCCATGCAGTATGTTTAGCGTTAAAATCACCAGTTAGAATATAATAATTATTAAGATTATTTAAATTTAAAAGTTGAAATATTTTATCTAGTTCTGTTATAAAGTTATGTGTATTCCTATTTGAAGCATAAAAGGAAATAATAAATAACTTTTTTCTTTGCTTTAATTGTAAAGAAATTATACATGGTTCGATACATAAAAATTCGTCGAACGTTTTATTATTTACAATATTAAAATGAAGATGTTTTTTAATGCCTATGGCAACACCTCCCCCATCAACATTAATTTTACGATCTCTTCTAATTAAGTGGTAATTGTCAATAACCATATGGTCATCTGACTTTAGTTTTGTTTCACTCATGCATATTATGTCCGGCTTATTGCTTTCTAGAAAGTGCATAAGTGCAAATTTTTTATTGTAGGAGAGTAATGAATTAACATTCACTGAGATTAATTTATATGAATTTGTACTAGTATTCATATTGTTGGTTGGTTTCAATTTTCAAATGATTGAATAAAATTTTTATATTACTAGTGTTAGTACTATTTTGTTTTTGTAAATTACTCATATTTTTTTCTATCCCGCTCATTCTTTTGTTTAAATCTACAATACTATTACGTATTTCTAATAAAATATCAGTATTACTTTCATTACTACTACTAGGGTTAGTTTTCTTATTACTATTGTTAGTTTTACTTACTACATTGGCATATGACACGTTTGGCTGTATGAGACTATTAGCCATGTGTCTAGTTTCAATTCGTCTTTTGAGCTGATCTTTGTTCTCCATGCGTTTCTTGATTTTTTCTTCGTAAATTGGACATTTTGTATAAGATGCTGGGTGCCCAAAATTTTTACAAACTATGCTAAAGAGTTTCTCTCTTGGATCCTCTGGCTTGATGATGCATTGGCCTGGTGGATGGCTCTCTCCACATTTGACACATCTATAATCCATATTGCAATTTGACGCAGAGTGACCAAAACGCTGACATCGCAAGCATTGCAAAACATTTGGTTTATGAAGACGTTCCCATTTAATGATTTGGTGGTCAATTGCTTTAAGTTTGTGTATTTCATTAATTGAGCTACTCGATGATGCCTGCACAATGAAGTGAGGCAATGTTATACCTTTTTTGGATGCATTTTTGGTGGTAAGTCTCGACACCTTTTCAAATTTAACATCATCATTATCACATTCTATTAGCAATGATAAAACCTCATCGCATGTATAATGGCTGTTCAAACCCTTAAGTACCAGGGAGATTTTTTTATCTTCTTTTGGAGTGAACGTGTAATAATTTATGCCAGATTTTTCCAGTAAACCACGAGCTTTTTTAAAATCCTCAATGTTGTAAGTGTAAAGGACATTGTTATCACCTACCTCCTTTAATAAATAATCGTTTATTTTTAAATTTTTGGAAAGTAAACCTTTTAACAATTTGATGTCGGTTTTACCAAAATTAATTGGTGGCATCCGTTTACTGCCATTTTTCGTAGATTCCTTTTGGTTGGACTGGGCACGTGGATTTTTTTCCGTAAGTTTTTTTTCTATAATTTGTTTTTTTTATATCAAAACTTAAATACGCAACTTTAAAAATGAACTGGTTGAAAAGATAAACTAGTTAAAAAATGTTATAAAATTTTTATAGAATATTATTTTTGGTTGATAAAAATTGAACTATTTTATCAGAGTTAAATATATTTGATTCTGTAGTATAAAATAAAATTTAGATTCCTCTGGATCCCTGGCTTAAATTGGAAACGTAGGTTACTTTGGTTTTGTATTCTTTTATTTTCAATTACAAACAATTTAAGTGTTTCAAATATTTAATTTTCTTTTTATTATCACATATAGAAAGATAATTCATCTCTGCTAGATGGACGATATAGATTAGGAGGTGGAAATATAACAATAATGAATATAACAGAATCAGATCGTTGTATTTATCAGTGTTCGGCAACAAATCATGCTGCAACAATAACAGCTAAAACGGAACTAATGATTGAAAATGTTTCACCACGACCACCATATATAATTTGTCTGCATTACATAACTTTTTTTATTACGATGGCAACCAGGTAAGGAGAAAAAATTACTTTTTAAATATTAACGAAAAAAAAAAATATGTATATCTATATTTTAGGTCAAATAAGACCCAATTTAAAATATACTATTATGTAAAGATTTGCGGATGTATTGAAATGGCGAATTGCTCGTGTTGGTATTAAACTTTAATTAATAATTAAAAATTTAAAACCTGGAGTCTATTATGTATGGTATTAAGTAAAGATCCATCTGGTGATGGAATGTTCAGCCAATTATTTCCATATGCAACAAAACGTAAGCCAACAAAATAATAAAAAATAAAACACAAATATTAAAAACATCTTAATAATTCTATATAAAAAAAATCCTTTTTAAGCTAATATAAACGATTATATCAAACCAGAGCAATATTATGCATCAGGAGCATCAACTGCATGAATACCACAATTTTCTGAAATTGGGCCACCACTAAATTTAACCGTAAAACCAATATCAAGAGGTTATGCTTTATTATGGGAACCGCCAAGTAGAGGAACTGATCAATTTCGTGTGTTTAGTATTAAACTTGACGCTCATGATAACACACATGATGCTCATTTATTAGCGAATTTTTTAGATGGTGATGTTCCAAATACAAGAAGAAAAAAAGCTGTACTAAGTGGATCGGCTGTTTCCATTACTTTTTCTTATTACTGCTCTTAGTTTGGGTCTTTACGTAAAAAGAACATGTTTAAAAAAAGTTAAATCAAATGGGGAAAAACTTGGAGGCTAAAACGATATTATTATTCATGTTTAATTTTATTTATCATGCGCATGCGTTTTAGAACTTTAAAATTTAGATAATGATATACAATAGATAATATAGAAATTTCAAAATAATTATGTAAAACATTAATTGTTTTTTTTTTAACAATCAATTTCAAAAATTTAAAAAACATAAAAGATGCTTCTTCCATTTTACTCTAGGTTTGCCCGTTTCTCCGTAGCTGTTCGATGCCAGGTATAACACCTTCGTTTTCTCATTACCGGTGCCTCGCCTGCTAGCTGCGTATTAAAGGTGGTGTTGGGCCAGTATATTCTACACATGATTCTTTGGCACTTATTCGCGAACACTTGTATTTTTTGTCTGATGTTATTTGTAATCAGCCAAGTTTCACATTCTATTTCAATATTCTAATCTTTGTTTTCTTTGTTATTTGACCGCTTTTCCATATATTTAATCCACCAAAGGTGGCTGTGGCTCTACGTAGTCTGTTGTTGACATCTGCTTCCGTACCTACATTGTTAATGTGCTACCTAGGCTAGAGAAGCTATCAACATTTTCGATCGATTGTCCTTCTATTGGGATGGTGTCTGTATTAATGTAGTTTATTCTCATGGTCTTTCTTTTGTCTGGGTTGATTTTTAGCCCGACTTTGCGCGCTTCTTGCTGAAGTTGCTTTGCTTTATGTTGGATGTCACAGAATATATGCTTAATATGTCGTCCGCATAGACTAGGACCTCCAGTTTCCGTGAGGGTTCCCACCGTATACCCTTTCCGGTAAAGCCAGCTTCTGGTATGACATTATCTATTGCAAGGCAGAACAGTAAAGGTGAGAGAAAACAGTCTTGTCTTACTCCGGTGTTTGTGGTGAAATTGCTGATGTTTTTGCCACTATGTAGAACGGATAATTCTGAATCTTCATACATTGCTTTTATTATTCTTCTTAGTTTTTCGGGTATTCTTATCCTTCTTAACGCATTCTATATCGCACTGCGTTGTGTCGTAAGCATTCTTGAAGTCGATGAACAAAGATATAGTGCTGAGCGCCATTCTACAGATTGTTCTATGATTAGTCTGAGCGTGTTGGAGAAGAAGTTGTGGTATATACGGCTGGGTGGCACAGTGGTTGAGTGCCGACCTTTCATGCGGAAAGGCCCGGGTTAGAATTCTAGTGAAAGTGAAAAAACTTTTCTGGTTTTCAACTCGACTTAGCTACCATTCGCCATTGGGTTCAAATTAATGGCATAATCAAAATTTTAATAATTATATATCTTTGATAAAAAGTACATTAATATAACAATATAAACAAATGCAAAATATAAAAAAATAATTTAATTGAATAATATAACTCGCAGATATAGAATACCATATAACTCAAATACAGAATATTACAATATAAACAAAAAATAGAATTGTAAATATTGAAAATCTAAGACGTTTCTACATGTTATAAGTCCTAGTACTATCTCATGTTTAAATTGTATGTGGAATTCAATAAGACCAATTCTAAAAACTCGAATATAATATGACCCCTTGATCCAACATGTATCTATGGTATAGACAGGCTTATTGGCGTAACAGTTGAACAGTTAGCGCTTACAAAAAAAAAAAATACACAACTTCTTTTTAGGTGAAAACCTGCTTGCTCATCTATTCTGTTTTGTTCTATTCTGGACGGTATTCTATAATTCAATGTGACTGCGATGATTTGATGTATGGTGTTCACCAGAGTTATACTCCTCCAATTAATGCAGTCTTTCTAATCTCCTTTTTTGGGAAGCTTTGCAATCAGGCATTTTTTCCAAGATTGTGGCAGTTTCTCTTCCATCCAAACTTTCAAGATCAATAACCTCTTTGATCTCATTTGAACTTGATTGTTCAATATTGATTTTTAACTCTAGACTATTTGGAACACTTAATCTGTTCGTTGTGATATTTGTGTTCTTTGTTTCCTGGAAGTGCTCTTTCCATATCTGCAGTTTTGCATCTGTATTTGAGAGTGGGATGCCGTTTTGGTCTCTGATTGGTTGGGTTTACGTATATATGCGGTTTGTAATTTTACCTATTTGTAGGTATAAGTCTCTTGGGTTGTTCTGACTTGCCGCTTTTACTGCGTTAGTTGCAAGTTTTTTCAAGTATTTACTTTTATCTCGTTTGGCAGCTTTCTTTACTTGTTTCATAATATTCCTGTATTCTATAGTTGTTGCTCCTGCGGTTCTGCTGCAAGTACTCTTCTTAAGATCTCTCCTCTTTTTAATCAGTTCACAATTCTCGTTACTGATCCAATTTTTTCTCTCGTGCTGGATAGTGCCAAACGACTCTTCCATTGTTGATTTGCACTCTTATGAATTTCTTCTCTAATTGTAGTGGACATGTTGGACTTTATTTCGGTGATTTGCAGTTTGTGAAGATCTAGATATTTTCTTCTGTTGTTGTTTCTAATTATTTTTCTTAGTTTCAATTTGCAGTCGCCTATTTGCAATTTATGGCTACTATTGATGTCAGCACCTCTTCTGTTTCTTACATCGGTTATCGAGGTTCTCCATCTTCTGCTTACACAAATGTGGATTTGATTTCTTGCGTTTTCACTTTTTGTGGTCATCGTGTGTTTTTGTATGTTCTTATGTGGGAATATTGTGGCTCCAATAGTTGAATGCTTGGGATAAATTTATTAATCTTCCTCCATGATGTTTCTTGTGCCACAACCGTGTGTGCCCATTATCCTATATAGTCCGTTATGTTTTGAACCCGCTTTTGTGTTGAATCAACCATTAGTATAATGATGTATGATTTTCTAGTACTATTAAGTGCTGTGGTAACTTATGCATATAATTCATCATTGATGTTATCTTCTGCATCCTTTGTTGGAGCATAACATTTAATTACAGTGGATTTTATATTTGAAACCAGGTTTCCATGATTCTACAGAGTTTTAATTTTTTTCATTATTATTATTCCTAAACCGCTTTCTGCTTTAGATTGCTTGCGACTGTATATCATCTTGTTTCCTTTTACCGTTTCACATTCTCCATTTTCATTCTACCTTACCTCGCTGAACCCTATGGTGTCTATCTTATTTGTTCACATTTGATCTTCATGTTGTGCTAATCTTGATGCTTCCCGAAAAGTACAGAAATTCCATTATTCGAGCTGTGTCCTTTTTCTTGTGTCGAGAATTGTATCCGTTGTGCCATTATTTATTCGTGGCATTGTTTCTGTTTCAAGAATCGTATATCTATGTATATATATATATCAAATCTGTTGGGCCGAAAAAGGTGAACGGAACTCAACAACATTTTTTTTGAGGCTTTCTTTTTAGCCAAAGCAGTACTTCGCAAAATTGAACAAAATTTGGTTCAAAACTTTTTAAGTAAATGTTAATTTTAAAATGTATTAAAGCAATTTTTATACCCGTGCATACCTTTATGGATCGGGTATATTAACATTACTCCTCCGTTTGTAACGCATCGATCTAGCCGAGCTAGATATATTGTCAAGCATCGAAAAATGAATCGATCTAGCTATGTGTGTCCGTCCGTCCGTCTGTCAGAACGATTCCGAAACTTTCACAAAGTAATTTTTAGACCATTTGTAGGTTCGCCATATTGGTTAAAATCGAACAAATATTTCGGGTAGCTGCCATACAATTTTTTTGAAATTATATGAATATTTTCGAAATTAATAACTAAATAGAAACTAAATAGAAAAACAAACAAAATGTAGTTAAGTTATTAATCTCTTCATGGTGCAGTAGTTAGGACATGAGACTTGTTATCAAAACGCCTCGGTTCGAACTCAGACTGTGGCAAATTTCTTTTCTTTTAATTTGTCAGAAAACTCTTATTTATATTAAAAATTCTTCAATTTTTTTAATATTTTTGTAACAAAACAGTTCAAAACAATACAATTGATACCATAGCAACTATAATAATTTTCAAAAAAAAAATTAAGATAAACAAAAAATCGATGACTTAGTGGTTAGGACGTCAACTTTTTAATTGAAAAGTGCCGGTTCGAATCTCGTTCAGAGCATATTTTTTTTTAAATTCATATTTTTTTAGCACATTTTAAAAAAATTTTGTAAAAATGTGCCTATATAGCTTCACTCTGTCCGTCCGTCCTTTTTTACCTAAGGCTGACTAAAAAATATCAGAAATGGGTAGGTATTGCAATAAAAATAATTTAATGTTAAAATTTTTTTTGTAGCCCCCCCCCCCCGTTACGGAGCTACAGCCCCACAAAGTCGAAAAAACCCTATATTTAAACAGTTATAATTAGAGTTCTATAAAGTATATTTCGAACCTGAAAACGGTAACAGACAGCTGTTCTTATAACCTTTACAAATTTTTAAAAACCAATTATATAGGGTTACCATACGGTACTAAAATTTACCGTTAATCAAAACTAAGTTTTACAAAATTTTTGATCCCTCATAACTTCGGAACGGCTAAATCTAGAAACTTCAAATTTTGGAAGAAGTTAGATCCTTACAAATCAATAAGAGTCAGTTAACAAAATTTTTTTGTCACGCCCCCTCTTTAGGAGCTGTAAGGTGTCGAAAATTGAAATTTTGCTAAAAATTTAGCTTTTAAACACCTATAACTTGAATACCAGTCAAAATTTTTTTTTATTTGTATACAAAATTGAAATCTCCAAAACGAAAGTTTCAATAAGTGTCAAAGGTTTTTCTTAATTTTGACTTTGCCCGTCCGTCCGTCCGTCCGTATGTTTACAAAAACTTTTACACCGTTTGAAATAGATTAAAGCAATTTTAACCGCGGGTAGATATTACAAAAAAAATTAATTTCATAGAAAAATTTTTTTCTGTAGCCACACCCGTTACGGAGCTACAGCCCCCCAAAGTTGGAAAAAGCTCTATTTTTAAATTGTTATAACAAGAGTTTCTTTAAGTGTATTTTTAATCTGAAAACGGCAAAAGATAGCTGGTTTTATAGGCTTTACAAAAATATAAAATGTATAGGGTAACCATACGGTACTAAAATTTACCATTAAGCTAAACTCAACTTTTGCAAAATTTTTGGCCTCATATATCTTCTAAACGGTTCAACCTAGGGTCTTGAAATTTTGAGAGAAGTTAGGTCCTCCAAAATTAGTAGGAGTCGGCTAACAAAATTTTTTTGCCACGCCCCCTGTTTAGGAGCTATAAGGGCTCGAAAATTGAAATTTTGCTATTTTCAACCACCTGTAACTTTAACACCTGTTCAAATTTTTTTTTACAAATATGCAAAATTTATAGCTGCAGCATTATATTTCAACATACGTTAAAGGTTTTTCTTAAATTTGAAAGGGTCTCTTTAAATTGGAGAAATTGTTTCTTAGTCTTAACCATTTTTGGTTTGATAATAATATTCTACGTAAAATTCCAAATTTTGTTGGAGTTCAAAATTGATTTCCTAGAACCGGAAAAAAATGGAAGAGTGAAGACAGGAGGGGGGTGAGCAGATCCATTATAAGTTTGCTAAGCAAAAATTTGGGAACCTTCCCCATTGAAGGGCTACTAGGTCTTCAAAATTAAAAAATTTATTTTCTTTTAAAACAGTAACTTATTTACCAGTGTAAGTTTTTCAAAATAAAACGTTAACATTGAAGCTCCAACATTATATTTTGCACTTATTAACAGGTTTTCTTGAGTGCATTGGGGTTATATTCTAAGTAGTTCATAGTCATATAATTAATTATTAATGAAATAACAAAATTATAATATTATCATAATATATATTTTTATAAAAATAAATGATAAAATACTCTGTAAGATACCGTATATAATTTTGAAAATGTGCTTTTTAAAAACCCTTGGTTTTTTCCCTCACTTGTTTTATATGAGTATTACTCTGTACCTATTACAGCTGCGTGTCTGAAATTTTGCCAAAAGTAGTTTAGTTTTATGGCCAAAGTTTCTGCAAAATCTGGTTGGTCTAGTAGAGTGGGTTCGAGTAGCTGCCATACAACTTCTTATTTTATATGAGCATTACTCTCCACCTAATGAAGCTGTATGTTTGAAAGTTTGACAAAAGTAATTAACCCGATAATATAATATGATACGGTCATACGGGTATCCCAGAGTTGACACAGTCTACTCTACTACACTCTTCCTCGTTTAAAATTAATTCATTAAAAGTGCTTCGTTTTGTTGTAAGATATATAGAGAAACAATTAAATTTAAATGTCTGAGGTATAAAATGTTTTAATAATTTATAAAATAAAAGAAATAATTTTAATATTGTTTTATTATTTAAAATTCAATAAATTTAAACATTACTTGTCACATAAATATTTTATTAATTTGCACTTTGCCAAATAATGGTGTAAAGAAAAAGAAAAAAGGGAATTTTTTGTAATTTATATGCATTTAAAAATATATCCTTCCATCCGGAAACGAATCTGCGTGTCAACATGTCGGAGTCAGACACTCTAAAAATGTATTCTAATAAGAAGAAAAGAAAAACTGTATTTTAATTAGCCGTATTTTGTAATTAGTTTATAAAACTTAAGTAAATTTATTTTAGTCTGCTTAATTACAAAATGTGTGTTTATATATTATTTTTTTAAAAGTTTTTCCAAAACAAATTGGAAGATTCATATTATTTCATTTGAGTATTTTATTTTATTGATTTATTTCTTAGCCTGTTTTTAGTTGATTTTTTAATTTTTAGCTGATATTATTATTTGTTAGTGTTTTGTGATTAGGGTTTTTCTTATATATTATTGCTTTCTTAGTTTTTTAATTTATATATAGTATTAGATAATTAATGGGCTTTTTATTTTAGATGTTGTTTGTTAGAGTTTTTTTTTAATTTGGTTGTGTTACAAATTATATATATGTATAAATATATATATATATATATATTATATATATATATATATATATATATATCTTTTTTAACTATTTATCTAACTTTTTCCAATAAAAAATCTCTAACAACGACCAATATATCGGTTTTCTATTAATTGATTATATTTTAAACTCCGGGAAGAACCGAAACTGGGGATTTTGAAATTTACCGAAATTAAAATTTTTAAGTCGAAAAAAATTGCATTTAATTTAGTTATTTTTTAATAAAAATTCAATTTAACGTATAAAAATTAGAATTTCTTGTTTTTTTTAATTTTTACCCTCTTTAGTATTTTTCTATAAAAATAATAAAAAAAAAAGTTTTATATATTTTTTCCTTTATAAGAAAACTTAATTTAGATATTTAAAAAAAATTACTTAGAAAACAATTCATAAATAATTAAAATAGATATTTTTTGGCGTACTTATGATAATTTATGGTATTTCATTTTTTATAATAGAATACATCCAAGAAAACCCATATAATTCAATACACCATTTAGTAAACTATACATTAGAAGTAAATTGGCTGGGTGATTAAGACGGTGGTGACTAAATATTGTATTTTAGGGTGTTAGGTTCAATTTGAATCCAGGGGAAAATTTTTTTAAATTTTTTTTTTAATGCAATTAAATTAAATTTTAAAAGAGATTCACGTCTCATATGTAAATATCGTGAAATTAAAAATTCAATATGAAATTTTAACAGAAAAAAATTTGGTTTTTACACTTGCACCTGTTGTACGGACAAGCTTTCTCCCTAATACAATAATATACATATATATTATTATAAATATTAAAAATTAGGATTCGATTTCAAAACCAGAAGGCACTACCGCAAGCCTTATTAAAATATTTTATATATAAATTAATTGAAGAAAAAAAAATAGTTAAACGGGATTGATATTATATTAATTGAATGAAAAAAAATAGTTAAACGGGATTGATTTAGAGTTAATTACAAAACTATTAAGACCATATTATTATTATATACTTATTTAATTATAAATGTTAAAATATTAACCCAAATTTTTATTTTTTTAGGTACCTGTGAAATCGAAAAAAAAAGTTAGGGAAAATTTGAAATTGCTTTGGTTGCTTTGCTTGGTTATTTGCTTTCAAAGCAAAGCAACCACAGCACCAAAGCACATATTTGGCCTATACTATTAATTCAGTATTTCACTGAAATTAATAAAGACTTAAAACAGGAATGATCCTGTAAATCATAGTCTCGATTTTAAATGCAAAATGTTTTACTATATTTATATTTATTATTATATTTATATTTATTTAAATTTTCCCAAAAATCTTCTGTGATTTTTAAAACTGAAATGAACTATTTCATATAAATTTAAGTTCATAAAAATGTTTTTTTTTTTTATTAAAAATTAATAAAATATTTTTTGGTCTGCTTATGATAGTTTTGGATATTTTATTTTCTAAAATAAAACACATCTAACAAAACATTAATATTTTATTTTTTTATAATTGAACACATCCAACAACACATTTAATTGAATGCGTTTGTTACACCTCATTCTAGACAAATATATTAATAATAATAATAATAATAATAATAATAATAAAATAATAACTAGGTCTCATAAAATATAAGAATTTCAGTTAGCAAAAGAATAAATTTTAATAAAATCATAAAGAGTATTTTATAATTTCGTAAGTACGATAGTTTTTTAATTAAAGCGTTTTGGGAACACTCGTATTATTATTCTTTTATTTATTTTATGATTCAAAGATTATTCAAGTAACTTATTATCTGCTTTAAAAGATGAAATATGAAATTAATTGGCTATTTAAATTGGCGGATTTAATATGAATTAATTACTTCATTATTCTTAAATGAATCCGTGTGTTACGAGAAAGTAGGTTTTTTGATTTGCATTCATTTGTTACAAAGCAGTACTGTGCAAAATTGGATATGCCAGTCTTTTTGTTCTTTAGAGAGTTGATCTTCATAATTAGAGAGTTAACAACCAAGTATGAGAATGATTTTATGTTCTTTTTTGTGCTTAAACGACATCTTCGCCGCACATCCGATTGAAAGCAAACTTCGTATTTTATACTGGTATAGGTTAATCACCCTTTTATTGGATTAATCAATGCATTCCGTGATAGAGCTCTTTTCGCTAAATAGTTAAAGCTTTGAGTTATAACCATCTTATTTTAATGAGATAAAACTTTTATAAACATCATCTTCTGAAAGTTTGGCTATCTAAGTAAAAATTCTACTTCAAGCTGGAAAACTTTACAGTGAACTTTGAAATTCATAGGAAACTAAAAGAGTACTGTCATCTGCATGTCTTTAGATTGGGCTGTAAGTTATTGTAAGTAGGTCATTTATAAATATCAAAAAGAAACTGTGAGATAAAACAGATCATTGAGAGACGCCAAAGTTTATTTTGAATTCTTTGAATGGATATCCATAGACTAGAATACAAATCAAACGGTTCGAAAGTAAATTTCCAATCCATTTTACAAAGACCCTACCAAAGATAATGAATACAACTAGATGTGCACTCTCATATAAAAAAATTTTTAAAAAATAAAACCCTAATATGGGTCTAATATCCTCATACATTCATATACGTTAAAAATAAAAAAAGCTTTTAAGAGAGTTAAAAATATAAATAAGTCACAAGACTGTCGATTAACTATAGTACATACATATAAAGATTTAAAGAAGATAATTTGAGAAAGAATTTTTTATTTGTATTTTTTTTGTAAGCATGTATATGAATGCGATATGTATATACATGCTATTAAATATTATTGTTGAATGAAGTTTAATAGATTTTTTTTTTACTTCACAAAAAGGTTTTTTATGAATGATTGTGTGCTGTTTTTTTAATTTTAGAAAGGAAAATGTGGAAATATGAAAAAGAAAATCTGAAACAAAAAATATTTTGTTGAATTAAAAAATTATAGAAACGGTAAAGATAAATGTTTATATTCTTAACGTTTTTAAATTATATAGGTACTTACATAAAAATATATAAAATATTTTTCTCAACTTTAATTTTTGTTATTACACTTAATTTAATAACTTATACGGTTTTGAAAAATTTTAATATTTAAAATGTTAGCAAATAATTCTAATATTTAAAATGTTATCTTCTTATGTTGTATACGGAAAAAGATATGATTTTATTTTTAAAAACATATACGAATAATGTTGAATAATGAATGAGTTATCTGAGAAACCGTTAAAATTAGACCCTTTCTTCCAGAACAATTTTTTGTTTGTCTCAACATTCTCAATCACTCAGCTCAAAGAAGATTATTGAGAGCCGAAGACTCATTCTACCCATCACGCATTAATTTTAAAATTATTTTAATAAGTGCTAATTACTGACAAGCAATCAATGTATTTTAAAATTCGCTAATTCTAATTTAAAATTTAAAATTGATTTGATCATTAATATGCCTTGATATGATCTTACCCATTGTAACACATTTTTGTATTCTTTATATCTCGAAAACGGTGAGAGATAAGAAAAAATTATTAAGAACAGAATTGAAGAGCTCAAAATATAACATTATTTTCAAATATGCTTTTCCATGTACCCAAAATATCGGGTATTTCAAAAGAAAATTGAGTTTAATATAAAATTTTTTTTTGTAAATCAGCTCAAATCTTGCAACTGTTATTGTTTTTTATACTAATAATGTTCACATGCAACATATGAACATCATTAGTATAAAAAACTTAAAGCTCGTAGTTCACTTTACAAAAAATATACTACTTATTCCATTGCCAGTCAGTTCAAAAGTTATAGATTTTTTTATGAAATTTTTCTAAAAACCCCTTACTATAACGAATTGGTTCTTATGTGGAACACTCTAATAAATAAATTTATCCTATTTTCCACACCACCAAAGAGGTAAAGGATATGGCGCGTTTTTTTTTCGTGGTATCCCCAATAGGCCTAATCCACTTAGTGCTTGCTGTATTATTCTTTTAAAATTCTTAGTCTTCGTTCGCTAGTATAATTTTTTTTTAATGTGGTTTTTTCGAAAATCCATAAACAGTTTTTTCTAATTAAAATCAATAGAAAATATTCTACAAATTTTATTCTATGTTTATAACATGAATTAGCTTCATCAAACCATTTAGGTAAATCATTTATACAGCTATTTTTAATTTTTAATAATATTCCTTCTTCTTGAGAGCTTGTTTTCATAATTTTATCAAAATTATTAGTAAATTTTAGACAAATTTCAAAAAATTCATTTCAAAAAATTCATTTGTGTCACTATGTTTTAAAATTTGTTTCATTGCAAATCCTGCAAAATATCTTGTTGCATTTTCTGATAAAAATTTTGTTTCTGCTGAGTCCGGCTGATTTTCAATAATTTCTATAGAATCTGTATTATCTATAGAATCAGTGTAAGTATTTTGAGTGAAATAAATACCCTTTAAATCATTTTCATTTGTCACAATATTTTCATTCGATTCTTCGTCATGTAAAATATTTCGCCAATCTACATTAAGCATATTTTCATTATCTTCTTCACAGTTGGCAAACTTAAAACAAAATACCATTTTTACACCAATTATTTTTGCTATTATTGATCCGAACTCATGTGCGGATGGATTTCTTTTTTTTGAAACGTATTAAACTGAATAAATTTTCAATTACGTCCTGATTCAGTTTGTTTGTGGAAATATAATACCAATCATGATATTCATCGAACAAATCATTTGACAACATAAGAGTAGCTTTAGTTGTTTGTATTAATCCATCCAAGCAATTTATTCTTATTTTTTTATTTGGCACTTCAAATTTAAGATCCTGCAAATATTGTATCATACTTACCATTTAATTCCTTACATGATTATTTTTTTGCAAACCAGCCATATATGGATTCTTATTAAAAAGTGACTTGCTATTTAAACAGTTGAATAAATTATTTAATTTTTCAAAAACTTCCGCTGTAAATATAGCGCAGTCTTTATCTTCATAAAAATTAGATTCAGCATATGTTTTGATTCCAGCAGAAATACTTGCACTTAAAACTTGAAGAGCTAGCTTTACACTCATTTTTTGGAAATTGTTTGGATTTATGTGATTCTCCGTTAATCTAGGACAAACACGTGTAGAAGATTTACTATCTTTTTCAAATAATTCTGTAACAATATTCCATTTAGCACACTTTTCTGATTTTCTTAAAGGGTATTTCATTAAATTATTTCTAATAGATTTGAAAAGGTGAGGAGTGTCGTATGAGCAATAAATTTTTTCATTTTTATGAAAAAAATAAGGCTTTTCTACATTTGCTCCAAGCTGTTTAAAAAAAGATTTATTAGTACTTGGCTGGTCACATATTATAGCACGTATTTTTATTTTCAAATCCTGTGTCAATTTTAAAATTTCCATAACGGCAAAATTTAATTTACTTATAGGTACGGAATTTTCTGACAAAACATATCCCAAGATTTGTTTCCAACTTTCATGCAAACTTTGTATCATAAATACACAAGCCTTTTTAAATACTTCTGGCTGTCGCTTGTCTGACCCACACGCATAATCAACAAAACCTTCAATTTTATCATATCTCTCACTATAAGTAAAATTTCTTTTTATTGCCATTTCATCAAATATTAATGTAACTTCTCTAGACTGATTAGGAAGCTTAGAAAAATATTCTTTAATTTTTACAAATAATTCATCTGGTAATATTGAAGAATAATTTATTTGGTAATACCAGAGTAATACTTAATTTTATTTAATTAAAATTTATATTTTTTAATTACCAACACTTGTAATTAAAAAATTCAAATTAAAAAACCCTTTTGGTTTTTCCGGTACACTTATTAATCCATATATTCAATATCCATTTATTCAACAGGTAGGTATATACAGTAGACCAAAAAGTCATCGTACCCTAGTAAATTTTTTTAAACAAAGTGGAAAAACCAACAGGTGGAGGTAAAATTAAATGAAAATAATGATTGCATTTTACAGAGGCATTTATTAGGTAAACTTACACAAAAAAACGTGTAATCATGTTCTTCTTTATCATATTCTGTTTTATCATGGAACCTATTCGTTATTATACAGATCACGTTATTCTACATAAGAAATTTTCCCACGTAAAATTGAAAACACATGTTATCAGAAAACCTAAATAACAATAAACATAAAAACCAGTAAAATTGAAATACTACAAGAAGAACTGTATATAATATGTACCTAATTCAAATTCTAATGCACTTCTTTAAGTATTTCAATTTTACTGAAACGAATTTACATTATTTTTTCTTTAATGTGTCTACACGTCTTTCTCTATATGTATTATTTTATTCATATGCAAGAAATTTTACATTTACAAGAAATTTAATTTTTTTCTTTATTAGATTTCTTTTTTCTGAATTTAAAAGATCATATACTCATTCGATGGTTTCAAAATATTTTTATTCGATGGCTTCAGATATTTCAAAATTTTTATTAAAAAAATAAAGTCAACAAAGCTTTTATTTGGTTTTTGTTTTTTTTTTCGTTCTCTAATTTAATAATGAAGAGAGTATAAAGCTTTAAGCTTTTTTTTTTATTTCTTTTTAGTACATTTTCAAAAAATTTTGTAAAAATGTACCTATATAGTTTCACTCTGTCCGTCCGTCCGTCCGTCCCTTTTTACGTACGATTGACAAAAAAATATCAGCAACGAGTAGGTATTGCAATAAAAATAATTTAATGTTAAAACTTTTTTCTATTACCCCTCCCGTTACGGAGCTACAGCTCCTCAAAATCGGAAAAAGCCCTATATTTAAATAGTTATAACAAGAGTTCTATAAGGTATATTTTCAACCTGAAAACGGTAAAAGACAGCTGCTTTTATAAGCTTTACGAACTTTTAAAATCCAAATGGATAGGGTTGCCATTCGGTATTAAAATTTACCGTTATCTAATACTAAGTTTTGCAAAATTTTTGGCTCTTCATAACTTCTGAACGGCTGAATCTAGAAACTTGAAATTTTAGGAGAAGCTAGATCCTTAGAAATAAGTAGGAGTCAGTTAACAATTTTTTTTTGTTACGCCCCCTGTTAAGGACTGTAAGGGGTCCAAAACTTTAAATTTTGCTATAAATTTAGCTTTTAAACACCTATAGCTTGAACACCTGTCAATATTTTTTTTTATTTCTATACAAAATTGAAAGCTCCAAAACAGAAGTTTCAACCAGTGTCAAAGGTTTTTCTTAATTTTAACTTTGTCCGTCCGTCTGTCTGTCCGTCTGTCTGTCCGTATGTTTACACAAAGTCTTACACCGTTTGAAATAGAGAGAAGAAATTTTAACTACGAGCAGGTATTGCAAAAAAAATAATTTCATGGAAGAACTTTTTTCTGTAGCCCCACCCGTTACAAAGCTACAGCCCCTCAAATTTGGAAGAAACCCTTTATTTAAAACGTTATAACAAAAGTTCTATGAAGTATTTTTTCAATCTGGAAATGTCGGAAGATAGCTGCTTTTATAAACTTTACAAACTGTTAAAAAACTTATTCATTGGGTTGCCATCGGTACTAAAATTTACCGTTATCCAACACTCAATTTTTGCAAAATTTTTGGCCCCACATAACTTCTGAACGGCCCAAGCTAGAAACTTGAAATTTTGGGAGATGTTAGATCCTCAGAAATTAGTAGTAGTCGGTTAGCAAAATTTTTTTGTTGCGCCCCCTTTTTAAGAGCTGTAAGGGGTCCAAAATTGAAATTTGGCTTTTTTTAAGCACCTGTAACTTGAATACCTGTCCAAATTTTTTTCTATTAATATACAAAATTTAAAGGTCCAACATTATATTTTAACATATGTTAAGTGTTTTTCTTAAATTCAAAAGCGGTTCTTTAAATTGAAGAAAGTGTCTCTCAGTTTTATCCATTTTTGCTTAGATAGTAAAATTCTAAATAAAATTCCAAATTTTGGTTTAATTCCTAGAACCTAAAAAAATGGAGGGAGGGAGGGGGTGGTGAGTGAGATTAGATCCTTGGGAAATTTGGTAACCTTCCCCATTGAAGAGCTATTAGGACCTAAAAATTAAAAATTTTCTATTTATACAAGTAAGCATTCCCCCATAGTATATATTTCCAAAATTAAACTGAGTTTTTAACACAATATAATTTTGAAAATGTGCTTTTTTAAAAACCCTTGGTTTTTTTCATCACTTGTTTTTTATTTTAAAGAGCTTGAATTTTAAGATTTTTGTTTTATATGGACTGTGCACATCTAGTTGTATTCATTATCTTTGACCCTACGTACCAAAGACCTAATGCCTACCTTAGAATTATTCAGTGCCAAAACATCAAATTGGTGGAGACTGATGTTTAGCTTCTCGCAGAGTCATGACCTGTAATAATCTGTTGAAAATCGGAACCCGTATTGTCGATCATGAAGCAAACAATAGAGCTATAAATATTAAAAGTTTTGAATTTTAAAACTTAGTAATATCAATATATCAGTACTTAAATTCTTGTATCTTGTATTGTGCAAAAACATGTACAACTTTCAATTGAGTAGGGTTTAAAACAGAAGTAGAGAAAAGATAACAAAAAATATATTGCAAAGCGTTCTTGAACTAGGTGTTTTTAAGTACGATATTGGTGATACCATCAGGATCGCCAGATTCTTTCGTATCGAGATCAATTCAAAATTTTCATAACCGTTAGAGTCAATAGTATATTCTATCAAAGGATCAGCCAACTTCTAGAATAGAAAGTTGTCTTTGAATTGACTGAGACGGTGAGAAGAGTTTGAAAAGATCAGCTTGTCAAACAAATTCGCATTTTCTTTAGCATCGGATTTACTAGTGGAATTTTAAACAAGTTCAGAATGATTAAATATAGTGTATGTATAAAATAATTCAACTTGTTTCCCAATCGAATTTTCACTCAAATAAGTGTTGCTGGAAAAATGAATCCTGTTTCTGTTACACAAATATTAAAATTCCTGCACATTTCGATGGGTTCGTTGGTGTTACTTGAATAGAGATGGAAAACTCTCGGATTGCATATTTTATTATGAAGATTTTGTTGAAATTATAGAGGTTTTTTTTTTTATAGTGTCTTCTTCTGTGATTGCATAACTTTAGGTTTTCTAAAGTAGTTAGCTTTGTTAAAAGGCTAAATAGTTAAATATAGAGTGACTTTTGTTAATTGGCATATTATTTGTTACATTGGAACCTGAGAAAAGAAATAATAAAAGAAAAGAAAATAAAAACAAACTAAATATTTTTATTAATTTGTCTTTTTTATTATTTTTTTGTTTTTTTTTTTTTTTTTTGAATTTTTTTTATATTTTTTTTTTAGTTTCAAATTTAATTTAATTTTTCATTTAAATTTCTATATTATTCTTCTTTTTTAAATGTCTATATATATATATATATATATATATATATATATATATATATATATATATATTATTATATATATATACATATATATACATAAATATTTAAATAAATATCATATATGTATATTATACATAATCAAATATATATATTTATGTATAAATATATTATGCATTTATAAATTATATGTATACATATAGATATATATATACATATTTTTTATAGCTAAGAATTTCTAGAAATAATATTATGTATTATTATTTTTTTTTTTGTTGCTCATTTTTTTTCTGTTATTTTTAATAATAATTTGAATTTTTTTTTATATAATTTATCCTTCCTTTGGGCCGTGAATTTTGATACTTTTTTTTGTTTTTTTTTTTAATATAACATTTTAGAAATTTGTTTTTTTATATTTACAAAATTAATTAAAAAAGAAGAAAAATAAAAACAAAATATTAATTATAGAAAAACGAAAAACAAAAATTTTTTTATTTTAAATTTTTATTTTTTGAAAAAAATTTTTTTTTTTAAATTTTATTTTAATAACTCTTAAAATCTACGGGTGTTCATTGTTGAATTGTTTCCTATAAATATTTTTTTGTTTTGTTTTTTTTTTTAACCATAGCCATTGACTTAAATTTTGTTTTTATTATGTTTTTTTTCAGTATTAAATTAATTTGTTTTTTAATTATATTTATATAAATTGTTAGTGTTGTTCCTACTAATGATTTTTTTTCTTATTCATTTTTAACATATTAAATAGTGATTAACTAATTAATTAATTAATTTTAGTTTTTTTTTTTCCTTTGTTTTTGTGTTCTGTATATTTATTTTTTTTTTTTTTTTAAATATTTTTACTAAAAGATTTTTTTAATTTTATTAAATTAAAGAATATTTTACAAGATCGATCGATGTATTATGGTTTGATTTTGACAGTAGATATTTTTACATTATTTTAACAGTATTGCCGTATTGTGTAAGCTGATTTTAGTTAATATAAATGTCAAATGATGAAATATAAGTTTGTCAAATAAAATTTTAATTGACAGAAAATAATTAAAAAAAAAAATGTGAAAACATAATTACAATATTGCAAAAAAGAATTTAATATAAAATTAGAAATATATTATAAAAATTAATTATAGCAAATTATTAGAGATAAATTGCATGAAAAATACTTAATGTGGATAAAAAATACTCAAGAATTTGATAATCGTGATATATAGTAAACATCATCATTATTGAAAGATAAAGATACATCATTATTGAAAACTGTCTAAATTTAAGAGTTGTAAATAATTAACATTGAAGATAAAGAAAAGTTATTTTAATTGTATTTAAGATTAAGTGTCAAAAGAAGGTTTGCCATACCGTTATTCTTATGGTAACTTTTTTTCTTTCTTCTATATTAATATTTTTAATTTATTTTTAAATATTTTAGTAAAATTGGGTTATTTAAAAATATGCCATGGAAAAATAATCTGTTGTAGTAACTTTGCTTACAAAATGAAACTATATGCTCAAACTGATTTTAAAGTAAAATTCATACACATATATGGCTTATCAAATAATAATATAGGTAACAATTATTTTTTTATTTCAATGTAATGACAGTTTATGACTGTGTTTGACATGACTATTTAACTGTCAGTTTTGTCATTGTTTTGAGCAATTTTGCATATTGTTTAGCACTTAATAATATTATTCTATTTTAAAAGCTTGTGTGGATTTAATGGGCGAAAACAAAAAATATTAAAATTTATAATAATCTTTTTTGTAAAATATTCTTTTAATGTATATATATATTTATATATATAAATATATGTTTGTGTACATATATACGAAACAACAATTACTGACTATAGTTAGTTAAGATAATTGTATGTGTTTTTGTGTGTTTTTTTATATGTTTGTGTGTATGTATGTGTATGTGAATGTTATTTAATTTTTAGTACGTGAATTATACTTTTATTATTATTTTATATTATATTTAATGTATATGTAATTAATTAATTAATTAATTTATTTTATTTATTTAATTTTTTATTATTTTATATATATTTTTTTTTGTGTTTTTTTTTTTATTTATTTATTTATTATTAAATTTTTTTTAATAGTATTCGAAATATACAATCTATTATAAATAATTGTTTAATATTTATATTAAATTTTTTTTTATATGCAATGTTTTGTTTTTTTTTTTATCTAATTTATGTTTTTTAATTATTTAATTCAATCTAAGATTAAAGTTTTTTGTTTTTTGTTTCATATATAAATTTTTTTTATTTTTAAATATATATATATATATATATATATATATATTAATTTAGTTTTTAATTAATTTTCTTATCAATTTTTGTATTTTAAATTGTTGATTTATTTCGCAATTTGTTGTTTGTGTTCTTGTTATTTTTTTTTTTTTTCAAGTTTTATTTAATTCTTTTATATTTTAACTGTAATTTTTTTTGTCTCATTTTTGTTTTATTTTTTTTTTATTTTTAAACATTAACTAAAATTACCTAAAATTTTTTTTTTTTTTTTGTTTTTGTTTGTATAATTTTGTTTTATTTTATAATAATTATATTTATACGTTACTTGTGTGTGTGTGTGTAATATTTTATGTTATATATAAATATATACATATTTTTAATATATATATTTTATGTAATTTTTTTATTTTATGTAATTTAATCTTTTTTTTTTTGTGTCATGAGTATTTTTTAATTTAAATATTACAATACTTGTAAATTAATTTGTTTACTTTGTTATTTTTGAATATATATTATATATGTCAAAACTTTAAGAGAATTTGTTTCATTGTTCATTGATTTGAGTTTTGTTGATTTTTTTTTTAATTATTTCGAGTGCTTTTTCATCATAATAATTATTAATTAATTATTTTATATAATATTTGGTTTTTTGTAAGTTTCATATTTATGTGTTATAAATTAAAACTTAAATATAAAAACAAAACAAAATTAATTATATTTTTTGTGTTAATTTGATTTAATTATTTATTTTTTTGTTTTAGCTAATTTTTCTCAAAAATTTATTACAGTGACAGACAAAAATAAATAAATTGATATAATATTAAAATTTTAATTTAAGTTAAAATTAGTTATCATTTTTTCAGATAATTTTACTATAATAATATGTATATTTTCGAAAAATTATTTTGAAAAATTTCATTCGTAAATAAAAAAATCACTGTGCACATCACAGAACCAACCGCTATTACAAGAAAAGCTTTATGTGAGATTTTTTATCAAAGATTTGTTGCTTGGATTATTAATAATTTTTATCAATGCAATATAACGCTATTTAAAAAAAATAATTTCTTATTGTGTTAATTGTTTCCAAAAAGTGTTGCGAAAAATCTCCGGTATTCTATTTCATTTTCAGCTATTTTGAGTTTATATAAAATATATTTGACAAAACTATGCTTATTTTAGAATTTTGAAACTGGAGAAAACTGAATTTTAAATTTAATTAAAATTTTCATTTAAAATGAAAGAAAAACAAACAGCATGTACCTTTTTCCACCGAATTTATAGTTTTGATATTAAACAATTTCAATACTGTATCAATGCCTACCACTGTTATTTCATTACTTATAAATTGAAAATAAATTTTTTTATTAATTAAGATTTTTCTTATTATTTTTATAACAGTAGTTTTATATTTGTATATATAAATTTAACTATTTATATATAATAAACTAAATTAATTAATATATATATATATATATATGTACATATTAAAATAAATTGTTTTTGTTTATTACATGTGTTTTTAAAAAACAGTTCGTTTAAATTTTTATTTTTTTTTTAGAAAATATTATGAAATTGTGTTTTTAGTTTTAGTTTTTGTAAGATATTTTCAGAACGTTAATAAAAATTACGATGATTATAGAGAGGACTTATTCGGCAAGAGAATTTATATGTTGTGAGTTGTTAGTTTGTGATTGAAAAAAAAAATTAAAAATTTTAAAGATACAAAAGAGCATTATTATACTGAAATATAAATTATATATTGAAAATAATTTCTTTTTTAACAAATTAGCTACAATTTGATCAATTATAGAATATTTTTAAATCTTTTTTTATGATTTAATATGCAATAAACTTTAATATTGAAAATTGAAAATTTTTTAATTAATTTTTATCATTTGTAATATTTATTTACTAACACATGTGCTGTTTTGTTCTATAGGGCATCCATCATTCACCTTTTCTAATTCGTTGTGTAATGAGCAGTCCCTTAAAAATAATTGATTACGTTTTTATTATCCATTAAATATACGAGTACTTATTAAAAAATAAAAAATAAAATTAATATAACATTGTTTCATATGAAAAATGAAAGAACTTTTGAAAACTTATATCAGTCAATGTGTTAATATAATTAATATGATTATTACTAAATATAATTTATGTATTAAAAACAAATGAAATATTATAAACAATCTAAAGTTTAAAGAAAACAGTGTGAATTTTGGAAAAATTTGAAGACTTTATGTTTTAAAAATGAATTTTTTATTTAATTATAATTCTTATTTATTTAACATTGATAAGTTGTTTTTTTTTTTTTTTTTTTGTGTGTCTCCTTTAAATTTTTTTTAGTTTTTCTTAAAAATCGTTTTATTTTATTTTTAAATAATTTTTTAATTTAGTTAATTTATTTATTTTTTTTTATTTTTTTTTCTTTTTTTTTATATATAAAACATGAGAAATTAAGAGTGCTTAATATTAAATGGTAATAATAATAATTTGTTTTTTTTTTTTTTTTTTTTAATTATTATTTAATTTTTTTATTTTACCCTTTAAATGTTTAATATGTTTATTTTGTTGTGTGTTTTTTTTTTCTTATTAAATGGCACTGCGACTAATTTAGAATATAATTTTCATTATGTTTTTATTTTTTAAATATTTTTTCTTATAATTTTTAATATTTTTTTTCGCTTTAAATTAATTTTGAAGTAAAAAGAAAACAATTAAATATATATAAAAAAAAAAATAAAATTTTATTTCTTTCGGAAATTATATTCTGTTAAATTAATTGTTTAATAATTAAAAAAACTAATACTAAAAGAATAGAATATCGACTTTTGACTTGAGGTCAAAGGAAAACCAAATATAACTAGTCAAATAACTTAGAGTATATTGCCGAATGATGATAAAGTTGAGACCTAAACAATGAAATACACATTCCGAATAATCCAATATCTTCAAGATATATAGCAGAAATTTTTATAACTGCGAATCCTAAGTTCGTCGATTGAAAATATCAAAAATTTAATTATGTTTTGAAACTGAAGGGACTGAGGTTTTTATTTAAGAATTTATTAGACAATAGCAATTTGTGAGGTCTTTGGGTATACCGTGAAGGTCAATAGTGGTACGTACAATATATGAACGTGCGCTGGATGCTAGTTAGATGCCTTAGTAAGCTGTATTATAGGTTACGTTTTTCAAAATTGTAAAATTTCATTCTTGATTTAACTGATTTTTGCAACATTAAAGTGAATAATATGTAATTTATATTGTAATGCAACTCACTAAACAAAGGACATAGTTAAAAGCCAAATATTAATGTATTAAAAAGTTGTGTTTATACTTCTTGTAGAAGTTTAACATACAAAAGTTATTGAAAACGAGGAAGAGTGTAGTAGAGTAGACTGTGTCAACTTTGGGATACCCGTATGACCGTATCATATACATTATATCATCCGGTTTATTACTTTTGTCAAAATTTCAAACATACAGCTTTAATAAGTGTAGTGGAATACTCATATAAAAGAAGAAGTTGTATAACAGCTACTCGAACCCTCTGCAGTAGACCAACCAAATTTTCCTGTAACTTTGGCCATTACACTAAACTATTTTTGGTAAAATTTCAGACACCCAGCTTCATTAGATGTAGTGTAATGCTCATATAAAATAAGGAGTTGTATGGCAGCTACTCGAACCCTCTACAGTAGATCAACCAAATTTTGCAAAAACTTTGGCTATTACACTAAACTATTTTTAGTAAAATTTCAGACACCCAGCTTAATTAGGTGGAGAGTAATGCTCATATAAAATAAGAAGTTGTATGGCAGCTACTCGAACCCACTCCGCTAGACCAACCAAATTTTGCAGAAGTTTTGGCCATAAAATTAAACTACTTTTGGCAAAATTTCAGACACGTAGCTGTCATAGCTGTCACGGACGGACGGACATACATGGCTAAATCGATTTTTTTTTCGAATCTGATCCGATCCATACACTTGAGTCTATATCTACCCCCCCTCCTTCTCTGCGTTACAAACGTAATGGCAAATTTATTATACCCTTTGACTATATAGTCATACGGGTATAAACATAAAATTTTAGATTGATTTTTATAACTCACAGAAGTTTTCATTTTTAAAATCTTTTTTTTTACGTTATAAGATTAATGAAATATAACACTACAGTTTTTACTGAAAAGTTTTGTTTAAGGAGATTTTAATTGAAGTCTATAACACAATTTTCAATTAAACAAAATTACATCTTACAAAATTTAAAAAAAAAAAAAACTAAGCGACTTAATTCATCTTCATCCAAAACCCGTTTTAAAAATGTCTGTATCTTTATTTTAAATTCTAATTTTTTTAAATTTATTTATAATTGTTTTTTTTTTAAATTTTTTAATTTGTTTTTTTTTTTTTTTTGGAATATAAAAAGAGTTTACAGTGCTTCTTATTTGTTTATATATTTAATGGTACAGGTTGGTAATGGTTAATGGTAAAACTTGTTTGTTGTTTTTTTATTTGTTCAGCGGGGGAGTTGGAAAGGGAAGGAAAGGAGAATTTAAGGAAAAGTAAATTTTTTAAATTTTTGATCCACTTTATTTTATTTTTATTTATTCATTGATTTTCTTAATTAATTTGTGGTTTTTATTTCCTTTCCATCATTGGTTTTATTTGTTTTTTTTTTTTTGTTTGCTAAAATTATTTTTTAAATGTCTTTTTATTTATAATATTTTTTAATTATTTTATTCAATTGTGTGTTTGTTTTTTGCTTATTTTCATTTTCTAAAATTTAATTGGCAGTAGTCATATTTTTTTTTTTTTTTTAATTTAATATTTTTCTTTTGTATTAAACTTTTGTGTGTTCTTTAACATTTTTTTTATACAGAGTTTTATTTAATCCATTTAATAATTTTTTTTTTTCATATTTTTGTGCTTAGATTTTAATAGTTAATGTTTATTTATATTCTTTCATATTATGATTTGTATCATTGTTTGGTTTTTTTGTTTTTTTTTAATTTTAACATTGAAATATTGTGAATAGGCTTTTTGTTTTCTTTATATTTAAATTTTTAAGAAGATTTTGAGTTTTGTTGATATTAACATGCACTTTCAAGTTCAACGCCAGCTCTTTTCATTGCTTGACGTTTACGATATGCATAAAATTCTTCTTTCATTGCTTGTACTCTAGCTTCGATATTATCGTAGCGTGATATTCGTTGCTTTCTACCTCCAGTTGAACTTGTTCCACCGGTTGTTGATTGTAATAAATTTGTTGTTGATGTTGATGGTAGTCCAGATAATGTATTTAAACCACTTAATGATGATGATGATGTGGTTCCCCATGGATAATATGAATTTTGTATTGTTGTACCACCAAGACCAAGTGTACCAAATATTGATGGATCTAATATTAGTTCATCTCTTGGATTACCAGTTGGTGTTGATGCACTTGGTGTTGGTGTTGATGGATCAAATTCATAATGACCATCAACACTACCAACATCAACAGATTTATGATGATGAATATTATTTATTTCTGTAACAGCATTTAATCTTGATATCATATCAAGCCAATGTTGCATTGTATATGGTGGACTTGGTGAATCTTGATGTGATTGTTGTTGTTGTAATTGTGATTGATTTTGTTGTTGTTGCAGTTGTTGTTGTTGTTGTTGCAGTTGCTGTTGCTGCAGTTGCTGTTGCTGTTGTTGCTGTTGTTGTTGTTGTTGTTGTAATAATGATTGATGAAGTGGTAATGTAAATGATGATGATAAAGATGATTGTTGTGGCAATAAGCTATTATAATTGAATGAATTAAAATTTGGATAATATGGATGATAATGAGGTGGTGGTGGTGGTCTATATGGCGGCAATAAGCGCCATTCATTTGTACTAATAGAATGATGAGATCCATGTTGATTTTGTGGATTATTTGATGAGGTGTTCTTACTACCAAAACCACTTGAACTGGAACGACTTTCTGGTGATACTTCTAAACCGCTGTTACCTAAATAAGACGTTCCGCGCATTGATAAATTTAAATGTGGTAATGGTGATAGAAGATCAGAACTATTTCGCAGGGTACGATTAAAATGTCTGGGATACCATCGCGTTCTTGGTCTATAGCTATGATATGGTGTTTGAGTATGATAATAACCTCGCCATGATGGTGATGGTATATGAAGTGGCACAAATCCCTGATTCATACGACGTGTTTCCTCTTGAATTGTTCTTAATGATGGTAATTCATATGGATAACGAAAACGATTATTTAATGAAGTTGAAAAACTTGAATGTGGAAATGAACGTTCTGCTGAACCAGGATAAACAGTACTTAAATCACTAAATTGATTTGTTGTTTGTTGCCATGGTGTTGAAGGTACACCAATTATACTTGCAGGTGAACTAGAAAATATTCTTGAAATACGAGATGGTGTTGTAAACATTTTTGAATTTAGATTTATGGGTGTTTGTGTTAATAAATTTTGTTGTTGTGAAATAAGATTTGTACTTAAAGGTTTAACATTTTGTTGAATTGTTGAAATTGTTGGAGTTTGTGGTAATGGATAATTTTTATAAATATTTTGATAATTAGCTAAATTATTTTGTTTATGATTTCGTCTAGTTGTTTGTAAAAAAAATTCACCCAAATTTTGTAGAAATGATCTACCAGAATTTTCTGAATGAAAACTTAATTGACTGGATGAGGCGACTAATGGACGCCGCCATGATGATCTTGTATCATTACCACCACGTCTACGTGGTAAAAATCCACCATCATCACTACTAGAATATTGTGAACCACCAGATGTACTTTGACGACGATCATCAATAACTTCATCAACTGCAGTTTGCGATACACCATCTACAACATCTTGATCTTCAATTGTTGATGCTTGTGTTGTTAATATTTCAGCTGAACTGGATGTTGTTAATACAAAACGACCATCTACAGAACGATGAATTTCTTCAACACTATGTAGCTGATCGGTATTAACATTTTTTGGCATACTGTAAATTGAATGACAATTAGTGCAGCGATCCGGTGGCCAAATCCAATGAAGTATTGCAACGAAAATATGAATTACACCTGATATTCGGGTTTGTTTATATCTAAAGTTTTTTTTTTTTTTTTAAAAAGAAAATAATTTTTCGTTAGTTATATTCTTAAATTGATGTAAAAAAATAATAAGTTTCTAAGAACAAACAAACATACACAAAAATAATAATTGAAACATAATTCAGCAATTTAAAATATACAACTTTAAGATTATTTGAAGTTTAAAGTTTTTAAGTAAAATAAAGTTTTAAATTACTGATTATCTAAATTGATTACCACACCTAGGGAAATTTGTACAAATTAAATTTTAAAAAAAGATAATAAAAATTTAATAAAATATTAAAAAATCAAATTAAGAGCATGCAAAATTATAATAATAAAAAATGAATGGGAAAAAAATATATAGTGAATGGTAAATGTTTAAAAAATGTTTAATATGTGTTTAATGATATTATTCAGTGTATTAGGTCACCTTTTAATCTACAAAAATATAGAATGTATCCATTAGAATATCCATGAAATAAAGTAGTTACAATAATGCAGCAAGAATTGAAATTAAAAAATATTAAAATAAGAACGTTCAGTATAATATGTTAAACATAAATGATTAATATGGAACACTTTTATCAAGGGCCCCTGACACATTCAGTATTAATTGGCAACATTCATTCAATTCAATTAATATAGATCATTAAAAAATTGCTTCAAGCAAAAAGTTTTATCCATCAATTAAAAAGTTTACATTGATCAGAGTCAAAAGTTTTGTCGATATTTTTTATTGTGGCATTTATTTTCTAAAAAAAGCGAAGATAGAAAGTACGAAAAAAAATACAGCTTTCGGACGAAGATCCATACTGAATAAAAATATTATTTGCATCTCAGAGGTTGGGAACAGGTGAAGAGAAGACATATATATTATCTTTACGATATCATGAACAGCTTCGATTTCTGAGAAACTAGGAAATTCTGAGACTTTTAATTCTGAGACTTCAAGAGAGAGTAAAAAAATAAATATAACCAATTGACGTATATTCTCTATAATTTTAAAATCACGAATGAATTCAAAAAATAATTGTCAATATTCATTGAATGAAGAAATTAATAATTTAAAAATCATACTTTTTACTTGACAATAATAATTGATAGTAATAATTGTGAATAATATTGAACGTGTGGTAGGGGTTCTTCAGGTCTCAAACATGCAGACAGCAAGCGAGTGCTTTTCTGCGAGAAAATTATCCCATAATTTTCGCTCACGTGTCGCTCTTCTGTAGGGCCACCTTAATGAAAACTAATATGTTTGAAATTATTTCCAAAAAGTCGCTCGCTCGTTGTCTGGATATTCACCACCTAACAATAGTTATATTGAAAATTTTTGAGATTTGAATTAGGAGTACTTAATTTTTTTATAATTCAGAGATGTTGGTTTTAGCTCTTATGTTTTAAATTTGGAATTAATATTTTATATTTTATTAAATAAATAAACATATAAATAAATATATAAAAACTGATGTATACTTATATTGTAAACACAGCCATATTGAATTATTAATGGTAGTACAAGAGGAGAAAAATATATAGCATATGCTAATGAAATCTATTTTAAACAAAGTACCCTATACTGATGATTAAAGGGTTTAATTCAAATGTACTCTATACAAAAATATAATTATTGAAATAAGACAGAAAATATAGTTCTATAAAATAATCAATTACCTAATTACCTAATAAATATGGAATTAAATATTTAATTTTAGACAATATATTGAATTTAAAGTAAAATTTAATTATGGTTGATTATAATTACTAAGTTAATTATTGTTTGTTTTAATCTATATATATAAAAATGAAAGTTTGTTTGTTTGTTTGTAGCGAATAGACTCCTAAACTGCCCAGCCGATTTTCATGAAAATTTGTGTATAGAGGTTTTTGGGTACGGAAAGAAATCGTGGCCCAAAAATTTTGCTCTAACGGACCGCCAAGTTGGGGCTGTGGTGCAATTATTTAAACTTCTTTGTTCTAAAATGAAAACGGTTTGACCGATTGACTTCAAATTTTGTATACGTGATGGTCTTTGAGAATTGAGTAGACACTATTAACAGTTTTGGAATTTGTTAACCCATGTCGGGCCGACGGTTGATCAAAAAAAATTTTGGGTCCAAATTTTGTCCGATTTTACGAAATTCTGCTTTGGCTTAAAATAAGGCCCCAAAAAAATTTTTGTTGAGTTCCATTAACCCATTGCGGCCCAACAGCTTTTTATAGGTTTTTTAAATACTTTACTCTAAATTCGAAACTGTTTGACCAATTGACTTCAAATTTTGTATACGTGATGCTCCTTGAGAATTGAGTTGACACTATTAAAATTTTTGGAATTTGTTAACCCATGTTGGGCCGACAGGTGGTCAAAAAAAATTTTGGTCCAAATTTTGTCCGATTTTACGAAATTTTGCTTTGGCTTAAAAGAAAGCCCCAAAAAAAATTTTGGTAAGTTCCATTAACCCATTGCGGCCCAACAGCTTTTTATAGGTTTTTTCCATACTTTACTCTAAGTTCGAAACTGTTTGACCAATTGACTTCAAATTTTGTATACGTGATGGTCTTTGAGAATTGAGTAGACACTATTAACAGTTTTGGAATTTTTTAACCCATGTCGGGCCGACGGTTGGTCAAAAAAATTTTGGGTCCAAATTTTGTCCGATTTTACGAAATTCTGCTTTGGCTTTCAAGAAAGCCCCAATATAAATTTTGTTAAGTTCCATTAACCCATTGCGGCCCAACAGCTTTTTATAAAGTTTTTGGTTATTTTACTCTAAATTAGAAACGATTTGACCGGTTGACCTCAAATTTTATATGTGTGAAGCAACTTGAAAATGGAGTTAAGCCTGTTAACAGTCGGTCCTACGATTAGTCAAAAAAATTTTTTTGGAAGTAAATTCCGTCAAATTTTGGAAAATAGTTTGTACTGCTTTGAATTACAGAAAGTTTCAAAAATTACTAGAATAATCCTAGAAAAATCTTTTTAAAAAGATTGCTTTCATACATATTAAAATTTACATGTGTAAACCGTGTGTAATTTTTGTGTTAACTTTTTGCAGTATTATCAACTTCAATTTAACCATTAAGAGGCGCAGCAACGCGCACCGGGTATTAGCTAGTTTAATATATAATTTTAAAAACATTAATTCTACTAAACTAAACACTTGAATATAAAAATCCTAAAAAAAAAATAAAAATCTCTACAACACTTTGGGATAATCGATTTGTTTGGTTTTTTTTTCTATTTATTTTCTTCACTTATTGTAATATTTTAAATATAATAATATGTATATTTATATATGTAAATATAATATACATATATGTATATAGGTACATATATAAATTTACTACCTGTTTATACATTTACTAATAAATTTTTTTTGTCATAATAACATCATATATTATTACCATATATCTTATTTGACAACTGATTGACATGTAACTGACACTAATATTTGAATCATAAAAGAGTTACCAACAAGCAATAAAAAAAAAAAACAAAACAAATCTTAATTACAAGATAAGAAAAAATTTACAACAAAAAGAAACGAAATCTTACGATTATGATTAGAATGATTGTGACTTGGACCTGGTACTATAAATACGGTCTCATAATCTTTAAAATGTTCAGAATTACTCCTGCTTTAATTTAAAATGTTAGTAAAATTTAGTAAGAAATTTATTACAAAAAAAAACTTTTGTTATTTAATAATTTCATTACAGATGATTAAACTTAAATATTAGTTAAAAGATTTATAAATTTTAAAATTCCTTTTTTTTAAAGGTACTTTCATTTAACTTAATAATATTAAAAATATTTAGTATCGAAATTAGGAAATATTAGTATACTAATTCTTATTGATTATTAAAATTAATTTTACACGAAATCTGTAATTTATATTATGAAATAAATATTGTATATATAAAGTTAAAGATTATTTTATATTATAGTTTAATAAAGATATTTATACTTACTTTTTCAAAGGCACTTGACTACTGGAAGCAGAGCCCGTACGACTAGCAGCATTACGGGCATCCGTTATCCTACAAGCTACCATGTTGAACTCTGTAATCGAATTATTTCTAAAATTAATTTGGTTATAGCATTAGCCATCCTTAATATATACTTCTTGTCCAAAATAATATTAGGGTTTTTTATACTTTAATTTTTTTTTTACTGTACAAAACACATATTAATGGATGCAACCACCAAAATAATTTATTTAAAATATATTTACTTTTTTTATTTTACAAATTAAAATTAGAAAAAAAAATATTTAAAAAAATAATAAATAATTCTATAATTATTTAAAAAAAATAAAAATACAAAATTTTTCTATTTAAATCATTTTAAAACAAATTATTCTAGTACAATTCGATCTAGTACAAAAAATATTCTAAAATTAAATTAATTAAAAAATAAAAAAATAAATTAAAATTAATCTAAAATTATACAAATTAAATATAAAAAATAAACTAAGTTAATAATTTTTTTAGTATATAATTTAAAAACAAATTTTTTTTCTAGCAAATATTTTTTAATTACTTTTTATTTTGCAGTGGACAATTAACAAAAAATTTAGTAAAACAAAATTGTAATAAAAACTTAAAACAAAATTCAAAAAATCAAAAGGGGGTTTTTAACAAAAAACAAATTTATTTAAATTTTTTTTTAATGTATTTTTTTCAGCTTTTAAGTACGTCCTTGTCTTATTTAGGAGCACAAAATATATATTTAAGGACACGGCTTCATTCAAAAAATTTTTCATGGTGATGGCCCTAGGATGCTTTTTGTCTTTTGAAAAACCAAAATTTCTATTATCATTTACAAATTTTTATAAAGATGGGGAAAAAAAATTTGCGAAATTTATTTAATTTTAATAAGAATAAAATAAACTTAAAAAAAGTTCTTAAAAGATAATAAAATTGAAATTATATGAATAAAACGATTAACCCATTTAAAATTTGAGAATTATATTTAAAATAATTTTTTTATTTATTTTTTAAAATTAATCTCTGATCAAAGTATTACGTCATTATTGCAAATGAATAAAACGATTAACCCATTTTAAACTGAGAGTAAAATTTGAAGTATATTTTTTATTAATACTTTAAAAATTGATCAAAATTGACGAAGAAATGATTAACCCATTTAAAACTCATAGTTAAAATTGAAATACATTTTTTACTTATTTGTTCTTTGATCGTAAAATGAAATTGAAAAAAGAAATTAACATTCTGGCATTAATAAAAACTTTACATTAGATTTTATATCTGTGATATATAAAGATGAACTGAAAAGAATTTCTGATTTTGTAACAGAGTATACATAAGAATCAAAATCTTACATATAAATATATAAATCTGTGACATATAAGAATGAACTAAAAACAAGTCTTATTTTATCCAGTTAAAAGTGTTGTATTAAAAATTTAGTTGTAAGGATTATGTAATAGAACTTAAATAAATTTGAAATATGGACTTTAAATCAAATCTAAAATCTATAACATTGGATATTTTTAAATGGATTAAAACGTTTAGCTAATAATTTTTTAATATGAAAGCATAAGTGAAGGTTAATTACAATTTGGCAATTAAAATTTGTTTAATTATAATGAGTAATGACAATGGTTTTATTCATCGTGACAATTCTATAATAAATTTTTCTAGACTGAAATGTAATTTGATATGATTGCTGAGTTGTTTAATTGATGAGTTTATAAAAATAAGCAATATAATGAATTAATATAATAGAAACACTTTTTGAAATATTTTACTAATTAATTTAATTTAATATAAACTTTTGATGAAATTAAATATGTATCCAGACAATATAATAAATGATTTACTATTCTCCATCCCATGACAAATTTAACAAATGTATACAAGGTTAAATGACATGAATTTGATGTAATATAATATAAAATACCACCATATGATTGATTTATTCAATTTTTAATCATGATTTAAATTAAATTCTAAATGATTTTGTTTTAATTTTCATTATATTAGTAACTTACTTATAATTCATATGTTTTATAGTTATTGCAATTTTTTAATTAGAACAATTTATAAAAAAAAAAAAACTCTACTTACTTTTCCGATAGTCTACAAAGAAAATACAAATATACCAACTATAAATTTTATTTTATCTTTCAAAAATTATATTTTAGCCAGAGTATTAATGATGCATTCAGTAATACAAGCAATTAATATTAGTGTAATAACTTTTTTTTTAATGTTTTTAGTAACAAGTAAAAAGTAAATTTTTTCTTAAAGCAATTACAAATCAAAAATTGAGCAAGGAAATTTCTAAAAAAAAAAAAAAAAATAGTATAGAGTTTTAGATTTATTGTAAATAGAAAGCACCTAATTTGTTTAATTATATATTAATATTCTAAAAAAAAATAAAATATATTTACATAAAAAAGAAGACATAAGTCATTATCATACAGCTAAACTAATTTTTTGAAATTTATATTGATGCTCTTAGGAGAAGTTTTATGTGGTGCTTCGACTTCCACATTTCCAAATAAATTTTCTTGAATATTTATGTGACATTTATATGCAAGTGAAAATATATATATAACTCAATGAAATGTAGTCACTGAAACATATATTAGGTACTGAATTTTTCAAATGTGATTTTTTTCAATGTGAATCATAGTAGTCTCATACAGAAAATGTCATTTTTGTAAAATACAATACCGTCAAATACAATAGTTTAAGTACTAAGAAGTTTTTTTATAATTTAGTACTTTTAACACTTGAATCCATTAAGGATTTAATAGTTTTTAAAATAATTATCATGTATATATTGCATTTTTAATAAAAACAATAATGATCCATTGTTAATAAAAGTTATTTTATGTCAACTGTCACTTGTCAATATTAATTGTTTATCTAGTAGTAACTTCGCCAAATTTTTAAGTAAATTTGAAATAGTAAATTCTCAAAATGTTTTTTTTTAAATAATGTAGAATACCGATCGTATGCTCAGTAAATCTAAAAAAGCAACTAGATGTCAAGCAAAGGTGGAAAGAACATAATAAAAAGAAAAAAATAAAACTAGATAATAAATATAGAAAATAAGTTTTAGTTTACAATCAAGCCATAATACCTATATGATTGTATGGAACTCAACTTTAGATTGGGACTAATTATATACTTTTAATTGAACTTGCCTGTGTCTATGACTTTATTTTTCATTCTGTCAGTTAGTGATACATTTATATTAGAAATCTGACCATTGCTGGATTAATTTTAAGAAAAAGAAGAACTATCTTTCATTTCAGCAATTTACTTTTATATTTTATATTAAAACACTTTTAAATGCAAAATATCTGCCATCAATTTTTGGTTAATGAAAATTTTTAAAATTTTAAGCTTAAAAGTTTTGAAACATTAAAAGAACTGTTTCTTATACCAGCAATTTATTTTTATATTAACACAGTAACAAATTCCCAAGATTTTAAATTTTAATAAAAGTATATATTGAAAAAAATATTTTTCAGGGTTCGAGTAACGATCCCCCACTATTGCTATAAACAAGACTCCTATAACCTTCCTTGCAATGTTTTCTACAAAATTTTTTAGTACCTAGAGAAAAAAACAATCTGATTTTAATGTATCTGAAAACTGAGATTCTATAATGACTTTTAATACTATATAGCTGTTAACACATCAATTTAAAAATTCAGTTCTCTTCAATATGTAAATATAATTTAATAGCAATTTTTCAAATTTTTATTAAGTTTATCATTTTAAATATAAAAAGTATTTACAAAATTAATAATATTTCTTAATATAGTGCAAGACTACCTAAATGGTGTTTTTTAGCAAAAATTTACTGTGATGATAGAAAACCAAAATTATAGAACTAAAATTTTCAATTTTAGTATTAATTAAATATTAATTAAGTATTATATTACTTATTAGCATCCTAGTAAAAAAAAAAAAAAAACTCAACCATCACCATTTTATATAAAAAAAAAAAAAAAAAAAAAAATTTCCCATTATTAGGGAAATTTTTAATTTTTTTTTTTTTTCATTTTCTTAAAATCAGTTTTTTACCTTTTTCCTGTTTTCGTCTTTTACGTTTATTGCATATTTTTACAGCACAAACGGATAATATAATTGCAACTATAAAAAATAAAAATCCACCAACAACACCGGCTGTTATTGCTTTATGTTTAACACGTGCCGGTACCGGAAATTTAACTTCATCACTTATTGCATATGTTTTATCCGTATTAGCTAATACACGAAAATAGTATGTACGACCACCAACTAAATTTTTAACTAAATATTGTGTCTCTTCTGGACGTATATATCCACGATTTAAGGTTTTCCATGCAGCATCTGTACGATATTTTATGGTATAATGTTTAATCATATGTGCCCTTTCTAATGGTGATTGCCATGTTATTAAAAATCCATTTGATATTTCTGTAACAGTTAAATTTCTTGGTGGCCCAGGTTTTGGTCCTTAAAAAAAACAATATGAATATTAAATATTAAATTTAAATATTTTTTAAAATTAAATGAAAATTTTATTTTGAGTGTCAAAATTTGTTTTAGTGTTTGGTAAATGCATGTTTAAATATATAAGTATATAATGTATATGACTAATATGTACGCATAAATCTTATATATTAATATGTATGCAAATGGTGTACAAAACAAAATCTTTGGCAAAAAAAACAATGACAAGCAAAAGAAAATGATAAGCAAATAAAAATTATAAATTGTATAAGCATTAAGAAAAAAGCAAGCATGCGAAAACAAAATAAAAATTGTTTTAAAATCAAAAGCCAAAAAAAAAGCAATTGGTTTTAACAGAAAATTAGTTCTTTTTAAATAAATCCAGATGTATTTCTTATATAATTTTTATTTGAAATTGTTCCAGATGATTTAGTTTATAAGAAATTGATCAATCAAAATTTATTAAAAAACCCTATCGTCCAGAGCTACTCATAAACTTTATGATAAAATTTTACTATTTTGAATTTTGGCAATTTGAAGTTTGATTTGAAAAAAAAAATTTAGGCATATCGTGAGTGCCAGTTATCACATATGTGATACTTGATCAAATTTATCAAAAATCGTATCGTGAAGTAATATTGATAAATTTTGTGATAAAAATTTACTATTGTGAATTATGATAAATTTGAAGTTTGTGATGTTTAAAAAAAATATATATATAAAGTAAACAAAGAGATTATTGTGTTTAAATTATGTAAATATTTGATTTTAAATTAAATATCCTCTAGCAATATCCAAATTTTCCTCCATTAATTGGACTAAATGTGTTAGTTGTCTTTTATTTCTAACCATTTTACTTATGAATAAAATTTTAATAAAAACAAGAAATTAAACTTAAAATTCAACAATTTTATTTACTACTCGTACTTACATTTTTTAAATAAAGAAATAAAATTCTAAAAAATAAGAACTTTTCATTTATCACATTCACATTATCTGTTGATAAAATAAACAGATAAATGTCATATATTTGAACATTCGCGATACCAAATTATCACATGACATTTGATTAAATTCACAATATATATAAAATATTTCATACATTTGACACTTGCGATGTGGTTAATAAAAATTTTTAAAAATTATCACAAATTGTGATAAATGAGTTGTAATAATTGACACACACGATTAGCCTATTGAAGTTAAACTAAGGTTTATAATAAGGCAAAAAGCTGTTCCAAATTAAAGCTGCCTTAAGATTTTTCGCCCAATCGTAGCTATCAAACTTTCAGAAATTTTTTAAAAAAATCGATTTCTTTGACAACAGTCTAAATTCAATTAATTAAAATTTAATTCAGTAATATTTAGCTTATTCTTGTTTGTAAAAATACTTTGTTTCAATAACTTTTTTATTTATTATTCAAATAAACTGTTGATAAAAAGAACATATAAAAAAATCACATAGTCGAACGTTCAAGATTCCAAATTATCACATGACATTTGATTAAATTCACAATAGATATGAAATTTTTCATACTTTTGACACTGTTATTAAATGGTTAATAAAAAATTTTTGAAAATTATCACAAATTTATAGTAAAATAATAATAATAATAGTAATAATAATTTATAATAGATAATAGACTTGTGATAATTGACACTTGTGATTGGGCCTATTTAAAAATTTCGATTGTCAAATCTTTCAGACTAGCAAGAAGTAGCAACGATATTTTGTCTGCTGGTTCATGAATGAGGAATACCAGTTATAGGTTTATTTATTAATATTTATACTGAAATATCAATCTTTAAAATACCATAAGCTTAAATTTAAACCCAACATTTCCTATCATGATCAGTATAATAGTGTTGGAGAAAAGACGTAATTTTCCTTACGTATTTATAATTTAATTACAAAATTTTTAAATTTTACAAAAATAATATTTTTTTGAAATAACCATTAATGTAAGTAGGAAAGACATTTAAATATTGATGTAATTAGAAATTTTGATTTAAAACTAAAATAGAAGTCTGTGATAAGGCAAATTAAAAGGTTTTGACATTTAATATAGGTTTAAAATTTGTATTTGGTAAAATCTAGAGATTATTATGGTAGATTATTAAATGTAATTATTTAATCTACTACACTCTGTAGGGAAGGCTGATCATAAGATGTACTAGAATATGTAAGAACTATACTACATAGTCTAATACACTATGTATGAAAAAGCTGACTATAAATTACATTTGCGCCTTAAAGTATGCTAAATTAAAATTAATATAATAAGTTAAAAGTTGAGTTTTAAAATACATGTATGTCAAATGGAGATTGACAGTAAAGTAACTTACGTTTAGTACCTTCTAAAGAAGAAAAATAAGCGTTTTCTAATAGAATGTTCAAATATATAATATATAGCTGTTGTAAAAATAAAAATACATTCTGCGAACATCAAACACCTGTTTGAATACTAAGAGGTTAAAAAGACATATTAAGAAATAAAACCAATCAACACTTAAAAAAAAAAATAAAACCAAAATAAAAATGTTTTTTTCTTTTAAAGATATTTAGTGTACCTCTCATCTTAAGCATTGGAACATAAAATGCAGGAATACTAGGATCTGTTGTTGTTGAAAGATGTATATATTTAACTCTTTCTTCTGTAAAATGTTTTTATATAATATTTTTTTTTTAGTTTAATATTAATCACCCATAAATTTTTAATATATAAACTATTCGGTTTCTCAGCTTGCTTTAAAGTTTATTTTTAATGCAAAAATTCTAAATATAAATGCACAAAATATTTAATTTTTATAAGATCTTTTAAAAATAGATTATGGTGGCTTAAGAGGACGACATATAGGCAGCATTTCATTGAATCAACTTAATTAATGTTTTTATAGATTAGTGTTTTATTCAAGGCTGACAATTACAATAAAGTGTGTCTTTCACACATATATATATAATATTAAACTTAATTAACTTTAAGTTTCTAATTTACTTATAGATGAGTTTATGACAATATAAATATTTGAAATATATCAAAAAAAAAAATATGAAAACATTTTAACACTTTGATGACCGACGTTAAGTATGGAGTCGTCATAATCAAAGTAACCAATGACTAAAAAAATTCGAATAAATTTTTATTTATTATAATTTCTTAATAACTTTATACAGTTAAAAAATACTTTTCGTCGAACTAACTTGTTGAGCTTCTACATATGTGGCCATTTATAAAATAAACAAGTGTTGAAAAAAACCAAGGGTTTTTAAAAAAGCACATTTTCAAGATTATATAGTATTTTATCGAAATATAATGTTGGAGCTTCAGTGTTAACGTTTAATTTAGGAAATATATACAGTAGTGACTAAGTCACTGCTTACTTGTAAAAACAGTAAATTTTTAAGTCCTAGTAGCCCCTCAATGGGAAAGGTTGCCAAATTTCTCGAGAAACTAACCTCATTTTGTAAACATAAGGAAGGATTCACGGACGGACTGAGTGAAGCTGTATAGGTACATATTCATAAGATCTTTTGCTATAAATGTTCTAAAAACTAATGTGTTTGAAATTTGTTCTAATAAATCACTGAGACCAATCCAATATTGGTTTAATATATTCAACATTAGTTTCACTGAATTACAATTCAAAGCCGACTTTTACGAACACTCAAAACTTGTTCTTAATTTACTTTTTGTAAACTTATGTGTCAAGTATCACTCAATAATTTTAGCTTTAGTAAGCAAAATAAATGTGTAATTATTCTATTATTTTCTTATAAAATGGAATGGAATTTGATCTAACAAAAAAACTTAATCTATTTTTAATTTTTGAATATGTTTGTACAAAAATTAGTCATAATTTAATAAAAAAAAAAACAATTTAAACTTTAAATTGAAATTAAAATAATTTATAATTATAATAAAAAAACGCTTAGCAAAAACTTAATAATAATAACTTAAGAAATATGATATGGTCTATAAGATGATTTAATAAGCTGATGGTGTTTATGGTATGATTTTTAAATGTGTTGAATGATAAAATATTAAAATAAAAATTATGAAATGATGGGAATTTTAATGAAATTTAATCCATTTCCAAAAATAAAAATTTTTAATTAAAAAAATTAAAAAAAATAATGATGGATATATGAGATTTCTTTATGTGCTTGATTTGTTGATGTTTTTATGATTTGTTTTGTTTGTTTTTTTTTTTTATATAATCTTACCATCTGGGCCTGGATCTAAATCAGATTCTTTGGTTGTTTTGGTAGCAGGCGCAGAAGTAGTTTTTTCTTGACTAGGAGCCATTGCTGCTGAAGGTTATTGAAAAAATATCGTATATATTTATAGAAAAAATTATAAGAAAAAGATTCAATCAATTACTAATTTTATTTCCTGATTTATAGTTTTTTTTTTCATTTTGTTTTTTTGTAAATATTTTAATTTTGTGCATTTTTTTTTTGTTTTTTAAAATTAAATTATTTTAAAAGTTATATTATATTTTGAAAAATACCTTTTAAATTGAGAAAATAATTAGCGTAGCTTAAAAAAGTAACTTACCCAATGTTCTAACTGTAACTATTTTACTCATCATACCATCACCAAGTGTATTTCTACCAACAACTTGAAATTCATATGTTGTACCTGGTGCTAAATTATGTATTGTTGTTTGTGTACTACCAGATGGTGTAACTGGTATTGTTAACCAATCAGATATACCAGCTTCACGATACCATATAGTATAATCTTGTTTATAATCTTGTCCACCACTATAACCAGGCATCCATGTTATTGTAATTGATGTATCGGTTGCTTTACCCGATATATTATATGGTGCATGTGGTTGTGTACCTTCAATAACTAATTGTGTTGCTGATACAATTGTTGCAACTTCATTTGATACAACACATTGATAATAACCGAAATCTTCACGTCTTAAATTTTCAATTGTTATATTGCCACCATTTATTTTAACACGATTTTTTTGTAATTGTACACCCTCTTGACGTTGCCATTGTATATTTGGTCGTTGTGTACCTTCACCTTCTTGTGCATCACAATTCATTTCAACAGTTTCACCAACTTTTCGCTGATACAGCGTTTCTGGTTCAATTGTAAATACTGGCGGTTTACGTACTAAAACTTCCATTGGACCCGATGAACCTTGTGTTCCTTGTGCGTTATATGGTGTACATGTATAACGACCTTGATGATTTTCATTAACTCGTGTAAATAATAATGAACCGTTATTCATGATAACAACATCTTTTGTTTGATATACTTCTAGCAAACGTTTATCTTTGGTCCATGTAACATATTGTAATGGTGGATTTGATTTAATATAACATTGTACAATTCCGGCTAAACGAAATGGTAAATATTGTACGGTTGGTGTGAAGGTCACTTTAGCAGGATCTAAAATTTGATAAAAATAAAAAAAATTGAAGCAATATGTTATAAAAAAAAACTTAAAAAAGTTTTCTATACTTACATTCCACATTTAAATAAGCTGATGCTGATTGAGGATCACCAATGCCATTTGATACTTCACATAAATATTGACCGGAATCATCAGCACTAACAGGATTAATAATTAATGAGCCATCTTTACGTATTGTGACTCGTGTTTCTAATGACGCTACTTCACGAACGGGTGAACCTTCACGAAACCATCGGACGGTGACATTTCCGGGCATTGCTTTTGCTTCACATTGGAATGTCGCCTTCTCCCCCTCTAATTTTGTTTGATTGGTGGGCGGCACCTGGTTTTTTTTGTTTTTGTTTTTCAAATGTTTGTTTTCAAATTTTTTTTTTTATTGCATATACACAGGAGCAGTTTTGCATTTTTTTTTATATATATATTTTTTTTGGAAAAATATTGGAAATGGGATTTTGATTTTTTTTAACGGTTTGTATAACGGTTGCATGAAACCAAAAATAATTTCAAATGTTCGTTATTAATTTTTATATTTTTGAATTTTTAATTTTCAAAGTATGAAAAAAAATTTTGCGCAAATAAAATAATTTTGATGATGTTTTAATGGATAAGTAATTAAATTAATTTGATGTTTTTTTTTAATTTGATTTTGTTGACAGAATGGCAAAATTGTGGTAAAGTTTCACAATGCATATAGCATGATGATAATTTTTAAACGTAATGCGTCAGATATGGATGCAATGCAATTTAAAATTTTTTTTTTCAAAGCAATTTTGTAAAGTGGATGACAATAAAAAGAAACAAAAAAAAAAAGAAAAAAATTTTAAATAATAGAAATTAAAAAATAATATTCTTTTTAGTTAGCAAAATTAATATATATGTATAATATAATTTTCATTAAAATGTGAAAACACTGAATTAAAAGAAATGAAAATCTATAAATAAAAACAAAAGAATATGAACAAGTTATTAAAAAGTTAAATGATTTAATTTTAAATGTCACATTTAGACATTGATTAATAAATTTCATTTAGAATTTTTAAATGTCATTTGTAATGTGTTAAAGGATTTAGAAGCTTTTCTTTTTGAAATTATTTGTAATTAATAGTTTTTTTATTATTTATAATTTAAATCAAAAATTTTTAAAAATAGATATTTTAATTGACAAAACTCTACAGATTTAAACTTTAATCTACAAGAGCGTATCAGACTCATTCTTACTCAGACTGTGCAGGTAAAACACAATTACAAAAATTTCAATTACTGGTTTTAATTGTAATTGAATACGTAATTACTTACAGAATGAAATTGTTTAGTTTCAAGTCTGTCTTTACTATGTATTCTTTTGTTGTATAACAAAATTATTGAAATAACATGACAGATAAATTTGGCATTTAACTGTCATTTATGAATTAAAATTAATTAAAAGAAGATTGGGTAAATCTTCAAATTTTTTTGCGGACCTATGTGATCTTATATTATATTATGTTAAATTATTATATATTAAATGATCAATTGGAGGGGTGAAATAAAGTCAGAGGTAATAAAGCCAATAAACAATGGAAGTAAAGTCGAATTAGCAAATCTGTCTTATTTTCAAAACAAAATAGCAATTCTATCTTATTTTGGTAATAGAGTCGAATCTCCTTAATTACAAAAACCAATAGAGATTAAGTCGAATAAGCAATTCTATCTTATATCCAAAAAAATGTTAAATAACTTAAATAAATGAAATAAAGTCGATTATAGTTAATTATCAAAAAAAAATTTATTTCCAAAAACTGAATAATCAATCATTTTTAATTTTGTGTATAAAAAAAAAAAGAAATATTTCGGAAAAATTGAATAAACTGATTTTCAAACAGTCTCAAATTCCTTCCTTATCGTTTTCGTCGTACATGTATTTTCAGGAAAGAATTCGAAGACTCCCCTAAAGTCCCTTACTATCCGGTTTTCTTAACAGTAGGAGAATGAATCAAAATCTTTCCACTAATTCTTTTAAAATATATTTTTTAATATCTGAATTTAATTCTTATTATATTTCATACACAAATATTTTAATATTCTAAATTCTGGCTTAAAGAATTGGGTAAATAATGAGGGTATTACTATTTTCCAGAATATTTATATCCCAACCTGTTATACGAGATTTGTAATTAGAGATATAAGCGTTATATTTGAAATCAGTTGTTCTTTTCCGTTTTATTAAATTTTTCAACTAATTATTTAAAATAGAATTTTGACTTAACTTGCATTGTTTTTGGTTATAAAGTTCCATTTGACTTTACTTCGTTCGACTTTACTTCACGCACCCTGATCAATCATGAAATTTAACTGTCATATATTTTATTTGAATCTTTGTCATATAATTTACTTCAAACTTCTACTATAAGATCTCTGATTATTAAAATCAAAATATGACATTTAATATTAATTAATAATTAACATTTAACTGTTTTTTGTTTTTAATAAATAACTAAGCAAAACATAATTTGTGTATTTTTTTTTTTTTTTTTCTTTAAAAAGAACAAACTATGAAAAAACAAAAAATAATAATATAAAATACACACATTTAACAATTAATATATTAATAAAATATTAAATTTTTGTTTTTTAATTAGAAATTTCAAAATTGAATGAATAAATGAATTTTATGAAATTAAATATAAAATTTACTTATATAGTTTTGTTTTTGTTTTTTTTTTTTGATAAGAAAAAGTTGAAAGAATTTTTTTTGTGAATTATAAATATATATTTTAATTATATATTTTATTTGAATATGTTAAAAGTATTTTTTAATCAATATATTAAAATTAAATTTCAATTAATTTATTCAAATTAATTTTAAATATATTGTTATCGATAACTTTTTTCTAATTTTTTTTTTTAAAAATAGCTGATGGCAAAAAATAAAAAAAAATAAAACGAATTAATCTAAATATTACTGTGCAAAGTATTTAACTAATATTTAAAATTTCTTGCTAGTCATAGAACAGCTTTCAAAATTTTTTCTTATGTGTACATTTAAACAAAACTGTAAATGCTAAACACTTAAAAGTCAAAGAAATTCAAAAAAAAATTTATAAAACCAATATTATTTTAAAAAAATTTAAAAAAAATATTAGAAAAAAGTTTTTTTAATTATACTTATTAAAAAAATGGTATTTTAATAAATTTTAATATTTATTTTAATATTTATTAGATCATAAGAGGACGGGCCGGGCTCTCTACCACCAACAATTCATCACTAATCAAAAAAATCAAATAATAATTTTCCAATAAGCTATATTTTCCATTTGATAATATTTAAATATAGCTTTGATTAGTAATAAATATTGACTTATCGAGAAGGTTAATATAAATTAATCAAGTATTTGGTGCAATAGGACCTAGTTAATATCACCATTTTATATTTTATATAAATCTAATAAATTTGAAATAAAAACCTATTTAATTTTGATTATTTTAATTTAAATAAAAATTCATTTGAATTTAACATTATTATATTGAACGTTATTACTTAAAATTGTAAACATTTAATTAATTATTTTAAATATAAATTGCTATTAAAAAAATTTTATTCTTTCAACTTTCTCTTTTAAAAAAATTTATTTAGTTTTTTAAAAAAATATTTTTAAAATATATTTTAAAAAATGGGAACACGAATTATTCAATAGGGGGCGACAACAACATAAGATTTACATAATAAATTATTTCTCTTTTATTTCCATTAAATTGTTTTAAATTTTTTTTTTTATTTTCTTTAATTCTTATTAATTCAATATTTGCCAATTTAATTAAATTTACTTTTAATTTTTTTCATAATTTTCAATATTTTCTTTTTTTATAAAAAAAAAAAAAAAAAAAAAATCAATTGAAAAATAAAATTAAATTAAAATATATAAATAATAAAATAAAATATATAATAAAAAAAATTCAAAATTTAATTTTTTATTTTTTACAACAATAAAATTTAAGAAAAAATTAAAATAAAGAAAGTAATAAAAACCTATGATACTAGAATTAAATTATTGATGTAAACAGTCTATTAAAATTAAACCCGTCGACCTAAATGACGTTTCAAATCGAAGATTTTATGTCAAAATAATTTTAAAATACGAATCAGTATATTAGAGCTTCTTAAATATGTGAATTATACACTTTGAATTGGGTTCTGGACAAAGTTTGTATACAAAGTATACAGAGCACACAGAGTAAATTATACAGAGTATTTAAGTATTTCAAGATAAGAAGCAAAGTAACTGTTATTTATGATTTAAATGTGAGTATTTAATAACTCTAGAGTTGCTTTTGGAACTCTGTCAAATAATATCGCCCTCCGTACAAAGCTAAAAATATTTGAAACAAACGTCAAATCAGTACTTCTATACCGCTGTGAAACATACAAGGTAACCGCCAATATCACCAAAAAGTTGCAGACATATATATAATTCATTGTCTACGCCGCATCTTAAGAGTCCGTTGGCCGCAAATCATTACCAACACACAACTGTGGCAAAAAACGAACCAAAAGATGATTGAAGTCGAGATCCGAGAGAGAAAATGGCGATGGATCGGAAATACCTTGAGGAAACCAGAAGAAAACATTGCAACGTAAAACATGGTTACAGCTAAAAGGAATTGGTAAGGATCGTGAAAGGTGGAGTGGATTTATTGACGCCCTATGTCCAATCAGGGGTTCTAGTATCCAGTAAGTAAGTAAGTATTTAAAGACTCATTTAATGTAGGGATATATGACTTAGAAGCATCGAAAAGCATTATTTTCACAAAATTTCTATATTTAATTAGTTTCAAAATATGAAAACTATGAAAACAAAATATGAATAAAGTCACCAAATTTTGGATTCACAACTTTTTTAATTAGCAAATTATATAAGTCGTTGTGATTCCTAAAATTTCATATTACTATACAATAAAGGTTTTTTTTTCTGATGTAATTCTGAAATTTGAGGTAATAAAATTCCAAGAAACATATTCCTTTGGAATCCAATATTTTATAATATAATTTAAATTTAATTTAAAGTAATGATTGTTTAATAATAATTTTTTTTAGAATTTGTAAATTTCTAGAAAAAATAAAATTTGAATAAAATGACGAAATAAAATAATTTGAAGAAGAAGAAGAAAACAACTTCTATTTGTAATTGAATACTCTTGAACATTCCGGAGACAGTATTGTATTATATAAATTTAAACTCTTTGACTAAAAAACTTTGTTAATTAATACATGTGTATGATTAAATGATTACATCATATCAGAGGTTTAAATTTGTCTAAGTGGAAATTGTATGATTAAATGATTGCATTATATCAGAGGGTTAAATTTTTTTGAGTATAAATTGTATTTTAATTATGGTTGACTTAAAACTGTCAAATTTTTAAAAATGATTTCTGAGTACGATTGATTTAGAAAAGCTGTCTCTAGAAAACTTTTAACAAGTGTTAAAATTAAATGTTGAGTTTTAATATGTGTATTTTACTTAAAGAAAACTTTGGACATATTCTAGTAACAGAGGTCTTAACGTAGCAAATACTCAGTTTTTGACCAATTACCTATAGCTTCTAAAAGGCGGATGATACAAAAATATTTTCTTAAATGACTCACACTTATTTTCAACAATCTTAGTGCTGTTAAAATTTCTTTTAACTTCTCTGTTAACCATAGTTACAAGATATAAGAGTTTAGCATAACGGTAAATTAAAATGCCATATGCCAAATTTATATACCCGTGTATTTATTTTATATATTTTAATAAAACTTATGAAAGTAACTGTCGCCAGATTGACAGTTCTTCAGTTCAGAGTTTCAAAAATCAGAAATTAACGAACCAATTAATCTAACTATACTATAATTTATAGGTATATTTACTAAATAGTATCTAATAACTTTAGAATGCAAGTTTTTATACCCATATGACTATAATTCAAAATGGTGTACTAAATTTTCTAATACGTTTGTGACGCAGAGAAGGGGCCTTCTTCTTTTATATGAGGATTTCCCTATACCTAATGAAGCTGGCTGTCTGAAATGTTGCCAATAGTAGTTAAGTTTTATGACCAAAATTTTTGGAAAATTTGGTTGGTCTAATGCACTGGGCTCGAGTAGCTATCATACAACTCCTTTTTTTATATGAGCATTACTCTACATCTAATAAAGCTGGGTGTCTGAAATGTTGCCAAAAATAGTTTTAGTTTTATGGCCAAAGTTTGTGCAAAATTTGGTTGGTCTACTGCAATGGGTTCGAGTAGTTGAGATACAACTTCATATTTCAAATAAGCATTACTCTATACATAATAAAGCTGGATGATTGAAATTTTGTCAATAGCAGTTAACTCTAATGGCCAACATCTGAATTAAATATAATCGATGAAGTGAAAGAGCTTCAAAAACCTGCTATTCAACTTATATTTTCTTTTGTTCATAATTGAAAGCCTAATAAGTTGTGTATTTAAAATTTTGCCAGAAGTAATTAACCGGATGATATAATGTCTATATTACGGTTATACGGGTATCCCAGAGTTAACACAGTTTACACTACTACACTCTTCCTCGTTTAATAATGTAATTATTTCCAGTCAATAAATTTTAATTATAAAATTTTGGTATTTATATGAAAATTATTTATAAATTTGAAATTTGAAATTATTTAAATACGGATTTTGAAATTTTGAATTTGAATTTGTGATTTAAAAAAATCGGTTTCATATTTTTTTTTGTTTTTTGTAATAAATTCGTTTTAAATTGAAGAAATTTAAATTTATTGTTATTTCAATCAGCAAATATAGAAGAAAATTGGAAGCATGCATCATGCAGGTCTGACTGAAGGGATTTAAAAAAAAAAACAATATTATTTCTATTTACAGTATGGGTTAAAAAATAACATATAGAATTCAATATGAAAATATTATATAATATTAAATATTATTATTTGAGGAAATTTCAAAATTGATTATATTTAGTTTATTTGTTTTTTCAAATTCTCTGCAATTTTTTTCTGATATTTAAAAAAAAAAAAGATATGAAAACATTAAATTGGAAAAAATTTAAATTATAGGTATTGAAAAAAAATAAATTGAGAGAAATTTCAAATATTCTTAATTTTTAACCAATGAAATAAATTTAAACAAAATAAAATAAATCATAAAACAGAATAAATTAAAATAAAAAAAAAAATTAAATTTAAATTTAAAATAAATATTGAAATAAACAAAATTTTCTTTTTAAAATATTAAAAAATTTTTCATAAGAAATTTTTTTTTGGAATTTTGAAAATCATTTCTTTTTTCTTTTGTTTTTTTAGCTTTTGTTTTTTTTTGTTGTTTTTCAAATTTGATTTTGCTTTTTTACCATGATTACAGCGCCGCCCGCTATTATAACACGGGCCGTATGGGAGACTTGTCCCTCACCATTGCGAGCAATGCACGTGTATTCTCCGATGTCCTCGTGCCGGATTGTGGATATCCGTAATTCGGTACCATCATTAAAGATACCAACAGTAGATGATGGATCGACTGGATTAGCATCTTTGTACCATAAAATTTCTGGTGTTGGTGTGCCATCTGCTTGGCAATTTAGAATAATTGAATCACCTGAAAAAAAAAATATACAAAAAAATGGATAACATATTTGAAATTAATTTTCATATATATAAAAAAAATTCTAAATTTAATTCTCATAAAATATTTTATGAAAGGTGTTATTGTCTCTTCCAAGTTTATCAATATTTAAGTAGCGCAAAACTGCAGCAGCAAAACAAAGAAAAAGTTTTAATTAATTTTAGACACTAAGAACTGAAATGCCCGTTAAATAATTTTAAAATTGCAAATGTTGATTTAGTTTCATGGAAAAATACAAAAGAAAAAAAGTTACGGTGTTTCACTAATGACGTGTTCTGAAACCAGGAGTTATTTAAGAGTTCAGATCCAGAAAGAAGTTCTTGTGGAGTTGTGACCGATTCTCATTCGTTTGGGAAATATCATCAATCAAATTTTTTTTAGTTTTATTTTGGACCCGTTATGAAAACATTAGTTTATTCCGAATTTTTTACTTAAAAGAGGTAACAGGCAATTTCAGCAGGATTTTTAGCACAAAATTCAAAAAATTAATAATTTAGCAGGATTTAATTTAAACTTTTTCGAAAAAGTCGAAAAAAAAATGCAGTTCTCCTCTCTTTTTTCTTCTATATTTTGGGCACAATTTCATTTATGTCGCCCAAAAATTACAAAAATTAACTATTAGGAAAAAAATTTCAAATTATATTTAGAAAATCTTAAATAAATTTCCTATGTTATACAGGACCAAAGGTCATTCAATTCATTGAAAAACAGAACACAAAACTTTGAAGAATGTTATTTCGAAAATATTGTAATTAAACTATGCCCTCCCCTATTCCTCTTTTTAGCAGGTTTTTTAAAGACAACTCGATCAGGGAGTTCCGAGCTAACTTGCACACAGAGCAGGAGGTGATGGAGAGCATCACAACAAACAAATTGGAGAGTGGAAGGGTTTATGCTGAACCCATTTTTAAATATGAGATTTTTAAAACTTCAATAAAAACTTCAATAAAAAAACTGTATTTTTTAGAGAAAGTTGAAAGATTTAATTTTTTGTTGCTAATGGTCCCCATATACCGGACAGTTACAAAGATATGAAAGTTCAAAATGATTGAAAATTAAAAAATATAGTTTAAAACTTAATTTTCTTTTCAAACATGCTGTATTTAGAATACTTTTCATATAGCATATTTCAAAACAACTTTTCAAGCCCTATAATTAGTACTTAAAAACTATTTCTCTATCTATCACAGTTCTATCTCTAACGTTTCATAACTTTGTAAAATTTTATAAATTTAAAATTATATTTTTTAAAAAATCCGCATTACAGGAAGCTCAAAGCTCATACTGAATATAGTGATTTTAAAAATTAAAAAAAAACGTTTCTGTGTTCATGTTCGTCGAATATCACGATTTAATGTTCATTTTACCCATCCTCTACTGTACATAAAAAAATTTTTAAAAATTTCAAAATTGAAAGTTTCTTTTACCCACAACTGTTCATAATATGCGTATACTCGTTTAATCAATATATATTACGAGTATGTATATATATATATATATATATTAAAAAATTATTTAATTTTTCTTTTATAATTTTTTTTTTTTAATAATTTATCTTTGTGCAATAAATACTTATATAATATTATTTAACTATCGTAATTATTAATGAAAACATTAAAATGAGCACTAAAAACAACACGTTACAACATAAAAACATGAATAATAACAAAAATACAAAATAAAAATATAAAAACCATAAAAATAAAACAGGATAAAAGAGACAAAGGAGTTAAAAATAAAAAAGAATAATAAAATAAAAAGGATGAAGTAATGAAGAATACAAAAAATTAACATTAAGAAACTTTATTATTACATTTGTAATACCATCGAAAAAACCAAAAACACACAAACAACAACAAACCAAAAATAAAATTTTTATAACACAAGTTGATGATGAATTAAATCACTAAACGATAAAGAAAATTTTTCAAGTAAAAGTAAAATTAAAAGACATAACACATCTAATAACAACAGTTTTTAAGAAAAAAAAAAATAATAATAAACATTTTTTTTTTTTTTTTTTTTGTAAGAAAGAGATACCCACAAGAGACAACTATACAAGTTACAAAAAAAAAAATAAAACATGTAAAAATATCAAAATTAAACGAAATGAAACGAAAGTTTATTATAATTGTTATGAACGACAGCAACAACAACAACAACTAAAACCGTTACTAACAACCAACAACCAAAAATGACACTTCCTTCTGGGTAAGAAAGAGATATCCTGGTGTTTATCTTCTTCCAATGTAATTTCCCTTCTATATATCTTATGTTACAAAAATAAAAAAAAAAAAAGACAAACAAATAAAAAAAAACCGAAAGAGAAGAAAACAATAATAATAACGGAACAATCATAATAATAACAAAAAAGAAAAAAAAAAAAAAAGATGAAACTGTTTTATGGCATTTACATCAATTTATACGTCTTCCTTAAGTTTGTTGCTTTTTTTTTGTTTTTTTTTTTTAAAGTACAAGACAGTGTCCTGTCTACTCATCATATAATACACCTACATTATTATACTACATTATCTTTTTCTTTTTTCGTTTTACATTTTATTTCTCATTTATTTCAATTTTCAACATTTTTATTTTTTTTTTATTTTCTGTTTTTTTTTTCTAGATTTCCTTTTCTTCTGTCTCTCGTCGTTTTTTTTTTTCGTGTTTTTATTGTTTTTTTTTCAAAAAAGAAAATTTTAATTTTTATAATACTAAATACTAAAAAATATATGTGTATGTATATATGTATGCATAAACACACATAAATAAATGTATATTCTGAAGGACACGGAAAAACAAACAACATAAAAACAAAAATCAAAACAAAAAAAAAAGGATTTACTGCAAAAATTTAAAATATTTGATATTCACTGTTATAACTTATATAGATATGATAATTTGTAAACCACAGTTTTTTAAAATGTTTTTGTTGTTGTTGTTGTTGTTCTTTTTTTGAATTTTTATTATTATTATTATTATTATTATTGTTTCTTCTCCAACACATTCTATTGTGTTTTCCGTTATTTTATTGTTGTTTTTGAATTTTATACTGTTGATTTTTTTACCGTTATCTTTTCCGAATATAATGAACAAAAAAATAGCAATAATATTCGTTAGTTGAAATTTTTTTGACGAATTGAAGCATACATTGTTATAATTTAGTTCATGTTTGGATTCGGTTAAAACAAATTAACAATTTATGAAGCTAAAGTTCCATAGTGAGTTTTGGGTAAACAGTACATATATTGAAAAAAATAAATAAATTCTTAATAAATTTTTCGAACATCTCTCAGATTTTTAATTGTATAAACCAAGATTGTGTAAAATGAAGAGGCACTTATTAAACTTCAAAAAATCCTTGTATAACATATGTTAAAATAAGGCTTTAGTTTTTGGATATTACATTAACAAGCTTAAAAAAGTTATTCAAGTTACAGTTGTTTTGAAACTATAGTAAACTTTCAATCTGTGTCCTCTTATAACGCTTCACAACTAGTTGCTGATATAAATTTTTTTCAAAGGAACTATAACTCATTCCAAAATATCTAATTTCTAACTTAAACCTTTTGGAAGATATGTTATTGTTGTAGTTTTTTGTTAGGGGGGGATAGCATGTACCATCCTAGTATGTAATTCTTGTGGCTCGTTGTGGATCCCACTTCCAATATTTTCTATTAATTTATAAAAAATAGAATTTATTTTATTTATATTCTATATTTTGTCACCAAGGAGATTTTGTTGAGAAAATCTATTTTTCAATAGTCTTGTTTCAATTAAATACAAATAAATTTCAAATAAATTATAAATATTCTATATTTTGTCACCAAGGAGATTTTGTTGAGAAAATCTATTTTTCAATAGTCTTGTTTCAATTAAATACGAACGAACCCGCATATCCCCTTTGTTGATCCATCAAATGCTTAACCACTAATCACCGAGGTTTATTTGGAATAAAAGGTCAAGAATTAAAACATGGCGATAATTGAATATAGCATATATGGCAACACAATATATTTATTTTATATGTATTTATAAATTATTTTCGCTTAGAGTTACCAGATTGATTTTATATAACTTGTGTTTTATAAAATTGTACAGATAGAACAATTTTATAACTTATTCAATGAAATTCATATCTAGCGGTACCTATTGCAATTACATTTTCATTGCTGTGTTTAAAATTTTTTAAATATTCATATATTCAGATAGACGGACAGATCGATGTGAAAATTTAAAATCAAATTTTTTTACCAAATTAAGGAAAATACGCTAAAAACCTACTATAATGAGATAGTTTATGATTATATTTTAAAATAATATAATGAGAGTTAAAATATTTAAATATAGAGTTGTCATATCTGTAATAATTTATAAGAATATGAAAACATATACAAAGAGGCTCCAAAGTTGTTTATTTTTTTAAATTTAATGAATAAAAACGCCGCTCTCAACTTTCAGTATTGGTTAGCTAATTTTTAGTTTTACACGCAAAGCCAACAATTTTATGTTGTTTATTTTAAGCCCCGGCCTGGAATTTTATGATTACTAAATTTATTAAATTATTTGTAGTACTAGGGAATAGTTAATATTATCTAATAATAAAAGTGCTTTCCCTATTTGACATTTGGACTTCTTATTAAATTATTTTAATATACACTATATTTTTTTATTACAAATGATCTGACCAGGGTTTCAACCCGAGACTTTGAAAAGCCGCCACTTTACCATTCATCTATCGGTCAGTTGACTTTTAAATTTCTAGATTTAGTCTAAATTTTAGCGTTCGTTTCAATTTACTGCTTTGAAATAAATTTCTTGTGCAAAAAAATATAATAATATTTTAAATAGATATGTCATTACAAGATATAATTAAAATGTGACAGTCTCAATCCCAACCCAAGAAATTACATTTTTGTTGACAAGAATTAAAATTCATTGAAAAATCAGGATGTTTGCAATTTTAAGTAAATAAAATAAAATTTACATAATATTATAAAATAATAAAACGACAATAAGTATAAAAAAAAAACACAAATAATAATAACAAGAAGATTAAAATGTCATTATTAGATAAAAGAATACAAAATTAGGGTAAAAATAAAATTATTTATATATTTATATTTATGTAGTCGTGGATACATCATAAAAAAAACATAAAATAATTTTCTTCTTGTGTAGGATGTGCGCCTTTACAATATTAAAATTTTTAAAGAGCTTCTAAAATAAATTTTTTTTTAAAATATAGATTATGAATAAATATGAGCTGTGGCAATGCAAACGAGTTATCAAAACTAGATTTAATACTATATATCAGGGATTAAGAGAACAGGCATGAATTTCCAAAGGTTAGGATTCACCAAATCTGCATGATTTGAAATTTAAAAACGGATGGTAGGAATAAGAATATAGGATCATAAAGTTGTATAAATGTATCTTAAGTTGTTTAGATAATAAGACTTTTAAATACAGAACGATATTTATGAAACTCTTGTATCCGGTTAATTCTTTAATATTAAAGATTAAAATGAATAAATTTTCTATGTGCCAATCCTTCATTTGTGAAGCTTACAATGTCTAACAAGTATGTAAACAATATATTTGTTCTATATTATGTTGAGATGAAAAAGGGATTATTAGGATAGATCTTAATGAATACCACATTAAATGAAATACTAGCAAATTGGCATTATATCAGTCATTTTCAAAATTATGGATATTTAAATTAACAAAAGGCTGATGAGATACCTTGATTTCAGATATTTATTTACATGATAATCAAGACGGTTTTTGAAGGTAATCATCTAAAAAATCAACAGCTTATCATCTAACATACTTCCGAAAAGCTCAATACCAGTACCAAATGTTACAGTGACTCTGAGCTTGTTGCTCTTAATATCTCAAAGGCTTTTCATTGAATATGGAATTCGACTCCGCCTTATCAACAAAATTTTTTTTTGATTTTCATCAAAGACTTACTCTCCTCTACCCTCTATCGAATCCATAGCTTCGCTGACGACAGCACTCTGGTGTCATCATAAGATTTCCTTAGGAATTTCAATGTCATACATACCGCAATCAGTTTGAATAAAAATATCATGATTTGTTTAGTTAATCATGACTAACAAAATAGCTGATTGGGGTAAAAATAATAGAATTGAGTTTAATAACTCAAAAACTCTGCCTGATTTCCTGCGAAAGAAATTAGGTTAGTCCAACTCTGCGATCCCAAGCAGAAAATATTTATGGATCAGGAAATCTAAGCCATTTTAAATTTGTAGTTAAATTAAAAGATGCTATGAAATTTCTCTCAAAAGAATCTGTCTAATATCTATTAATCCTACCCCTTAGATCAAGTGCAACTCTTCAAAGTTTTTTTTTTAAGTATAGACTTTATTAAGCCTTGCCAAAAGTAGAAGATTTTAGATAACAATTGATACTTGTACATTTTGTACAATACAATAATTTTATATCGAACTTATAAAATATCTTTGTGCCTGTGAGTTATATTTTTAAAATGAAAAATTTTATTCTTTTATTTTATATGAAAAATATTAAAAATTGTCATGTTATTATTTAAAACCTAATGATGATTTATAGTTGAATCAAACTAAATAACAGGTTTTTCCACTTTTACTAAGATTCGAACACGGATCTTTCAAATAAGAGGTTGGCGTTGTAACCACTTTGCTATGAAGCATTAGAAAAATCAACTTTGTAATCACATTAAATAATATGATAAAGTTTAAGAATTTACGTCTTTGAATTCTGTTGAATTTTATTCATAGATTAAAAACTTTGAAAGCTCTGATTTTAATTTAAAAGTAGTATAAATAATTGCTTTTTTGAAGCTTCTTTTAAATATTTTTAAGGAAATTTGCAATTTTTATTTTGTTTTATGAAGAATTTGTTTTTTTTTTGTAATTTTTTTGCAAAAGCAAAATTACATTCTTTTATTTTATCTTGATTAACAATTATAAAACTTTTATAATATGTACATAATTTTCTAGAAGTAAATTACAATTAAATAATATTAAAATATCCTGTCACTCATCAAAAGATAAAAGAAAAAAAATTTGTTATTCATAATATTTTTATTACATTTTTATTTTCTATTGCTTTATTGTTTGTTGTGAGGACGGAGGGATGTGTAATCACCACACCTTTAATAGAACTCATATAAAAGTTATATATTTTTTTTTTAATTTATAAGAAATATATATATATACATAACATGAGTAATTAAAATCATATTACGGTTAATTATGTATATTATATTATAATATTAAAATAAAGAGTCATAATTATAATCAGTTTCGAATCATCATTAGACATTGTCTAAAAGTCAAAAACATTGGTGGAAATCTAAAAATGTAGAGTAAATATATTTAATGTTGCATTGTATGTTTTTGTTGTGAGTTATAAGCTATGAACTAAAAATTATATTATTAATTAAGATAATAAAAAGTATTATTAATTGTTTTAAAATATGAGAAAGTATAAAAAAATAATGAATATTTTGACATATTTTTTGAGTTGTGAGTTATAAAATACAAACTAAAACAATTTAACTTTCGACTTCTTAAAAATTAAACCCAGACGTATTGTTTTTTAATAATTCGAAGATTGATTCGTAAGAGAAATAACACCCCAGGGCTTTAATTTTCAAAGAATGGTCTAATTTCCTATTTAAAAAGATATAATATCCCGGAGTCTAAGTTTTTATACCTTTGTATATAAAAGGTTTTAAATAAAGAAAGAGTTTTAGAATTGTATACGGAATAGGGTTTTTCCCCCTTTTTAGAAAATTTATATAGATATAGATGAGATTCTGAATTAGGTTTTAAACTTCTGTTCAAAATTTTAGAAAAGATAAATATCTTCCCTGTTTTTGAATCTAACTCTAAGATCCTTTTATTTCTCAAGAGATCGAAGATTATAATCTCTTATTCCTCACATTTTGTGGTCTTATAATATGAGACCTAAGGGCTTATTTCTAATTTTTTTAACATCTTTGGTTGATATTTCTCATTGAAAGAGATATAATCCTCCTGAGAGCTTTATTTCACAGGTATCGCGCCGAATGTTTCAGCTTAATATCTTTGTGTTGTGAGCTATAAGGTATGAATTAAAAATACTTTGTTTTAGTTGGATTCGAAAAAGCATTTAGCCATTATAAAAACTTGGAAAGTATTGTTGTAATATACTAAAGTTTATTTCAGGGTTTGAAATGCTATAGTTAAAGCAGCAAAAACAATGAAATAAGTGCTTTTGCTGAACTGACACAGCATTTCAATTTAATACATAAAACTATGTGCAAAGCTCTGCTGCTAAAATATTATAGAAGCAAATGAAAGTGACAGATAAAAGATAGTTTAAAAAATAAAAGCTTTGGCTTTTCAGCAGATTACAATAATCAAACGCTGAACTATAAAAAGTGCTTTTTTATTTGTTACAACTGAATATCAATTTTAAAGCAAAAGCTTTTCGTTTGACAATTGATTTTTAAAAAAGATATACGAAAAGCTTTAAATCCTTTGTGTTTTAAAATGATCGCAGCATAGCATAGCAGAATCATTTCCTTTATAAAAAAAAAAGCTTTGACTGTGCTTATACAGCAGATGTTGCATAAGCACAGTCAATAGCATAGCATAAGTAAATACTACGAAAAACTACGTAGTTTTTCAAACCCTAGTTTATTTAAATATAATGGTTTATATTTTTTTGCAAAACTTTCACAAAAACTTTACTATAAAAACTTATCTTAGTTATTTCAGGTAAAAGATAATAACTTTCTTTTATTTTATTAAGTTTTTTAAATTTAATTTACGAGACAAAGGCAAAGTTACTGCAATAAAATAAAACATGTCATTGTAAATTAAAAATTCAAAGACTTTTAAAAACTTCCTTAGAAAATTTCCTCAAAAATAAAAAAAAAAATGCATTCTGTTAAAAATTTTTTTAATAAAGTATAAAAAATAAGTTTTTTTATTTTTTTTCACTGTCAACTTAAATTTCAATCCACCATTTTTTTTTATGTGCTCACTTTTCATTCATATATTTCATTACTGGTAATAAACATAAACATTTAAAGTATTTATAACACATTTTTTTTTTAAAGTTCTTTTTATTTTTATGAACTTCCAGTCATTTTTAAAAAAAAAAAATATTTATGCAAAAAATTATATGTATACGTTATACTTGTATATAAAAAAAAATAAAAGTTAAACTTAAGAATTCGTTTTAGCAGTTAAAGTTTTACATAATATGATGATGTTCATATAATATAAGATATTAAAAAATAAATGAGAAATCAGAGGAAATTCATAACCTGTAGCATCCATTATTAAAAACTTTTAATATAAGAGGAACGGAAGAAATTTTAATATAATATAAAAAAACATAAAAATAAACATTTTAGAAATATTATATTTTATATAGCTACATATAAATATGACCTTCTAACAGACAAAAGAATCTTTTGAAGCAAGTGTCACATTCTCAAAGAAGAAGAAATTTCATATATTAAAAAATGTATTTAATAAAACATTTATCAACATCTTTATTGTTTTTTAAGGTTTTATTTATTTATTTTTTTTAGAAAACAAAAGAATAATCATTTTTTTTTTCAGATGATCTGATTTTTATAAATATTTAAGAGTGTCGAGTCACATTTCACTGAGATTTCAGAAAACAAATGACAAGATAAATAAAGTATCCTAAAAGTATGCAATTCTACATAAATTGTCTGATTATTTCCTAATTATTTTTTGCATTATTTAAGAAGTGTGTATTTTCTAATTATTTTTTGCATTAATTAACAGCAGCTTAATATTGTAGAATAAATAATTGTTTACAAAGTTGAAATATTATCAAGCCTTGCTATTAATGGCCTTTTTAGAAATGGGTTATGCGAGTGCAAAAAATGTTTTTGTATTATTAGAATTTGAATAAATAAATTAATAATTGATAAAAGAATTGTTTAATTAATATTCAAATAAATAAATAAATAAAATTTCGTATTATAAAGAATTTATCAAAGCCTCAAATATATTTTCATGTCTTGTCTATTTTTAATAGCTCAGGATAATGATAATATTTTTAATTTAAGTTTGTGTTGTTAGAATTTAATTGAATAAATAAATAATTAATTGAGAAATAATTGAATGAAATGAAATTCCAGCCTTGTTCTTAATGGCCTTAATAAACAAGGGTATTGCTTTTATTTCTTAAGTTTATATTAAAGGTAATGATTTTATTTTCGTAATATTAGAATATAAATTAACAATTGATCATAATTTGAACTTTAAGTCTTGTTTTTAATGGCCTTAATAAACAAGGGTAATGCTATTGTTTCTTAAGTTTATATTATCAAGAGTAATGTTAATATTGCTTTAAATTATTTTTGTAATATATTAAATAATATTTAGTAATTAAAAAAAAACATTACTTACCTAAATTAACGTATATAATATCTTCTGGTGTAACACTAAAACGTGGTGGTGCATGTACATCTAAATGGAACCATGTGCCGTTCTTATTTGCTTTTGGATCACGATTCAAGAAAACTACTTTACATTCATACCAGCCTTGATCAGCTTCACGTATATTTGTTAAATTTAATGATGCAGCACCGAATGGTGAATCTTGTGATACACGTGATACACGACCTTCGTAACCTTCTCCGCTATGTGTTGGATAGTTTTCGTACCAAATATATATGGGTAAATCTGATCCCTATATTTTTCCATTTTTTTAAATTTCCATCAATTTTCCAAATTCCATATCAGCGTGATGTATTTTGAAGATTATGTGCAAAGCATTGGTTTTTTTTTTTTGTCAGAGTAACAGAGTTTTTAGGGTTTTTTAAGGGAGGGGTTTTTTTTTTTTTTGATTTATGGTTTTTGTTTTTTTTTTGTGAAAAAAATAAAAAGAAAAATTTGTATAAGTAAAATTTTTATATATAAAATTAATATAATTGTTTTTTTTTTAATATTTTTAATATATTTAATAAAATTTTATTTAAAAAATATTTATTTAAAACTAAAAAACAAAATTCATACAAAAAAACAAATTATAATAATAATAATTGTATATAATAATAACTGGGCAATGTTTTAGTATGCTTTTATTATTTTGGTTAAACAAAAAAAAAAAAGATACAAATTAATTATACATTATATACATATAAGATACAAATAAATTGTACAGTGATTTAATTGTTTGTTATATATATTATACTAAAATATTGAAAAGAAACATAAAAACACAATTCATGATAGTTATATTGAGTGCTTTACTATTTTATATATATATATATAAATAAATAAAAATGTGCTACATATTACACATATACTAAATAGGTTAGTAATTAAAGTGTTTAAAGCAAACTTTAAAAAATAAAATGAAAAATTAGAACTTATAATAAAATTATTTAATTAAATTTATCGAAATTGGTTTTAAAAATAAGATTTTTAAATGCTTAAAATTATTTTATTTTAGTAAATTTAAAGACAAAAGTCATATCAAATGATTGCGTTATCATCTGCATATTAAGGAAGTCGATATAAGTATACATAAGCTTAGGTGCATTAGTCAATCATTTAAAAGTATGCTGGTTTTTTTTTTAATAATCTAATGAGCAGAGCTTTCTGAGTATTTAAAAATCTTTTAGAAAAGTCATCTTCAAAGAAGGTTTTAATTTATTAGATTCAAAGCAGAGCAAAGGTAATAATAATTATAACAACTGTTGAAAGCTACAACACCACATATCTCATTGTCGGAACCCAAATAGGTTTCACTGTTAATAGTAGAGAGTGACACCGATTCAATTTTTATTTTTACAATTTTTTTTCTATTAACTCCTATTAAAGTCTTTGAGAATTCAATAAATCATATTTGCGTTAACACGAGTAAACTTCTGTTCCAAAAAACCGTTGATTACTGACTGTAGCTATTGTATAAGATTACGGAAGCCATCTATTATCTTAAATAAGGATTAACTTACTAAAAACTATAATATTCTTATTATTAGAATGGATCTTAACTGATCCGAATGAAATCCACATAAATTGAAATTGATAAGTATTATAGAGTTGAATACTATTCTTTCTGTTACGGTTCAGCTCCCAATAAATAAAAACAATATTTTTTAAATAACAATCCTACACAATCGCCCACGATTAAAAAATTAGGGGCAAAAAAAAAAAAACATTAGAACTTTTCAAGAATTACCTTACCACTTAAAATGAAAAGTTTAAAAAAGTTTTAACGAAAAATCAAACAAATTTATTTTACAATTTAATTTTAAATATAATTTGAAATAAGTTCAGAAATATAATTTGAAATGATCATCAGTTACATATGATATTCTTTACTTTTAATCTAATAAATTTTTTAAAATAAGATCTAAAGAAAAAAAAAACTAAACTATTCCCAATAAACTTGGGACGAAATTTCGTATTTAGGGTTTTTATTTGCTTTTCATTTTTTTTTTTTTTCAAAATATCAAAAAAATTAGATAAAAACGCAAAATAAATAAAAAACTAAATTATTTTTGAGAAATAAAAAAGGTTTTTCATTTTCTTGTTTGATTTCTGAAAGTTAATTTTAATTTTTCCAAAAAAATTTTCTACTTTTATTTTTCTTAGAAATTATATTCTTAATTAGAAAAGGTGGTTATCATCATGTGGTATCGTTTGGTCCAAAAAAAAAAAAAAGTGGCAACAATTAAAAGATATCATGTATATACTTATATGCACACTTTTAAAAGAAACTTTAAGTTGATTAAATATCAACAAAATTAACAAAAAAAAAAAAAATTAAAATCCATATAAATTCCATATACATATATAAATTAAGGAATAATTGAAAAGAATCGTTATAATCTTTTTAATAAACATTTCGTATCTATTCTAAATCAATTAAATAAAAAGTTTTTTTGTTTAAATGTATATATATATGAAATATTATTTGTACATAAGATATAAAACTTATATAACTAAAAATATTTGATACAATTTGAATTGCAAACCCTGACTTGTATTGTATTGTTTTAAAATTAGAAACTATGTGCTTAGATAAATCTTCCAAAAACGAAAGTTTTATTATACAAATTTTATACTAAATTAAAATTGAACAGTTTATCCAGTCAAGAGTCAAAAGAATGGACTCTAATCAGTTGCTAACCTATTATTGTGAGGTAACAATCTTCTCTTTATTTAATTATTACTTTAGCAAATATGGTAGGTATTGAAAGATACTCTATTATTAAATTTTGAGACAAGCAATCAAAATAATAAGTCAAAGGACTTTTTGATTTTTTATTCGCTAATTCTAAAACTAATTAACCTGCCATAGGTATATTTAAAACAAAGTGTACTCGGCATATTATAATTTTATAATTATAACCGGATCTTAGTCAATTCCACATATATACATAAATACTATTGTATTTGATATATATTGCAATCATCATATCGTATATAATTTAATTGGCAAAAATTCGGTAGCAAAATTGCCGGCTGCAGCTCAATTATTTGTTTATAAATATAAAAAGTTTTTCAGAAGTGGCAGCCGCTCGAATTTCGAGTGTAAGGCGGCACAAGTAGAATATTATTTTAAATATTCAGTTTTTCTGTATCTGTGAGTTATATTATTCAATTAAATTATTTGTTTATATCTTATATTTCTTAATATAATTATTAATTATTGGTTACAATACAATAAACTTGAGTTGAAAACCAGATAAAAATGTTGTCACTTACACTGGAATCCGAATTAAGGGCTCTCAAATAAAGAAATTGTTCTCAAAACCTCTGTACAATTCAAACCTTCAAATCTAAGACTTATTAAATTTACTCTTTTCATATACAAAAAAAAAAAAAAAACAAAATATGTGTTTAACAAAGAAGAATAATGTTGGATCTATTTTTCGAACAATTATTGTACCAAATGTACAAATGTACTTCTCATATTCTTATCATATATATCATAATTCTGAACTTTTTTAAGTATATTTCTAAATAAATCTCATCTGTAAATATTTCTAAATATATATATGTACCTATATACATCAAATAGAATACATATACATACTTAAAACTTATATAAACATTTTTATACATATACGTTTTTAATGAAAATGAAAAACTTTTTTAATTAATCAACATTTCGTTTTTTTTTTTTGTTTTTTTATTTTGGGTTTCCATTCCTTAATTGTCCATTCTCATTTATTAACAAAAAAAAAGAACAGAAATAGAAACAGAAACAGAAAAGTAATAATAATTTAAGAAAACGTATGTTTGTCCAAATATACATATTGAAATGTACGTAGGTTTTAACATACATATACATAATATTATATATTACTTTGTTAGTGTTATTAATGTTATGATGGATAGATGAAAACCAAAAAAAAAAAAAAAAAAAAAAAAAAAATTAAAACAAAAATATAAAAAAAGTTTAATAAAAAGTATAAAAGAAGATACAGCATATGAATCTACACAAAAATTAAAACAATTCGTTAACGAACCATGTTCCAAAAAAAAAAGAAAAAAAAAAAAACACAAAATTAATAAAGGAAATCTTTTATCATATTTGATGTTGAAGTTCCAATGAAAACACCAATGAAAATAAAGAAAAAAAAAAAAAAATGATAAGTAAATCATTTTTATCTTAAAAACAGGAAACAGGAGATACAAATATTAGAAATATTAGATACATATGTTTTTATTTCTTTTTTTTTTTTTAGAAATATTTATTAATTAAGTTTGAAAGAACTTCTTATTTAATTATAAATATATGTATTTTGTAGATATTACCTCAGAAAAATATATTTCAATATTAAAAATTCTGTTTTTTTTTTTAATAATAATATGCAAATATTAAATCTAATTAAGGTGCATATGTTTATTTTGAAATTTTATACTAATTTGTTAATTAGTGACTAAAATTTTTTTTTTTTATTCTTTTTCCACTCCTTTAAGGAGTATAGGGCATTCACCAAGTTTATTTTAAACTAGGCTTCAGTTTCTTTAATCATAATATTCACTAAGCCGTTGATTACTCGGCTGTAGCTATTGTATAAGGTTATGAAATATGAATGCACAAATGTTAACTTTATAATCTTTCACAAGTATCATTTATATATTACGATATAAACTATTACGATATAATTATACAGTTTTACGATATTTTTTTATTAGATATGATTTGACCGGGGTTTGAACCCGAGACTTTCCACATGAAAGGCGGCGTCTTTACCACTACGCCATTGGTCAGATAGTGACTAAAATACTGAATTAAAATACTAAAATACTAAATCTTTTCATTCTTTTGGAAATGCTTAAATGCTTTTATCAAGATTATCTTTATTAAAATCAGGGTAATACTCTTAATTTTAAATTAGATTAAATTTTTTTCTTATCTTAAACTAAGATTATTTATAGGATAGGGCCCTTTTGAATCAAATACATATTCCTAATTAAATAATGAAAAAACATTTTTTTTAATAAGTTGATAAGTGAGAGCTTTTAACTTATCAAAACTTTATTTACTAAATGCTAATTGTATTAAATATATTATGAAATCCCAAAAACCTTTAAAAAAATTATTATTTAATTGGTGATAAGTAGCTAGATGTAATAAATATGAGGACCATTTTACAAAAGCTAATTATCACTACTCAAGTAATCAAATAATCATTTTTTAAAAGTGATTCCTTATTAGTATTACTAATCAAAACTTCATTTGCTAATTGTATTAAATATATTATTGAATCGCAAAAACTAATTAGTGATAAGTTGTCAGGTGTAAAATAAGGGCAGTGTCCTTTTGCACCCACTGCTTATCACTAATTAAATAATGTAATAATTATCAAGTAAATTAAATTCGATTAGTATAAAAAACTTTCACTCACTAATCAAAAAATAATTATTTGATCAGTGATAAATTAATTAAAATCACTGAATTTTCACAATTTTCACATTTTTTATCTTGGATCTAAATCAATGTGGAATTTTTTAAACAGCATTTAAGCCCTTTAACAAGTTAATTTTGTTTGTACGAAATCTAAGGGTTGTTCTAACTCTGAATGAAATTGAAATATCTTTCATACTAATTTCGAGAGTCTGAGCTGAAAAAAAAAATGTAACTAACGCACTTCTGTTCTGTAGTTAGGCCCGGCCCGTAAAAATTTTTTAATAACACCTGACTTTTATTTTTGAATAAATATTTACAAAAAAAAATAAAAATATGAATTATTTAATAAGTCCAAGTTATCAACATATAATTAAAGTTTAAAATTAAAATCACACATAAGTTGTTAAGTAAATAGCCTACCTAAACAATAAAAAAAAAAAACTTTTAAGTCTTTTATTTTGTCATTAGTTTCACTTGAATAAATTATAAAACAAAGAATTGGAATAAAACGCAAGGGTGGAGGGGAAATAAGAGACAAGAAAATCTGTTTTTTTTTTTTATTAAATTTTCTCAATTAATTTATTTTACATGTATTTATGCATATATATGCATATACATATAATATAATATATATTATATAATTTAATGGATTAATAAAGATAATGTATCTATTATATTCTATATTCATATTCTTATTTTGTTTTAATAAGAACATTATTATCAGCAATGGAATATCGTACAGGTACCCCATTTCTTAGATGGAAAGTTGAATAATATAATTTAAATCAAATAGAATGATAAAAAATATTTATTAAAATTTTAAAAGTCAATTTCAGTAATATGAGTTTAAAAATTGATTTTAGGAAGCTATAATATAAGACTTCTTCGTTTGACGTCTTTTGTGAGTAATTTAAATAGAATATATGAATTCTTAATAAGTATGAACACTTAGATAAGGTATCTGTCAAATTTTTAGGTTTATACCACGTTCAGAAACTATTAATATTGGAATATGATGTTAATAATGAATATGAAGTGTATAATGTTCGTAATATGCTATACATTTTTCAAAAATTTCCTGTCAAACATTATACACTTACGGAAGTTAATATTCTCAATATACACATATTATTACGACTTTCGTCCCTGCAATTTTCGATTATTTACAAAAATTTTATTCAACCCTTGCTTTGTTTTTATATTTTAAAATTAAACTGTCAACATTTTCAGTTAAAAATTTTTTATTTTATTTTTATGAATAGCTATTTCAGGTATAAATAAAATTACCTTTTGAAAATATTAAAGTAAAAAGTAAACTCTAATAAAAAATATTATTTCACAGGTATAGAAACGAGTCAAAAATTAGGTTCGCAAAAGTGTTTCTAAAATGGCATTTGTTTACGTTTTTGAAGTCAGCTGATTATAAATATGTCAAATATTATTGAATTAATATCCCAAAATTGATTGTAACCGTTTGACATTTAATGTAATATTCTAGTTAATATTCTAGTTAATATCAGAGTTTGTGAACAAGCTATTAGAAATAAATTATAATTAACTTGAAAGGTGAGAAATTTGTTTACATTAAATGCCACTTTAACACTTGCAACAATTTGCATTGTGCTTGAAAAATTTGACAACTACATTTTTTGACATATTGCAAATTTGATGTTGCGTCATAGTAGCACTCATTGTGGTCAAGTCATAAGAGTAAATTTAAATAAGACATAAATGTCACATCAAAATACAAACTGATCCCAATTTCATTTAACAAAAATTTGACATTAATATATGCTTAACTTTTTAACAGTTGCACGTCAAAAGATAACAAAAAACCTATAATTTTTAAAAATTTTAATCTATCTTGCTAACTTTGGGTCAAAAAAATTTTATTTTAGAAACAAAGAATGAGAAGTCGATTTAAATTGAATTAAATTATTTTTGAGTATCGAAGGAAGTCATATTTGGCTAAGAATTTTGACTTATAGTCAAAAGTTTCTGCTATAAAGCCATCACTTAGCCTCGATACTTCTTTTAATCACGATTTAAGCTAAATTTGAATCAAAATGATTTAATGTTTAAATTAATTAATTAATCCCAATATCACTGTACTGTGTACTATTCGTTATGACAAATTACTGTACAGACATTAATTTTATGATAAGTTTTATATTATTGTACTTATAAATTTTTTTTTTTTTTTGGTTTTTTTTTTTGCAAACAAAAGCTTTTAACTTTTTATTCATATTTCTATTATTTTATATTCATAATTTACACAAACATATATCCGTATGTACATGCGCATAATACAATAATATACCTATATAGTATATCAGGTCATTAAATTTAATAAAAAAGGAGCAAATTTAATAATAAATAAAAAAAATTTTTTAATATTATGCAATTTTATATTCTATAAATAAATAGGTATATTGTTTAAATTAAGTTCTAGAAAATTAAAAATATATATATAAACATTTATATGTATATATAATATATAAATATATTTATAAATATATATATTTAATTATGTATGTATAAATACATTTGTAGTTGGAATTTTTTTTTTCATTATATGCTTATTGTAAATAAAATGCAATTCATTTGTATTATATGTACAAAATATTTTCTTTATAATATTAATAATATTGTATTTTTTTATTTTATGTAATAAATTATATTTAACTTTATTATTTGAAATTATATCCTGATTATAAAATGTATTATATAATAAAGCTCTTCAAATCCCAATATAAATTCTTAAACGAATATTTTAAACCGAAAATTATTTAAAAAATTTGAAGATGAAAATAATTGCATATATTTAGGATGAACCGTTGAAAAAATAATCAGTGCTGCCATTATCCTTCAATAATTTATTTTGATTAGTTATTGAAAATTTGAAAGTCAATGTTGCATTAATTTAGGAGAAAAATATACTTCAACAAAATAAGATTTATGAATTGTAATATAGGCAAATGATGTTATGTTACGTTTTCGTTGAAGGTTAAGTGGCCTCTTAATTTTTGTAAATGAACTGTAAAAATATAATAAGTACAGGAAATATTAAAACGAATGTGTATACATGTTAAATATATGAATGTATATTCATTATTTAAGAAGCATAAACAAAAACTATTGAATAAATACGTAAGTATATTGAAGTAAATATGCATGATGATTTCAACTATTTTTGAATTTTTCAATCAATTCATTGCAGCTATCAAAATGTTATTTTTTTTGTACGCAATTTATTAGTAATAACATGGAATTGTAAATGAAAATTATATTACTGAAGCACGTATAAATTAACAGGTTTACAGCCACATGTATTACTGTTAAGCATCACTCAAATGTTTCAATGTTTTGTCCTCATTGGTTTAAATATTAAAAACCTTGTGTTAAAGCAGGCATTGGGTAATGCTAAACGCATAATTCTCAAAATTCGCAACATTGCTAAAAATCTTGAAACAATGATATACATGTTTCCTAACTCATTGTCATGGTTAGCTTAAATTTTGACATATTGTTAAACTGTTTAATAATATTCACTGATTATTTACATAGAATTTGACAAGTTTTCGTTAATTATAGAATCATTGATTTAAAATTTGAATTGTCATTCAATTTGTTTATGTAAAATCTTTATTCAATAGACTGGCTATCATTCAATTTTCTTCTTGTAAGACCTAGTCTGAGCGTGTTAAAGTATTATGTGTTCTGCATTGCAATGCATTTAAATATACATATTTAGCATATACATATTTATATTTTATGTTTTAAATGCTTTATTTTGTAGTGAATTGTCACTTGTCAGTCATTGATCTAATGTTTTTTTTAACTTGAACTGTCATTCAACCTGTCAATGTAAAATCGTCATTCAATAGATGGACTTTCATTAAATTTTTGAATTAAATTAAGTTGTAATACTTAGTCAGAGCGTGTTAAAGCGATATCTGAGCTGCAATGCAATGCTCAATCAACTAGCGCACATGGATGGTCATAACATCATGTAATGACGTAATTTTGATGTATAAACCGGTTTTTGTGAATAGCGCTAGCTGATTGTACTTATTGTATTGCATCATTGGTCAAATAAATTTGGAATTTAAACTGTCATTCAAACTGTCAATATCATAATATTTGTTCAATTAAAGTTATCAGCGGCAGTTAAATGATCTTCTTCTAAGACCTAGTCTAAATGGGAGGAATTGGTTTAAAAACTAAATTATTTTAGAAAAAAAATAAAAAATGGAAACACTAAATAAAAATTAAATCAACAATATATAATTTTAATTGATTTTTAATTCTCTAAATCTAAAATTCTCTTAATTCTCTAAATATTGCAATAAATTTCAGTTTAAATGACATTTTGTAGAGATTATAAAGTAAAAAAAAACACATTTTTTTAAATTTAAATTATAAAAAAAGCAATTGCATTAAAAAAAATATTCTGCAATTCTACAAATGCATACATATAAATATACAAAAAAAAAACATATTCACATATCCTATCATATTTTATATATCCTGTCAACTATATACATTTATTTAATTCATGTCATAAACATAAATAAATTAAAGTTTAAAAGCGGGTAATTTGTTTTATATTTATATTGTTTTTGATTTACTAGATATTTATTAGGTTCATGAAAACCAAATACAGAACCAATGTAACTGACAACCTTTCTATTAAATTCTATTATACATGTACATATATATGAGAAAGACCTAAAGGGTTGTTATGTCAAGTTGTTTATTTATATGTCATAAAAACACCTTTACTGTTATTTTTAATTTAATATATAATTTCTATTTAATTTTTTTTTTTTTTACTTTCAAAACTTATATCACGCTACAAAATTTTTCATTGCATTTTTATTATAAATAAAAATGTAATTCAAAACAAACTGTATTTCAAAGTAATAATTTTATATTTTAGTTTTAATAAAAATAGTAAAAAATTTAATTTGAAATTTAATTTAAGGTTTCCTAGAAAATGCAATACAATAAAAATTATATGGAATTACAAAACAAAAAATTAGAAAAAGTGTTTGAAGACAAGTTGATAATTTGATATTATAGAAGAATTTGTAAATATTCAACACTTCACACAATTAAAAGTTTATTAAATTTGGATTATATATTACGTTTCACTAATAAAACGTAGGGGGAGAACATTCTGTTGGAAATTATATTGGAGGTTAAGGAAGGCAAAAATTATGAAAAAGTTCCATCTAAATTCTCAGAAGAATTGGATGAGGGTAATTATGATATTTCTTTTTCTATTTAATGCATAGTACAAAGTACGTTCTGAGCAAAGCAGTTACAATACGCTTAATGTCTCAGAGCGTTTATCAGATTTAAAAAAAAAACACGATTGAGAATAGACTGTCATTTGTATTACTTGACGTTTTATATTACAATCAAAAGTGAAATTTAAGTATTGACACTTTAGTTTATATGATTTCTATTAGTAATTCAGCATTCCCATAATTGAAGTAAGCCTTCGTAACAAATGATAGTGTGTTCGTATGAAATATAAAAATTAATAGTTGGCAATTAATTATGCTCAGTCATGCTTGACAAAAAAACGCTTAGCCACAAGAGCGTTCTAAGCATGATCAGTGTTGCCTGCTTAAAAAAAAACAAACACGGTCTTTGTTTTTGACAAGCCATGCTGTATTCTGAGCAAAATAAAAAACACCCATATAGTTTTTTGACTTGATGTAATAAGAGTTTTGACAGTTAAAACATAGTGTCAATTAAACTTACAACTATGCCAAACTATTGTACTTATGAGTGATCAAAGAAGTTATACATGGTTAAATTTATGACTTCGTATGACTTCAAAAATACATCGAAAAAAACCCTATGTGCGACATATTACTAATTTGTGACACGTTAGAGATTTTGCAATTCCTATGACAACCTAGACTCATATGACAATCTAAACATAAGCTTAAATCGAGTTCACTCAAATTTTGAGTCCGTTTAAATGTTGCGTCTATTCAATGTCCGAGCACAAGTATATGTCACTCAAATTATTATAACCAAACTCAAGTTTGAGTTTTGAGTAATAATTTGAGTAGAAATCTAACATTTTACAATTCTGGTATTTGTTGGTCTGGATTAACCATTGAATCTTTTATGAATTACCATTGAATCCTTCTGAAATTTTTATCTATTTTTCATTAACATTTTGATAAAACATTTTAAGCATTTAATCGACAATTTTTTTTTTTGTCATTTTTGCTTTTTTTTTTTTAAATATGACAAAAAAAATATTAAATTTAATTTATATTAAAATAAAAATTAAATTAAAAATAATTATTCAATAAAAAAAAATAAATGATTTATTTAATTTAAAAATTTTTTAAAAAAATGCGTTAGGTGCAAAAAAAAAAAAACAAAAAAAGTAAATGTGCAGTTTAATATAAAATTAGTGTGTAACTACTTAACAATAATTATTTATAGTTTGTTCATATTTTTTTTTTAGAAAGTGACATTAAATTAAATTAATGACATTTTTTGAGTTTTTTTTTTTTTTTTTGTACAGAAAAGGACACCACATGTAATAAAATTCACATATGCGTTAAAATTGATGATTATTTTGATATATATATATATTTTTTTTTTTTTACTTTATTTTAAATATGTGAATGTAATGTAATTGCGAATAATAAAATTCTAATAATTTATCTATATATATATATATATATTTATTTATATATTTATATATATATATATATAAATGTATTATATAATATTTATAATTGAGTACATTATATATTATATATTATTAATAATGTATATGTAATTAATGAAAAATTTAATTATATTTAAAATTAAAGAAGAAATAACAAATATATATCATTAAAGAGTATTCATTTTAATTATTGATAATTTAATATTAATAATATAATTTAAACGTTTGATAATTAATACAATCGACTAAAAAGATAATTAATAATTTTTAAATAAATTGCCTTTGAGGTTAAGTTACCAGTTTTGAGGTTAACTATCAATTAAAGGCCTGGAATTTTAATGAAATTGGGTCATTTTAAAAATTGAAGTGGTGTACAGATATCATTTTTTATTATCAGTTTTATTCTCGTCAGAGGATAATTTTCAAAAATACTGAAAATGTTTACTAAAATAGTGATGAATTGAAGAAAAATTGTATCTGGAGATATTTATTAATACAAAAGCAAAAACTGATAGTGTACACTCTTTATTTTCAAGAGTTTTATAAAATGATCTTTGAAAATATTAATGAAAAGCTAATAGGTAATGTGAACTCTGCTCAATGCTTAACAAATAAATTATTAATTATATACATTAATTGAAATTTAGTTAAAAGAATTATTATATCTATAAGCTACATGAGATATATTTCACCTTATTAGATAATTTTTTAGAGGTAAATCTTTAAATTTCAAAATAATATGGGAAAAAATATATGAATATCAATTAAAAAGAAGCTTTTATTCTTAATCCTTATTATTCCTTCTTTATTTTGAAAAATAATATAGCTGGTAACTCTATTAATCTTATTATTTATATGTTTAACCAAAAATTCTTTAAATTTTATAAAATTTAACTTTTGGACTTTTCTTTAATTTAATTAATTGAATTAATAAAATAAATTATATTTGTATTTTATTTATTTACTCATTTTTTTTATTTTAGAAAAATAATATTTTAATTAAATTTCATTTTAAAATATAAATTTTCTTATCATAGAACAAATATATTTGAAATTCAATATTCTATTAAAAAAATATCAATATTAAAAATAAATTAATTTAAAAAAATCGAAAAAAATTTCTTTAAATTTTTAAAGAAAAGTGAAGTTAGAATAAGGCTTTGTATTTCTAATAATTTTATTTTTATATATACAAATATATTTATTAATTTTATATTATGATATTTTATATTTTTATTTTATTTATTTTTTCTTAATTAAATTTAAATATTAAATTACATATAATTAAAATTAATAACTAAATAAATATATATATATATATATGTATAAATATATATATATATAAATAAATGTATAATATTATTTTATTGCTAAATATTTATAATTAATATATATATATATATATATATATATATATATATATATATAGAATATATATGTTATATAAAGAGAAAAGTGAAAAAACCGTGAAAAAATGTTTTTATATAGAGTTGTGTTCAATCTCATATAATGATGAATTAAAACAATATAATAATTATAATAATTTTAAATAAAAATTAAATACGAAAATTAATCAAATAATTAAATATTTAAATAAAATAAAAAAAAAAATATCAAACAAAATTAATTATCGAAAACATTTTTTTTTTTTAATTTACATAAAATATAAAAAAATAATATTTTAATTGCCCGATTAAATTAATTTTATACACTAATTGACACTTTTATGAATAAAATGGAATTTTCTTTTAAAATTTCCCTTTTTTATTGAATTATTATACCTTCAAATTGGAAAGTAAAAATATAAATTGATTTTAGGTTGATTTAAGATGTAATATTTTATGATTTTATTATCTTTTATTTAAATGGCGCAATTTATTTAAAAAAAAAACCATAATCTGGAGTTAATATAAAATATCAAAATCTTCTCTTATTTATTTGCAGTGGGAAATTTTCCAATAGGTCGATTAAATTAAGCTTAAGTATTATTTACTATTTTTCTGTTGATAATTCGGGTGTAACTATGTATAGGTAAGATTAAGAATGCTCAAATATTATGCGCCATCTAACATTAGAATATGCGCCAACTAATATCTAACACTAGAATATGCGTCATCAATTAACTGAAAAACACAAATTAAGTATAATGTTTTATATTTTGAATTTATGATATTACAAATTTACGATATTTTAATAATAATTGACCGATGCTTGAAATAGATCTAAGTCAGAGATCGAGGCCGATTATAAAACTGGTAACTTAACCCATTCGATATTGTTCAATAACTGCAATTTATTAATTTTGGGGAACCTTATCTAAAAAAATGCCAAGAAAACTTTACAAATATTGAGAAGCAGAGTTTTTTCGAAATTACTATACTTTTTTCGGTTAAAGTGCAAAATAGTGAATATTCAAAGTGTCTAGTTCTTACTTTTTGATTTAATATAAAAAATATACAAACGTTAACCAATGTACAGAGACAAAAAAAAAAAATATAAAAAAAAATATAAAAAAAATGTTAAAAGTGATTGCGAAATTATGTTATTTTATGTGAGTGTATCACCATTTTCATTTTTATATCTTAAAATCACAAATTTAAAAATGAAAAAAAGAAAATCTTATTTTTTTGTGAAATAAAATCAAAAAAAAAAAAAATTACTTTAGAAAAATTGTAAAAGAAATTAGAAAATTATATTCAAGAAAAATGTATATATAATAAATAACTGTAAAATTGTTAAAAGAAAAACGAAATTAAATAAAATTAAAAAAACAATTCAAACAATTTTTTTTTCTCCTTAGAAAATTCTTTTGAAAAACATAAAAATTAAATAACATTTTTATTTTTTTTTTTAAATTAAAATCTTCATTATATAGTCTTCTCTCACTCTCTCTCTCTTTTTCATATGTAATTTCTTTCTCTTTCTAATATTCATTTTAAATAAAAAAATTTTTTTTTTCGAATAACGTTGATTTTTTTTAAAACTAATTTTAAAAATGAAAAGTATATTTCATTAAAATATAATTTTTTTATCTCTAAATTTCACAAAGTTAAAAAAAAAAAAAGTTTCGTTAAGTTTTAAAAAGTTTCGTTAAGTTTTAAAAAAAGTTTC
>OY720444.1:64998340-65254340 GCA_963082915.1 Dolichopus griseipennis | reverse complement strand
CCGACCTTTCATGCGGAAGGGCCCGGGTTCGAATTCTAGTGAAAGTGAAAAAACTTTTCTGGTTTTCGACTCGACTCAGCTACCATTCGCCATTGGGTTCAAATTAATGGCATAATCAATAATTAATAATTATAAATCTTTAATAAAAAATACTTTAATATAAAAATATAAACAAATGCAAAATATAAACAAATAATTTAATTAAATCATATAACTCGCAGATATAGAATACCATATTAGTAAAATATAAAATATTACAATATAAACAAAAAATAGAATTGTAAATATTGAAAATCTAAGACGTTTCTACATGTTATAAGGCCTAGTACAATCTCATGTTTAAATTGTATGTGGAATTCAATAAGACCAATTCTAATAACACGAATATAATATGACCCCCTGTTCCAACATGTACCTATGGTATAGACAGGCTTATTAGCCTAACAGTTGAACAGTTAGCGCTTAAAAAAAAAAAAAAAAAAAATTATCGATTATTTCAAAAATATAATGTATACACAACCATAAAACAAAACGTCTTTAAGAGTTAAACATCTTTAAGTTCAGTAGTTCAAACAAGTCAATTGTTTCATTAAATATTTCCTGTTTCGATGATAAGATGACATCAAAAGAGTTGTTTCATTTATATAATTTCCTAGTATTATTCGTGTTAAACAGTTAAACTCTTCATTTTTAACATGCAATAAATAATAAAAATTTTAGAATGAAAGGTGTAAATTTGGTAAGAAATTTCGAGAAAAGGTTTTCTTACGCAAAATCAATACTTGTAAATATAAACTATCTTCGAATTTCAATTCCACGAGTTCCTAGCTTCAAACTAACTAAATTCAGTCAACTTGAAATTATTCAAATTTCATTTTAATATGCTACATCTTTTTTAACTCATTCAACATCTCCATTAAATAATTGACAATTTTTGAGAACACAATAAAAATATTCTACACAATAAATTTTAATTATAAGTGCATTAAAATATTAAATTAAAAACACACACACATATATTATACAATTATACATTCACATAAGGGAATATAATTATATAAAAAAAAACCTATAATTATATTTTTTTTTCATATATTTTCTTAAAATTAAGTTTAGGACAATACCAGGAGGGAACTCTATATGTACATCTTTTGTTATTAGGCTGATCAATTGTTTTATTGTTTTGTTGTTTTTTTTTTCCTTTGAAGGATTTTTGAACAATTCATTATTTTCTGTCTAGTTTTGTTGTTGTTGTTTTTTTTTTGTATTTTATGTCTTTATATTTTTTTGTAAAACGTCTTAAGAAGTGAAGGGAAACGAAACAAAAGATAAAAAAAAAAAAAACAATAACAAAAAAAGAACTCGGGAATTATAAGGGAAAAAAATAACAATAATAAAGGTAGACCCCTGCGGTATGCGACAAAGTGATAATCAAAGGTGAAGTTGTTTAATTTTTTTTTTTTTCTTATTTTTTGTATGTACACTAGTGCACATAATAATTAATGCAGTAATTAAATATATTTTTTTTTTAATAATTATATTTAATTACCATTAAATATTAATTTATTAAGGTTACCAACGGTTATTATAATTTAAACATATATATATTAAACATATGTATTAAAATGCAGGTTGCAGTTTATACAATTAAAAATTAAAATAGATTCATTATTTTGCAGTTTAATGTAGATGTATTTGTTTTCTAATTAAGAAGAAAAGAAGACCAGAGAAAAAAAAATTATAATTTAATAAGGAAGATTCTTGTTGGATTTTTAATAAGCACTGGTATGCAACATTCTTCCCTTCTTTCTTTTTTTTTTAAAAATTTGATGGTTAAATGCACACCGTGTGAAAGAAATATATTAAAAAGATCTTAAGATTTTCATGATTCGTGAATGAATGATTTAGAATAAAAAAAAATTTATTTATATATATATATATATTTATTAGGGGGATTAAAATGATTCCAAATAATTTTATGAGTTTGAACAAATAACAATAAATATTTTTTCTTTTTAGTTCCCTTCTATAATTTATTATTGATTTCCTTAGGGATGTATCTGTCTCTTTCTTTTTTTAATGTTTTTTTTTCTAATTTTGACTTAAAAAGGTGTGTTTTAGATGTGAAAATTTGATACTATACGACATAAAAAAAAAAAAACTAAATGACTTCACTTTAAATAGAAAAGAAATCAAGGAAGTCGAAAATTAATTAAATATTTGTTTTTATATAAAAGAAGAGGTTAAAGTTTCACAAATTTGTTTTCTAAAATATAAATAATGATAAAGTGTCGCCTACAATGAATGAAATAATTTGTAAAAGTAAAAATTTGATAATAATACGCATGTTGGAAGGAAATTCAATTATGAATTAAAAGAATATATAATAATAAGTTACTTATTTTACCTGTCGGAAACTAAGGCGAAAGCTTTTGTATTTTATTTCTTACAACACGAAACGTTTAACTTGTTTACTTTAAATAAAAGGTTTGAAATTTTTACAAAATTGTATGGTTACAATGTTAATTTGTATAATTGTAATATTTTTAGTTTGCCTACTTTTATTTCAAAATAATCTGATAGTATAGGTGGACAAATCAGAGTTGTACCAACACCTCTGATAAATCAATAATCCCTTATAAATTATAACCTCTGATAAATAAAGTAATACTCTTTTTCAATTATTTCATTAACTTCTTCATAATTTTATAAATAATTGTTGAATAATGTCATTTAAATATTATTATTAGTATAAAAATTATTAATTAATAACTAAGTAATATATTGTGTAATAAAATGTCAATTAATCAATAAAATATAAAATTTTAAATACAAGTACAATCAATAATTTAATACAATTTATTATTAATTTAAACAATAATCTAGCAGTTCTAACTAAAAGTTAGAATTACAAAGAAGTGAGGAAAAAAACCAAGGATTTTTAAAAAAGCACATTTTCAAAATTATATAGTGTTTCATACTGAGAACTTCATCATTTATTTTTATAAAAATATATTAAAAAAATAAATGATAATATTATAATTTAGTTATTTCATCAATTCATTATTAATTATAAATAATAGTGAAATCAATAATTATAATAGAATTTCATTAGGAAATATATACACTGGTTACTAATTTACTGCTTTCTTCTAATAGGCTTTTAAAGTCCTAATAGACCCTCAATGGGCAAGGAATGGGCAAGTTTTTAAAGAAAAAAAAATATTAATCATTAACAATATACGAAAACTGTCAAAAATTCAATTGTCATTAAAATTTTCAGATGACATGTGCTAAAGGCTCAGACACACTCTTTTGCGCTTAAAAGATGAAAAAAAGTGGCACAATTCGGTTGCATCAATAAAAAATTCATAATAAAATCGTCGTTTTTTAGCATTAAAAAATTTAAAAATAACTTTTTAGAATAGCTGATGCGATATGTTATACTGTTATCTACGTAACGTTATAACAGTAAAAGTCAAAGTTCTTGAATAACAGAAGTAATTTAAATGTAATCAGAACGTTATTCAGTATCGTTACGTCCCGTTTATCTCTGGTTGTGAAGTTTAAAACCTTCGGTAGAAGAGTAATTACTAAAAAAACACCTAATTAAAATATTTTAACATTAAATTGAATAAGATTGATTGAATAAACACATGATTATGCAATTGAATAAGGGTGCGTTTATATTTGAGCCGCAATAAGTGGTAAAATCGTCGATAAGATCACAGCGTAGAATTTAATACATTGGTTTTTCGTTGATCAAAGCTCGATGATCCAATATAAACACAACATTTTTTTAAAATTATGAATATAATTTTCTACGCTATGCTCTTATCGATTCTCTTATCACTCATCGCAGCTCAAATATAAACGCACCCTAAGTAATAACTAATCCGTTCATCCGAAACAACTCAAAATATTCAACTAAATTATTAAAACCGCAACTGAATCAAAATAATTTTATTCAATTTTTTTTTTTTAAATATTAAATATATCAATAACAAAAATTAGGTAATATTATTTAAATAATTTTATATTATTTACCTATGTCTTAATGTCATATCCAATCAACATATAAAATTTAATTTTATATTTTATTATTATTAATTTTAAAAAAAAATTTAAGTTTTTTTTTATATTCAAATTCTTTTTAAATGAATTAAAACACTAACTAACAAACTTTATTTAATTATTAAATATATTATATATATATATATAAAAAAAATTTAAATTTATTTCAATTATAAAACTTTATTTAATATATTTTGTTTAATTATTTTTAGATATATGTTATTTTAATAAAAAAATTTTTTTAATTTTTTGTATTTTTATGTGAATTTTATATAAATATTGGTTTCTATTAAAAAATTTTTACACTATTTTTTTAAGTAAAAAATAAATTATATGAAATTAGTTATTTACTAGTTATATTTATTTTTATAATTTTATTTTTATTTATTTATTTATTTATTTCTTTATATTTCAATAACATTCTCTATATTATTTATATACCATATATATAATTATTTTATATAATTATTTTTTTTATATTATTTTATTATTATTAATTATTGCACTTTTCTGGAAAAATAAAATAAAATTAAATTAAAAAACAAAAATAATTAAATAAAAATAAAATATTTTTTTTTATATTAATTTTTAAATATATATACATACAATAATATTTATATTATTTCTGAATAAATTATTATACGTATATATATAAGTTCATTTTTAATATTAATTTTTTTATTATTATTATTTTAAATATATAATATAGAAAATATATAAATATACATGTATGTGTGCAATGTAAATTTATACAGTATAAATAATATATATATAAAATATATATATATATATATAAAGTATAATTTCTATATTATTTAAAATTTATGAAAAGAAAATTCCTTTTGGGTATTTAATTTTTCGATTTCTTATATTGTTTTTTTTATTATAGTTTAGTATATATTTATATTAAAATCTGTGTGTATATATATAAATAATTATATATATATATATAACTTTATTTTAGGGTTCAATATTTAGAAAAAAAAAAAAAAATTTTTTTTATTTATAAGGACGAAAAAAAAAAAACATCAAAAAATAATGTTTAGTATTATTTAATATACACACAATCATTTCATTTCATTTTATTTTTTTTATACTTATATATTGTTAATATTAAATATAATGTACATTAATATATGATTTTATTAATATTTATTATTTAGTAGAAGTAGTAGATAGGTAGGTATGTATCCAGGCCAAAAATAACAATAAAAAAAAATTTTTTTTAGGATGTTTTTTTCCCAAAAAAAAAAAAAGGACTACAAAACAAAATTTCTCCTTTCTCTTTGTATAATACACACAAAAAAAAAAGTTGTGTGAAAACTGCTTTTTTTTTTTTTATTTTTATTTTGTTATAATGGAGCATTGGGATCCTTGTAAAAGTAGAATATACATATATATATATATTAATTTTCTTTTATAATAATATTTTATCAATAGTTATACATACATACATATGTTAAAATTTCTTTCTATATATATGTATATTCATATATATATATATATATTTGGTCTATCTTAAGTCAAAATAAATCGAGTAAGTTCGTCCATTTAATCAAAAAATAATAACAACAACAACAACAACAACAACAAAACAATAAATGAAAAAACAAGTGAAGTTATCTAACTAGCTGTAGCTACACACAAAAACTTATGAACAAGTGAAATTTATACATATTTATATAAAGGTATGTATATGTATATTTAAAGTGAAAATATAACGAACAAAATAAAAAAAAAAAAAAAAACACAAAACATTATTATAAGAGGTAAGATGGAGGGGTAAACTTTTTTATTCCTTTTTTTTTGTATGTTAAAAAAAGAGCTCAAAGCTAAACGAGTGCACGCGCGCGGGTGTGGTCCATAGTTAGAAAAAAAAAAAACAAAAAAAAAACTGAATTGAACATAGAATTTTTCCATTTTTAATCTAATAATTTGAAACAATTAATAAATTTATCCAAATATTTTTTAATTTTTAATATTTTCCATTTTTTTTGTATTTGAAAAAAAAAAAATTAAAATTGCAAAAAAATATAAAAAAACTGGGTGACATACACACAAAAAAAAATATTCCTTAAATAAATAACAGTATAAATGAAAATCTATATAGAGAATAAGAAAATCTTCGTTGAGTTATAGATTTTTTTTTTCAGCTGTCACCTTTAGTTTTTAAAATCACTTTTATGTATATTATATATATATATATATATATATGAAATACTTTTTTATATATATTTTCGCACAACAATTTTGTATATATAATATATATAAAATATATGTGTATATATTTTTTGTATTTTATTATTTCACATATAGGTATTATTTATTTATTTCCATTTTATTTTGAATATTATGTATATATATATTTATATATATGTAATTATTTTTCACTTTTAAAGTTATAATACAATATTTTATCAAAAATGTCAAATTTTTTCAAACTAAAATTTGACATTTTATCCAAAAAATAAAAAAAAAATATTCATTTTTACCACTATGTTTATTATTTAAATTTCAAATATGAGAGTATATCCTGTCAATATTTCTTTATAATATATACACTCTTTCTTTCTCTTTTTCTCTTTCGGATTTCTCTTTTGTAAATCTATAGTATTAATTTTTTTTTTTTTTTTGTAGTACATTTGTACATAGTATAGAGAATTCTTATATAGGAATTTATAGAATAGAACATTTTTTTTGAAAATATAAAAATTCTTATTATAAAAATTTTTTACAAAATTTTTTATTAAATTTATTTTTTTAATTAAAACAAATTCTTATAAAAAATATTTTTGAAAAATATGGAGTCTATACAAGAAAGGTACGAAAGAGTATGTTGGTAATTAAAATTAGATTTTTTCCAACTGATTACTATATATTAGGGTTATTCATTAAAGTTAGTAATCTTGATTTAACAAATTATGTTATGTTATATGTAGCATAAGTACATACAATAAGATATAAATTTTTTTTAAAATATAAATTTTAATTGAAAAAATTATTTAAGAATTTTATGTTCAATTACATACAAATTTTCTTATAATTATCAGTTTAAATTTCAATTTAAATTGTAAGTACCTATAGTTTGTATAAATACAAAAGTTATTTATTTAATCCAAAATATCTGTTAAGTATTTATATATTTTCTAACTGATTTTTTTTCAATAGTTACTATACCACTTAATTTTTAACTGGGACTATGAAATAAGCTTAGAATTAATTAAAAATATTTTGGAATATAATTAATAAGTATATTAGTTAAAATATAAATAATAATATTTATTTTAGTATTGAGTTGTTAAATAAAAATGTATAATATGAAATAAATAAAAAAAAAACCGAGTAGATTCCATTTTAATTTCACTAAATTTATAATTAATTTTGCAAATACAATTATTTCGTATACAAAATGTAGACTTCTTCAGTGCTTATACACAACATATACAATAATAATACAATTCACAGTTCAGTTTTTAAACATAGGTGGACCCACTTAATTAAAAATATTTTTCTGTCAAAAGTTTTATCCAAATTTATTCGTTTTTCAAAATTTAATTAAATCCGAATTAAATCCTAAAATTGAATAAACATACGAGTAGCTAAAATTTTTTTAAAAATATTAGTATTTAAATAAAAATTAAATAATCCAAGTCAAATCAAATTTACAAAATATACAAATTCCAAGAGAGTATATATTGATGTGATATTTTGATTACCCCCATTAAATATATATATATATATATATATTATATACGCACGTATTTAATTTTTCTTTAATTTTTATTTGAAGGAAAAAAACTGCGATATATTTTTACATTTATTAGATATATAAATTAAATGATTGTGTGTATATGTTTCAAAATTTAATTTTTTTTTTTTTTATTTACCGTTATAAACGAAATTGTAAAGAAAAAAAAAATACAATTAAAAGAGTTTTTTTGTTTAATAATAAATTTTTTCTAGAATCAATTTAAACTTATTTTTTCACAAAAGAATTTTTTTATTTTTTTAATGTCCTTCAAAAATTTATATTGGAAAATTTTGTTTTTTTTTTTTTTTATATTTTTCAGGTTTTCTTATTTACTGTTATTTAAAAAATGGTGAAAATCACTATTTTTATTATAAATATATATTTTTTATTTAATATTGTTTTTTTTTTTAAGAATTTTTAATAATAATAAAAAAAAAACCAAAATTTACATTTATTAATTTAGAATATGTGTTTCCTCTGTCACAGATTTTTTTTTTTATTAAATATATATATACATAATATAATATGTATGTAAAAATGTATATATATACTTATGTATTTGAAATTACATTATTTTTTTTTATAATAAAATGTATATTTTATTTATTTTTTAATTTTTTTTAATATAAATATTATTTAATTAATAACGGTATTTATTTTTTTTTTTAGAATTTTTTATATTTAATTTTAATATTAATTTTTCTTGTATTAAAAAATGAAATTTACAGTTATTTTATACAATTTTTCGCTTCTTGTTCATTTGGTTAAAAAATTGTTGTTGTGTTTTTTTTGTTTCTTTTTTTTTTTTTATCTGGGGCAGAAAAAAAAAAAACAGTTATATATTTTTTGTGATTAAATTATATTTAAAAAAATAAAAATTAAATAAATGAAATATTAAAATATATATAAATTAAATTTTTTATATTATTATTTAATTAAAATAAAAAAAAAAACAAATAATTTTATTTAGAAAAATTATGAAAAAAATAAAATTTTAATAAAATTTTTTTTTTATTTTTTTTTTTTATTTTTATTAAAATACGCACGTTTATAACACAACGACACAATACTGGGAACTGAAAACCCAAAAGGAATTTTGCTACTATTTTGTTAGGAGAGAACACGATAATAAAATAAAAAATGGTATTAAAAAAACAACAACAACAATAAAGCAAAATAAGAGCAAGAACAATAGAGGGAGAGAGAGAGTTAAGTTCAGTTCAGTCAGAACTTCAAAGAGAGAAAATATTGGAAAAAGGATATTTTATAAAAAAAATTGTATTGTGTATAAGTGTGAATGAATACATTCACTACGTAGATACATATACACAAATCCATATATATATATATATATATATTTTAAGAAAATATGAATTGTATATAAAAAGGATATTTTATTTTTAATGTGTAAAAACGAGTACAAATAAACAATTTTGTTCAGAATTTTTTCAAAGGTTTATTTTTTTAAATTACTTGTAGTATTTTTTTTTGTTAAATGTGTTAATAGTATTGTAAATGTGAGTGAAATATTTTTTTTTTTTTTTTGTACCTATAACATCTATGCAAGAACACAATATTATAGACAAAAATATGTTTTTTTTTTATAAAGAATTTCTATTTGGAATTTTATTTTTTTGATTTGAAAAAAAAAAAAAAAATAATTTCCCAGCAAACAATTTTTAACACCTCCGCGTTTAAACTTCGATTCTGATTCGACTGATTCGTTTCGCCTGTCGCTCCCTTACATTTTATCATTTAGGATAACGTATTCTTGTTTTCTATTTTTCTCCTGTAGAAAATTGATGACCTTGTAAGTAAATATTACCAGCTGATATAAAACGAGTAAGAGTGTATATAGTTGTCTATGTTAATTCTGAGATTTCAGAAACGAACGTGTGACATTATTTAAAACGCATTGAAAAATGAAAATTTCTATTTTGATATATGAATATCGTTGTTTGAGATAGGTACCCGAGGTTTTCGTCGGATCTGAACCAATAAAATAGTGAGCCTACAAATAATTCAGATATATCCAGCTTTAATAGTTTTTGAGTTACCATTAGCTAAATTGGCTTAGAATTCAATCCTTAGCAGGAATATATGTATAGTTTCTGTATCCATCATGCCTAATTCGATGTAGTAAAAACATGAAGGTAATTTTAATATTCCCGTGAAAATTTTACAAAATATTTAGACAGGGTGTTCCAACTCGATGGTTTTCCTTAAAATTGATGTTGATCATGTCGAGTCGAACCAAAAATTGTATGGAAGGGAAAATTCTATTCTGAGGGAAGACTACTTCAGACGTCCGAGAAAACTGCCCTCAAAATAATTTTGTAAATTTAAAAAATAAAACTACATCTTCGCTCTTGTAAAACATTCATTTTCATTCAGATTCATTTAAGTGGCAGTAGTTATAATAATATCCAAATTTTTTTATTATCTTTCATAGTCAAAGATCTATTTAAAAAGAAGGGATGAAGGACTAAAAGAAGGATTTAAATCCAAAAAATATTGATATTTTCACTGTTTATATTAAATAACTGTAATTTTTGCATATAAGACCGGTATTAATGTACCAATTTTATTTAATTTTGAAAAACATCTATTCCTCAGCTTCAGTTTAAGCCGTCACATTTTTCTCATATCTCTTACTGTATCTATAATAAAGAATAAAGATTTATTCATAAAGATATTTACTAAGATCCGAAAACCAACAATAATATCCGAATAAATTACAAAATTGCATAAAGTTGTCCGAAATTATACAATAACGCTGAGTGCGAAAGACTTTTGATTTGGATTTTTAAAAAATTTACAAGAAGCGATTAAAAGCAACAGATATATGCTTTGATATAAATGAAATGACAAATTCCGCTGTCGAAGACCATCATTTAACACCTTGGAATTTTTTTTAAACATGACTTCGTAGTCCTAATTGAACCCCTTAGTAACATGACTTCGTAAAATATTCGTAACTATATACACTAAATGCAATTCATAAAAGATTTTTCAACTTAAATTCTTACTCATTAAGTTTATACAGTTACATATATTTAATTTCAAAGTATAGTAATCCCCGAAAAACAAGAACTCTTCCAAAAAAAATAAATACACTTCCATTTAAAAACCTTTTAATTTTCACGAAAAACTCCAAATGTAAAATAGAAAAAAAATCATTTATCGATCAGCAGCGCAGCTCACACAGTACACCGTACCGTTCATATAAATTATATTCGTTGATTTTTCCACTTTTAATAGTATTAGTAAAATTTTTCACTTATTTAAATTTTATATATTTTTTCTTTTACTTGTACTCTCTCAAGTCTCAAGCTCAGTGTAATTTAAATTTCCTTTTTTCCCACACTCTCTTTCTTTTTTTCTCTCTCTCTATTCTCATTTCTTCACATTATCTTGTTTTTATCTCTCTCTTCTTTTCATATTAAAAAAAAAGAATTCTAATTTTATATTGTATAATTTTTTTTTTTTTTATAATATTAAAATAGAACATGAAAAATCATGTTAAAAAAATCTTATGATTAGATAATTTTATTAATAAATAATTTTTTGTATCCTAGAATAGTTTTTTTTTTTTTAAGTTATTTAAATATAGATGTCTCTATTAATATTTATTACCTACATTTTTTTCATAATTATATTAAGAAATTTAATTAGATTTTCTTCTACTACTGGAGGGTTTCATATTTTTTTTTTATTTTTATTTTTAGTTGTTGTTATTGTTGTTGTTATTATTTTTAAAAAAAATTGACATTCAAAAAAATTTTTTCTAATCCAAAAAAAAGGACTAAATAATATTTGATTTTTTTTTTTTCTAAAAAGGAACTGTCAAAATTTTTTTTTTTTACCTACTAATGTTCTATTAAGAATTTTCTATTTTTTCTATTCTAAATAGAAGTTTTATGAAAGTATGCATATATTATTTTTTTTATTTATATAATAGGTATTAATTATTCAAATAGTAAATAAGTTTGTATGTATTTGTGTGTGCAACTGTTTTTGTATATGTATTAGTGAAAAAGTTAAGTCAAGCAAATCAACTAAAGTTATATAAAAAGCATGGCATAATTCTGGGGATACCTTGGAGCTTATTTTATACTATATACAATTAATTGTAGTTTGTTTTTTTTTTAAGATATTTTTTTTTTTATATATGTGTATGTGTAGGTAAGGGACTATAAAAATAATACAATATATTATGTAGGTATTAGGTACCTACTATTAGGCTACAATACGTATATACATAGGTATAAATGTATATATTATATTTCTTCATTTTATTCAAAATTTTCTTGGAAATATCCTATCAAGTTTTAAGGAATATAAGTAATATATATATATGTATATGTGTTTGTATGTATGTTTTACTTTCTTGCGATTCATTTAAAATATAATATGGATTTTTTTTAAAGTTTATTTTAATTTTAATTGTATATGTGTATATGTTAGATATGTTTTTTCATATATTATATAATTATACTTGCTATATTATTGATAATAGTATTATACATTTTCATTGTGTTTTGTTTTTTGTATTTTATAATATTTGTGTGCGTGCATACAACATGTTTGTATATAGGTATATCTGATGTTCTGAATATAGTGAATCACAGCTATGAAGTATGAATTTCGTTGTTTTTTTGGTTTTTTAAAATTTTTCTCAAATAAAATAATTGTATCGAATTTATTGAGTATATATATATTTGTAAACATATGTATATAAACTTATTTGTATTTGTTTAAATGTATGCGTATGTATATATGGAAAAATATCCCTAAGAAAAGTTTTCTTTTAAAAAAATTTTCCCACGGTCGATATTTTCGTCATCACTATTGACTTTGTCGGCATTTTCCGTTATTATTTTTTTTTTTTTGTATACTTCTTCGTTATTTTCCCAACTGTTTTCGTTTTGTATTTTGTTTTTTTTTTTTTTGTTTTTCTTTTTTTTTTATATAATTTTAAGCGTAGAGTTGTTGCGGGTTACCTTTATTTAAAACAAAGAAACATTGATATTTCCATTTGACTTATTTTATAGATATATATATATATATATATGAAAGTACTGAAAAATAACAACAAAAACCAATAAAGAAAATAGAAATGAAAAAATAAGCTAAAAAAAAAAATTTGTGGTGCTTTTCACATTTTCTTTTAAAATTTTTTTCTTTTGCTCCTTTTTTTATGTTTTTTTTATTATAACTGTCAACTAATTTTATTGAACGTATATGTATGTATATATAAATATTTTTATTCAGGTATATTTCAGGTGTATTTAATATAGAAAAATAAATGATGTTATATGTATATAATAGGTACTATATTATGTACATATGTACATATCCATATGTATGAATATATGTATATAATGTATATAAAATAGTTTTAGTGGAAAAACAAAAAAGCAACACCTACATACAATTTTTTAGAAAAAAGAAAATAAGACCTGATTTGTATGCATTTGTTTTTAAAAAGGCAATGAATTTTAAAAATTTTAAAGTTTAAAGTTAAAAAAATAAAAAAAAAAATAAAAATTAAATACCACAATTAAAATGCCATAATATTATGAAAATATCAAATTAAAGGTTGATTAGGTTTTTAATTTTAAGTTTTTAAATTTATTTAGGTATATAAAAGTGAATGTTTGTTTGTAGCGTATAGACTCCTAAACTAGTCAGCTTTTTTGGATAAGGAAACAGTTTCTGAGTCAAAGTTTTTTAGCTGGAACAGACGGCGATGTTGGGACTGTGGTGTAAGTATTTTAACTTTTTGGTTGTAAATAAAAAGGGTTTGACCAATTGACTATAAGTTTTATATACTTTGTTGCTTTTAGACAATGGAGGTGGCTCTTTTAACAGATTTGAAGTTTGTTAACCCATATCAGCACCCCAACTGATAAAAAATTTTTTGGAGACGCGTTATGTCCAATTTTGCGAAATACAGCTTTGATATAAAAAAAACATTATCAAAAACATTTGTGGTGGGTGAGTTCCATTAACCTATTGCGGCACAATAACTTTTTAAAGTTTTTTATATAACTCAGCTCTAAATTACAAACGATTTGACCGATTCACTGCAAATTTTAAATATTTGTTGTTCTTTGACAATGGAGCAATGACTGTATTAACAGACTTAAAATTCGTTAATGTATATCAGAACGACTTTTTGATAAAAATAATTTTGAAACCGAATTACGATCAATTAGACTGAAGTACTGCTTTAACCCTAAAGAAAGTCTAAAAATATTTTTAAACTCACAAAAGTTTTTGTCGAGTTTTGTTAACCTATTGCAAATAGGGCAAATATAATTATATAAAATTCTGAATAAGCAGATACATTTTAGACGAACCTGAACATTTTAACAATAAATGGAAGCATGTTCTAAATTTTAGTTTTTCTCGCAAACTTACAAAAATTGGTAATTTTAATTAATCAATTTAATCAATTATAATCACCTAAAAGTTTAGACAGTATTGCAATAAGCACATGAAGCCTTCCTATTTTTCTATTGTGTGAGAGAAGGTATCTAAATATAAGAGATGTCGCTCTAACAGTTCGATGAATGCTTGAAGAATTCTTTAATTATTTTTGTAGCCACATTCAAGATCAGACCTTTAATTAAAAGGAAGTTTCTTGCTTTGTTTTAAAATAATAACTGCTCTGCAAAAACAAATATCATAAGGGCGAAAAAAAATGTAGAATGCATTTTTCAACTGATTATGGTCCTAACGAGATATGGGTGAATTACAAATTAAATTGTAGAGTAAGATCGTTGGTAGTCTTGTTATGATATTTAACTCTTGGAAAAGTAATTACGAGATTAAGATTAAGATTGCTGACCAAAGGATCAAACAGTGACATTATTCTTGGCATTATCAATTACAAGCAGACCATAAAATTTAACTTGTTTTTTATTTAATACTCAACTCAACTGAGTATCCTATCTGCTGTCTGCATAAGTTTTCCTTAAAAATTGTAGCCAAAGACTTTAAAAAAAATTTATACATGGAATTTTAAGACGGATTTATAATTAAAGGCCAAGTCGAATCAGTATAAAAATTTATGGATCATGAAGTATGCAGTGGGGATGGATAGGTAAACCGATTTATAGCAAATCCTTGCCAGATTTTGCATTTAGCTTATAGAACTTTATGTGTGGGCATTTAAAATTCATTTTAAAGAGTTTTTAAATGACTAAATTGAATAGACATTCCACTTGTGGTATAAAATTTTTAAATAAGACAAATAAAACAAATATAATTATATAACAAAAGTCAGTATAAGAACTTACACTATATGTATAGGTAGGAAGATATAAATAAAAAAATTAATAACATTATAAAATATTTTGTCCTTTATGTTATGTTCATCCTTTGTAACAATTTGATTTATATTTTCACACTTAATGATTACAATTTGATAAACATCCTACACCTGGCATTTTGTTTCTTTTGTAAAACAACACTATAAGTATATAATATTATGATTTATTTGTTGAATACATAAAAAAAACTATCTATACATTATGTTTATGGATATGTGTAGGCATTTAAGTTTTGTTTTGCAGATTGTATACACTTAAATTTAATTTATATAATTATTTTCAATTATTTTCTTGGGTTTTAAAAAATTCCAATCGAATATTTAAAATTAGCAGCGTTCATTATTGTAACTGAAAAACCTCTTCATACTAGGACTTATCGTCTGATGTATCAGTTAAAGAAATAATGTTGAATGCTGAAAAAAAGTTTCAGTTGCAAATGGCATTGCAGCCTTAAATATAACAGTAGCTACATATCAGCATAAAAAGGCATCTAAATAATAAATATTGTCCAGTTATTGATAACATTTTTAATAAAAAAGTAATATATGGACTTCTATATATACATATGTAGTTTATAGACTCCTATACTGCTCAGCTAATTATCATGAAAATTTGTATATAAAAGTGTTTGGGTACGAGGAATGTTTTCGGGATAATCATTTTGCTCTAAGAAACCGCTAAGTTGGGCTGTGGCGCAAGTGTTTATAAACTTTTTTGTTCAAATAAAAGGGATTTACCCTGTGAGAGGCGCAGCAATGCGAATCTGGTATTTACGGTTGAATATAATTCTTCTCCGTTTATTGACTTCGTTTATAGTTAACTAAAATTAAATAAAGACAAAAGTAATCTATACAAAATAAGTGATATTAGTTATTCTATTATATGTATATCATTCATCTCATAAATCATCCGGGAAGCAATTGATTCACTAAGAGGTCAGTTTGTAATAAATTTTTATGAGTAAATCTATGAAGAATCAATCAAATAATGCAATACAAATCAAAATAAAAACCTTAAACTAAAATTTTTAATGCAACCACTTCATAATCCACTTTAACTCAGCTTAAGAGTTATTTTTAATTTTAAATAGATATTTATTTATATGTATTCACAAAATATCATTTAGTCTACGCATTAATTTGAATTTCTTTGACTTTTAATCGTCCAATTACTTTTATAAGGTAAAGAAACTCAACAAAGCACAGTCTAAATTAGACCATCACCATTTACAGTTTTGTTGAAAAAGAAATCTCAACATTTTTAATTCGATTCATAAACCCCAAATACATTCTACAAGTAATATTTTACCGTTTACCAAAAAGAATTCAAAATTTTTATGATAAATGCTTGCGTTCCTTTATGAGGAGTAAATTACTCTTTTCTACACTCATCTACTCCCAGCTAGAGCAGCTCTTAGTAGAAAACATTAGATTAGAGGACTAGATAAATAAAAATTTCCGACAGATATGGTTTTATCACCTCAATAATGGTGAAAATAAAATTACAAAAACAATAACTGAAATATAAATTTCATTTGTTAACGAATATATTCACACAAATATTGACATACCAACAATAGCATTCTATATTTTTGAAATTAAAAAGACTTTTAAAAAGAAATTCAAAATTTGAGTGTTTCGTCTATTCAACACTATTGGACTCCTTAGTGGGTAATACTAGTGTTGGATTTACCCAGACAACTTTCAATAAATTTTGATCTAACAAATACCTTTATATAAAAAATTATTAAAATCATCTGTGAGTTGTAAGAATTGATCATATAAATTAAATTTTTTTTCAATAATTAGTTTGTTTATCGTTTAATATAAACAAAAACAAAACTCTAATAAATTACAAAAAAAGTATTTCTACTTATAAATAAGTGAGTTGTATGGTATTCCAAAAACATAAAAAAAAAATTATTTATTTTATTTTTCTTTTTAATATTTCTTTAAAATAAGATGGTTTTAATTTAAATTTTCCATAATAGATAGATTTCCATTGGAATTGCTTATGTTAAATCATATATTTATACCCGTGCATACATATATGAACATCGTTATACCCGTGTAGATATATATGAACATCGGGTATATTAAAATTACTCCTCCGTTTGTAATGAAGGTTCCCTATTGCTTTTGGTTAAAATCGGACAAAGGCTTCGGGTAGGTGCCATACAAATTTTTTGATATTATATGAATTTCTTCAAAACTAATTATAGTACGAGGATGAAAATTACAAAAATTTAATTTTACAATAAATCAAGCACTTATATGAAGTTTTAAAATGTGACGGCTTTATTTTCGGGGGGCTGCCATCAACTTCTTTACACCAATATGAATTTCTTCAAAACTAATTATACTATACGAGGATGAAAATTACACACGGTTAGTTATATTATGAATCGAACACTTATATGAAGTTTCAAAAGGGTAAGTTACTTGGCAAAGTTGAATGATCAGTCGGACCAACTTTTAGGGTGGGCCAATTTTTTTTTTTTATTTTTATGTTTTTTTTTATTGTTTTTTTTTTTTTCTTTTTTTTTATGAGATAAAGAGTTAAATTTTTTTTAACTATTTTACATTTTTATATTTTTTTTTTAATATATATAATTGCATAAGAGACATAAATAACGGTTTATTTTATACATCATAGTGGGTATGCACCGGTATCTAATAGTGACAAGGACAACTATAATCTTCCTCGTTTTTTAGATAACCAATAAGCCAACACATACATCTTAAATATAAAATATATCAGAAATAAATCTTAATTTTTTCACTTTATTTTTCATATCGAAATATATAAAAAATAATAAACTTCTCAAATGACACATAGTTTTAAAATGTCAAATATTTGTATGACAGTGAATCTGACAATTATTAACACTTGAAACAAAAATTACCATTCCATTTAAATACTACTCCAATCTATCTTTCATCTACTCTTTTTGTTGAAAGGAAAGCAAGCATTAATATTTTATTGTGAGTAGCTGTCATTGATATTGTAAATTTGAATTGTCAACCCTACACAGTTTAGTAAGTGCTTACTTTACATGATCATATGTTTTTAATACCCGACCGGTTTTTTTCCTATCCTGTCTTCATGGCCCGGAATTTAACATCATTAGAAATTGGTTCTAATATATACGTATATAATGAATCCATATGTAAATGCTTTTCATTTTAAATTATATATATATGTTGAATTCAAACAAAAGTAATAATTTTAATAATACAAAAGTAATAATTTTAATAATCCAAAAGTAATAATTTTAATAATACAAAAGTAATAATTTTATAATCAGCTTATTTCTTCTTTCTTCTTCCACGGCCACGTTCTTACTGATCAACTTCTTTCTTTATACCCGTGCATATATATATGACATCGGGTATATTAGATTTGCTCCTCCGTTTGTAACGCATCGATCTAGACGAGCTAGATATAGTGTCAAGGGTACGTATCGGCTCAGAATCGAAAAATTAGTCGATCTAGCTATGTGTGTCTGTCCGTCCGTCCGTCCGTCCGTCCGTCTGTGTGTCAGCACGATAACTCAAAAACTAAAAGAGCTACAGTTTTGAAATTTTCACAAAATATTTTTCAATCAATTTCTAGGTTCCCTATTTTTTTTGGTTAAGATCGGACCAAAACTTCGGGTAGCTCTCGAACAGCTAACTTTTTTAACTCCAATATTTTCATACAAAAATTTGAAATATAGCTATGCACCTTGTAACATGAAATTATATGAATTTTGTTTGTTTTTGTTTTTTGTTTGTTGTTTTGTTTATTTTTTTTTTGTACGATTTCGAGTTAGAATTTCATATAATTTAAATGATGCGTAGTTTATTTAAGATAAGCAAAAAAGAACACAAAGATTTTTTTTAAGTAAATGGCTTCATAAATAATTTATATATGTATATTCATATAATATGTATATGTGTAATATTTTGAATGAATCATTTTATCAATATGATTATATGATGCTTACTTTGCTTAGGTTTAATATATTCGTGAATTAAAAATTAATTAAAAGAAATAGAATTGAAAAATTAGAGCTAGAGTTTTGAAATTCACACAAAACATTTTTTGGACATTTTTAAGGTTCCCTATTCTTTTTTGTTAAGACCAGACCAAGGTTTCGGGGAGCTGTCACACAACTTATTTAAACCAATATAAATTTCTTCAAAAGTAATTATACTAGAAAGACGAAAATTACACACTGTTAGTTTTATAATGAATCAAGCACTTATATGAAGTTTCAAAATTTTGCGGCTTCATTTTCGGGGGGCTGCCATACAACTTCTTTGCACCAATATGAATTTCTTGGAAACTGAGTATACTACGAGGATGAAAATTACACACTGTTAGTTATATAATGAATCGAGCACTAATATGGAGTTTCAAAATGTTGCGACCCCATTTTCGGGCAGCTGCCATACAAAGTTGTCAATTCGATAACTGTGAATCTAATGTAGCTACGAGGTTAAAATTAAAACTGGGCAGGTAAAGTAATAGGGCAAGTTAGTTGGCAAAGTTGGACATCGCTCGGGCCAACTTTTGGGGTGGGCTATTTTTTTTTTATGGTTATTTTTTTTTATGGTTTTTTTTTTTTTGTTTTTAAGCAAAAATTATGGTATAATGAATTAAAAATTTAATATTTTTTTTTTTTTATTTAATTTTTTTTAAGCAAAAATTATGGGATAATAAGCTAAATTTTTTTTTAACTATTTTACTTTCTTATATTTTTTTTGTAATATTTATAATAGCATGTGGAAAATAAATAACGGTTAGTGGGTAAGCACGGGTATCTAAAAGTTGACAAGGGCAACTATAATCTTCCTCGTTTTTTTTATATCATCATTTTGAAAAAAGAACAGTAAATAAAAAGATCATATATCATGTTGTACCCTAAATATTAGGGTCAACGTCCGAATATGCTATAATGTTAGGGTCAACTTCCGAATATGCTATATGTAATTTAGCAAAAATAATTTATGATTTCTGCATTCCCACATTCGGCCATCCTACTTATTCATTTGCCTCAAATGAATTATCACAATCTATTTCAACATTTCCGACTACTGCTTCATCTTCTTCGCTCAGTTCGTTTTCATCTTCCATATACCATGGTTTCATGTTGTCAACGCTAGTTTCTGTTGTTTTTGGTCCTTCAGAGTTTCCCAACTTTTCTACCTTATATCGATCGAATCCCTTCTCTCCTATGATTTTATAGGGTCCCAGAAATTTAGATTTTATCTTCAAGCCGGTGCCAAATTGAGTTCTTTTTATGGCGACCATATCACCAATTTTAAATATTCGTGCCGATTTCCTTTTCCTTCTACATTGGCGACGATTTTCTTCTTGTATTTCCAATATTTCCTTTCTTGCATTTTCTCTTCGTTCGTTCCGCTCTTCTTCAAAATCATATCTGATTTCGTCTTCTATTATTTCGACGATATGTAAATCACGATCGTCTTTCATTTTTACTCCGACTAAAAGCTCCATTGGTGTCGTTTTAATAGCGCGCTGAAACGTCGAGTTCAGTACCCGTTGAAGAGGTTTCGTGAAGTTGTACCACTTCTCTGGATCGTCCAAAGACATTTTGGTAAGAGCTGCAATAATTGTTCGATTCAGCCTTTCTACTTGCCCGTTGGAACGTGGAACCCCAGGTGTTATGTAATATAACTTAATATCTCGATTCTTACAAAAATCTTGGAAGTTGTTAGACGCAAACGCTCCTCCTCTGTCTGATATGATTCGGCTTGGATATCCAAAAGTTTCTGAAATTATTTCTAATTTTTGTATTGCTTCGTCTGAATTTAAAGTTTTTGTGGGGAATAGCCACGAGAACTTCGTAAATCCGTCGATTACAGCAAAAATGTAGCGATAATGTTTCTTTATGTTTTGCAATGGTCCTAAGTGATCGATGTGAAACGTATCGAGAGGTCGATCTCCTTTTGGAATTGGGTATATCATTCCTTCTGGTTTTCCGGTTTTTCTTTCAGCAAGAATACACCTTATGCATCCTGCAATACAATTATCTATCCTATTTTTCAGATTCGGGATATAAAATTCTTTCTCCAGCAATTCTTTCATTTTTTTATAATGGAAGTGCCCTTTTTCGTGAACTTCTCGGATGATACCTGTTTTCATGCAATCTGGAACGACATACAAAATATTATTATTATGACTTTTACATAATATACCATTATTTATGAGATAGTCCTTATATGATCCGTTTTTCAAAATTTCCATAATAGCTGCAATCCTTTCATCCTTTTGTTGTGACTCTGCAAGTTTTGACAAAAACGTACTTCCAAATGTACTACCATAACTTACGCACATCGCAACTGCATTTCGACTTAATGCATCTACATGTAGCATCTTTGTACCGGGTCGATGCTCAACTTCATAATCAAATTCTTCTAATAATAGTGCCCATCGGGCTACTCTGGTTGTTAAATCCTTTTTCCGTATGGTACATTGAAAAGCTTTACAGTCGGTAACCAGCTTAAACTTTTGACCCAATAAGTATATTCTAAATTTTTTAACGGCTTCTATGACTGCCAATACCTCCAGTTCATAGCTACTATAATTCCTCTCTGCCTCATTGGTTTTCCTACTCATGTAAAATACAGGGTGAAGGGTTGAATCTTCAGCATCTCTTTGTAACAGAACTGCACCATATCCGTCTTTGCTGGCATCGGTATGTAATTCGGTGGGTAACCCATATTGAAATATTTTTAAAACTGGAGTTGTGATCAATGCACTTTTTAAATTTTGTATGGCTTCAAGTTGTATTTCTTTAATCTGAAATTTTGATTTTTTCTTCAGAATATCGCTTAGTGGCTTAGCTATTAATGAAAAATTTCGGATGAATTTTCTAAAATATCCTGCTAGTCCGAGGAAGCTCTGCAATTGTTTAATTGTTCGTGGACAAGGAAAATCTATAACAGCTTTTACTTTCGCTTTAGAAGGTGAAATGGTTCCTTTAAATACCCGGTGTCCCAAATATTCTATTTCTTCTTGTAGAAGTTGGCATTTCTTCCATTTGATCATTAATCCATTCTCAGCCGCAGTCTTCAAAGTTTTCTTTAATCGTTCAATCGCTTCATCTATAGCTTTTGCCAGAATAACTATATCATCCATGTAAATAACTACAATTCCTTCTCGTATCAAGTCTCTAAAAATATAATTAATGTATTTTTGGAATATACCTGGTGAGTTACACAAGCCAAATGGGACGCGGTTAAATTCGAAATGACCACCTTGCGTTACAAAAGCTGTAAACTTTCGACTGCTTTCGTCTATGGAGACGTGAAAGAAACCGTTCTCTAGGTCCAAAGTTGTAAAATAATTTGATCCTTGTAACTTGTCTAGCTGGTCTTCTATCACCGGTAAGGGGTACCGTTCTTTATAAATTTTTTTGTTGACCGCCCTATAATCGATGCACATACGGTATGAATTGTCTTTCTTCTTTACAAGCACAACCTGGCTGGAATAATCTGAGGCGCTCTCCCGAATGATGCCCTTTTCAAGCCATTCTTTTACTTGAATATCTATTATTTGACGTTCCATAGGTGGAAACCTTCGTGGAGATCGGAAAACTGGTTCTTCATTCATAGGCACGATTCTCATTTTAATTGGCGACTCGGGTGGTTCTACAGGTGAATAGTTTTTAATCAAATTATAAATTTTTTCCTTCACTTTCACATCTAATAAATGTGACAAATCCGGTGTGATTTGCTCATCGTACAAATCAGGGTCAATTTGTGCTAAGTAACATCCTGCCTGTTCTGGCTGGGAATTTTCCGATTGAGTTTTGTTTACAATATCGTCATTGCAATTTCTTTCTATAGTAACATTTCTTCCTTGAATTTTCACCACAGCTCTAGACAATAAATCCATTCCAATTACTACATCTGGGGTGATATAATTTTCTTCTACCATGTGCAGTGTAACGTCATTAAATATTATGCCATTAATTGTGATATCAACTATGCAGGCGCCCTTTGTTTCCACTTTAGCTCCTAAACCAGTCACTGAAATACTTTGGTTACTAAAATTATATTTTGGATTTATTAATTTAGTTAAGGATTTTTTAATAATACAAATATTGCTGCCAGTATCAATTAGACCGTTTAGCGTTATGTCATTAATTTTAATTGGGTGCAGCTCCGTTGTTTGTACTACATGAGCTGCCGAGGTAATCTTATTTGGACAATCAGGACGTTTATGACCAAATTCATTGCACCCGAAGCATTTAGGGCCTTTATTTCTGTTTGGACATGCGTGTGCTTCGTGAGTACTTACCCCGCAATTAAAACAATATTTCTTTTTTTCTACCGGTTTAGCAATTCTTTCCAATTTCGGAACTGTATTTGGTCTTTGCGTTCGTTCTGTAAAAGTTGGTGTTCTTTCATCTTGTTTAATTTTTTCGTATACAAATAGTTTCTCCTTCAGATCTTCAATATTTTTAGCCGCATACAAAACCATTTTTCCACTTGAAGTATCTCGGATGCCATCGATTATATAACTGACGACCGATTCCTCATCGATTTGCGTTTGCGATGCTAGCCCTACCATAGCGTACAAATATTCCCTAAAAGTTTCATCTGGCTTTTTCTTCCTTTCCCGTAAAAGCTTATGAACCTCTGCACTAGTTATTCTCCCACTAAACTCTTGTATTAGCGCTATCTTCAGATCGCGATAACAAGTTGGTTTAACTTCACAATCCATGTAAAGTTTCGCCGCTCCAACTAAAGACTTGTTACAAAATATAAACCGTTGTAGCTCATTCCACGCAAATGTAGTTGCATAACGTTCGAAATCTTCAATCCAATTTCTCACGCAAGTTTTGTTGTCTCCAGAAAATTTTGCCACTAAATTTTCAAAATCTGAAAAATTTAACCTAACTGTCGAATTAGTTGTTGTCCCCTGAATTCTGGTGGAATTAGCCCATGTCTCTTCATCATCAAAATGCACTGCTGAATCACTGGTTCTTCTGTTTCTACCTTTTCTACCCATATCAAAATAAAATTTAAAATAACCTTACAAAAATTTGCTTTTATTTTTAACTTTTAAGGAAATTTTATTTTTATATTTTTCTTTTTTTTTTTTTTTTTTTTTTACATAAAATATTTAGCGGCAATAATTAGCGGTATTATAACCATGCGTTCTACCTTCTTATTTATTACCGTAATAACTGACGAATCCAGACGCTTCGTTTCTGCTCCGTTAGCTAAATAAGCACGTGTTGTGTGTATTTTAAGACTTTCTTTTCCTCCGTTTTACCCTTTACTTTAATTTATTCACCTTCTCAATATAAATTTCAACTTATAATCTTCCACGTAAAAGTTTTCTTATTTTTTATTCTTTCACCAAATTTTAATACCGACGAAATTTGTGTACAATAAATAGTCTTAGCACATTCTTTACTTATATGCTTATTTATTACAAAAATTTTAAAATGCTCACACTAGTTTTAAAACGTTCAAAAAAAAATTTATTTAGAGCATATTTTATCTGTTTATATTTTGTTTTACAATTACTGTTCATTTGCCATTACTTTTATATTTTCAAATATCCATAAAAATATTATATATTTTTTAGTGAAACACTTAAATTTAATAAAATAGCTTTTTTTTTTTAATCTCAATACCGGTTGAGCCCCCAAATGTTGAATTCAAACAAAAGTAATAATTTTAATAATACAAAAGTAATAATTTTAATAATCCAAAAGTAATAATTTTAATAATACAAAAGTAATAATTTTATAATCAGCTTATTTCTTCTTTCTTCTTCCACGGCCACGTTCTTACTGATCAACTTCTTTCTTTTTTTTTATATCATCATTTTGAAAAAAGAACAGTAAATAAAAAGATCATATATCATGTTGTACCCTAAATATTAGGGTCAACGTCCGAATATGCTATAATGTTAGGGTCAACTTCCGAATATGCTATATGTAATTTAGCAAAAATAATTTATGATTTCTGCATTCCCACATATATATATATATATATATATATATAAAACAAAAAACTCTCATTAAATTTTTTTTTGTTTTTTAAACACCTGAATTTAAAAAAAAAAAATTTAATGTTTGTTTTCCATTTTCTTTTTTTCTACTTATATTTTGTTTATTTGTTAATTTTTACAGTAAGGTTAAATTTATTTCATTTTCATTTTGGTTTTTGTTTGTTTGTTGTTTTTTTTTTTTTTTTTTTTAAGTTGGTTTGTCCCCAGCATAAAATATGTTTGTTGTTTAAATACAATGTTTGTATGTTAATCATCACTTAATAGGAGGTCAGTTGGTTGGTTGATTCACTTTTGTTGTTGTTTTTTCAAACAAAGAACAAAAATAACCAACTTATTTTTTTTTTCTTTGTTCATACTTAAGTTCATATTTATCTACATATATACATATACACATATATTTATAAAATATAATCATTATTATTATATTATAAAAAAAAAAACATGACTTGTTCAGTTTGTTCCCTATATCTATATGCTACTCTTTAAATGTATACACATACTATATATAATTATTAAAATTGCATGTGTGTATGCGTGTAGGTGTACTTATAATATTATAAAGTGCCCTTAACATAATAAAAAATAAAAAAACAAAAACAAAATAAAATCCAAAAAAAAAAAAAAAAAATTTTATAAAACTTGGACTTTATAAGGTCCTTTGTACTGCCTACAGAATGTCCTACCCAAGAATACTAAAATAAAATACAAAAAAAAAAAAAAACATAAAATAAAAACAACAACAAATAAAATAAAAAAATAAAAGAATTTTTTTAAATTCTAACCAAATTCAGGGAGAGCACAAAAAAAAAAACCAAAAAAAAAATTCAAATCGAATTGGTGAGCGACAGAGAAAGAAATATAAAATTCTAAATCTAGAAAACTTTCATTGAAGAGAATAAGAAAAATTAAAAAAAAAAATTGAAAATGTATTTTTATTTGCTCTTGACATTTTCCTCCAAAAATATTTGTTTGTAGTTTTTGAGTTGAGTTAAATTAAGTTGAGTACAATTTTTTTTACAATTTATTTTTTTTGAGTGTACAATACAAAAGCTCATTTTACATCATATGAATCGTGCAGTATACTCGAATAAAAACAACAACAACAAAAGCAACTCTAATAAAAAACCAAGAGTCTTATAATTTTATTTTTCTGTTGTTTTTTTTTTAAAGCTAATGTACATTTGTATACACACAAATATACATAGTAGATATAATATATACATGTGTTATATGTATGCATACGAATAGGTGATTTTATTTTTTATATAAATATAGGATCTTAAAAAAAAAATTAAAAAGTAGATTTATTTGTAGATATGAGATTTTTCTTTGACTGACTTTAAAAAAATAAAAAAAAAAATAAAAAATCCCTAAAAAAACCGACCAACTCAAGAAGTAAAAAAAAAATAATAAAAAAAACAACAATAACAAAAAAAATATCAAATAATTTATAATGTTACTAAAGATATTTTATTTTCTTATACCGTTATATTTTTCATTTTAAATCCGATATGTAGTTACTTGTGTATGGATATACAGGGTATAGGATTATACTATATAGGTAAGTTAAGTACATATATATACATTTAGGATTTCTATGTAATTTTGTAGATTTTTTTTTTATTATAAAATAAAAAAAATAAATAGTATCTATAAATGAAAAATAATCCTTAAAATAGGCTAGTAGGAATAACAAACTAAGATGGGAAAAAAGAAAAAACAAAAACAAATAATAAAAAAATGTAAAAGAAAATTACAAGGATATTATTATTACTATTTTTTATTTTGTTTTGTTTTTTTTTATTTTATTTAAAGTACTAGTATATTACATTAAAATTTATATCAAATGTGTTTTTCAGTTTTTTTTTTTTTTTTTTTTATACTAAAATAGCGAAATAAAATTTTTCTTTTATTATGTTTTATTTTCGTTTTTTACATGGTGTGTGTGTGTGTGTTTGTTTTGTATTTTCTTTATAAATAAATAATTTGTTAAGTCGGCTTCATACATATTGTATTTTTTTATTTTATTTTGATATACTTAATAACATTTCAAGGACTTTCAATAAAATTCAAAATAAAAAAAAAACAAGTGATGAAAAAAAAAACCAAGGGTTTTTAAAAAAGCACATTTTCAAAAAAATATTGTATTACATACTGAGTTTAACTTTGGAAATATTTACTTGAAAATAGTTACTGCTTAATTATAAAATTTACTGCTAACAGTACAGTTTTTATTATTTTATATTATTATTTTATTTATTGAAATTTGTTATAGCCCTTCAATGGGGAAGGTTGCCAAGTTTCTCAAGGATCTAACTTCATCTAACTTCTCCCCCCCCCCTCTCCGTCTCCCTCCATTTTTTTTAGTTTCTAGTTTTAGGAATTAAATTGTGAATTCCACAAAAATTTGGAATTTTACTTAGATTAGAATTATACAATCTAAGCAAAAATGGATAAAACTGTGAGACATTTTCTTCAATTTAAGGAACCACTTTTAAATTTAAAAAAAACCTTTAACATATGTTAAAATATAATGTTGGGCCTTTAAATTTTGTATATTAATAAAAAAAAAAATTGGACAGGTATTCAAGTTACAGGTGCTTAAAAATAGCAAAATTTAAATTTTCGAGCCCTTATAGCTCCTAAACAGGGGGCTTGACAAAAATATTTTGTTAACCGACTCCTACTAATTTCTGAGTATCTAACTTCTCCCAAAGGCCCTAGCTTGAACCGTTTAGAAAATATTTGTGGCCAAAAATTTTGTAAAAATTGAGTTTTGTGTAATGTTAAATTTTAGTATCGTATGGCAACCCTAAACATTTGCCTTTTAAATATTTATAAAGTTTATGAAACCAGCTATCGTTTGCCGATTTCAGATTGAAAATATGTCTAACAGAACTCTTGTTATAACAATTTAAATGTAGGGCTTTTTCCAACTTTGGGGGGCTGTAGCCCCAAAACAGGTGAGGCTACAGAAAAAAATTCTTCTACGAAATTATTTTTTTTGCAAATTCTACCCATGGTTAAAATTTCTTTACTCTATTTCAAACGGTGTAAAAGTTTTTGTAAACATACGGACGGACGGACGGACAGAGTGAAGCTATATAGGCACATTTTTACAAAATTTTTTGAAAATGTGCTAAAAATAAAAAAAAACCAAGTAATAAAAAGTAGAGGGACAAACTTCTGAAAAAAAAATTACCTGATGTCAAATTTAAAGTTACACAATATACTTACGATTTCTTTCTAAAAGAATCTTGAGTTCTTCTAGAAGAATCTTCAGCTCAAAAGAGAGCAGTCTGTTTCATGAATTTTTGTTTCAGTAGATTGTTAGAGCACAAAGACTGTGTTTCTATACCATTTATACCTTGCAGAAACATTTATTTATTTTTTATAACATTTTAGATGAAAAGTAGATAGGAGTAGTTTGTAAATGGAACGGTAATTTTTATTTCAGGTGTAAATAATTGTTAAATTAATTGACATACATATATTTGACATTTTTTAAATATCTGTCATTTTTTTTTAATAAATATATTAAATATGTTGAATGTTAAATATGTTAAAATATATTTTACTATTTTGAAAATAAAATGAAAAAATTAAGATTTATTTCTGATATATTTAAATAATATTTTTGAAAATGGGAGAAGGAAGTATTTATTATGTCTAATACAAAATATGATTGAATATTTTTCATTGAAAAGTCATAAGATGTCATACGTACTAGACATCTGCACAATTGTATTCAAAAGCGCTTTCAAATCATTCTATAATAAGTAAAACTTTTCATATTCGGTTTTGAAAGCTTTCAAACCAAATGCATTCATTACAAATGATTATAGAATAGAGTAAATGAAATACAAAATTATTGTAGAATAGAATGAATATGTATTTGATTTATTATGTGTATTACGAACTTTCGATAAATGTTCGATATTATTAAAACACATCATTAAATTTTAAAAATTTATATATTTACCATTTTATGTTTGATTCTGAAATTTTTAAATTTTTTTTAATTTTAATTTCTTTTCAATTTAGTTTGCTTGTATAAATGATAACATACTATGATATGTACGTTTCGTATGTCTATGTCTATGACTTGACGAATGATTTCTAAATGATAACGAATGATGGTTATGAGTTATGACTATTATATTAAGTTGTATTTGGTTAGTATTTTTTATTTATATACGCTTTTTATTTACTCTTTTACAAGAACTAGTGTAGCTGGGAGTATTTGAGAGTAGAAAAGAGTAGTTAACTATCATAAAGGAACGCAAGCTATATCACAATACAGTATAAACTATTACCGTCATAATAGTGCTTATAGCGTGACCGAGATTTGAATCTAAAATAATTTTCATTAAAAAAATAGGGTCTACAGCCCAAACTATTCTGGAATTCAAAATTCTTATATTTAGCAATCTTTTGTTCAACATATAATTTTAATTAAAAGAAATAAGCAAATCACAAAGGATTTTTAGTATATAATAAGTAAATATGGAAATTATTTACATATATACTCAATACTTACATTTATTTTCTTCAAGGAACATTTTTAATAAATTGCGAATGTGGTTATACTGTACTGTATATTATTGAAATATTAAATACCTGGCGATATATAATATGGGAGCTAATAGGAAGCGTTTATTCAGTTGTGTTAATAACCATTTGTTGCCAAGGCAGACAATATATATGCTAATAAATTATTTGGATCACTTAATTTAAAATTTTTCCTAACTATACACTATTATTGTCTTGTGATTTAATTTTTCTAGCTTTAATTCTCCTAGAAATTGTTAAAATTAAGCAATAAAGGAAATAACGCAATAATCTTTTTGGCATTTGTTATTTAGAATAAAATAATGTTCTTCTCCACTCGTTTTAATAATCAATATAGTTTAAACTTCAATCAGTTTGAATTTTTATTTAATATCGTAAAGTGATAAAACAGTTTTTATCACTTTACCTTTAAGGTCCACTTTTCGGATATGGTGCCTACCAAAAAAATAAAATAAAAAAAAAAAATATAACATGCAAAAATATGAAATAAAAAAAAAACTAAATGTAGAAATGTAAAAAACTAAAAAAAAAACAAAAACAAATACAACATTATATTAAAGCTGTGTATAGTAGAGCCTCAAGTAGATATAAATAAATTTACTTACCATAAATTTATTTTAATACCGTTTTATACAGTTATTTTTGGTTTTATATTTTGTGTTTTTTTTTTTTTATTTTTTTATTATTATTTTTATTAGTAAAATATTTTTAAAATAAATTGTAAAATACCTAATTTATATGTTTAGTTATTTGTGAAATGGATGAAAAATCCATTCATTATAGATTGAATGAAATTTTAAATAAAAATTATTGGATCGGTATATATAGGATCTTAATGATTTCAAATCTTGTTAGTATTAAAAAAAAACTTTTAAAGTTCTTATGAATGAAAGAGAAGGAAGATTTAGATGGAAGTGTAAATATTCAATACATTGCTTCTGAATATCTGTCCCGCTCTGAACGTATTTTTCAAAAATATAGGACATTAAAGATCCTGAATTTAATTAAAAGGTGCTGCACACATGAGTGAGCCATGGGCCATGGCCCATGGAGACATATAACAGAATATAAACCAATCATTACCACCAAACTTTATATGTCGACATTTGAAAAGGAGGGTTTGAGGTTGAAATTCCTTTAAGATCATATCCATCGTAAATTGGTAATATCGTAAAATTGTACATATTGTAATATGTTTATATCTTAAAATAAAATAAGAAATATATATATATATATAACTTTTGTGTCAGATAAGTGATGGTGCTTAAAATCTAGTGATCTGTGAGTTCATAACTATATATACATATATAAAATAGTTCAGTCGAGAAAACTAACAGCTTATTGAAAAATTATATTAATGGCGGGTTGGAAAACGGTGTTAATTCAAAGTAACGGTTCTGTTTTAAAACAGAATCAGGAATCCTGTTAAAAATCGAAATTTTTGAATTGCATTTTCCCGGATTCATTATAATTTTTTTTTACATTAACATATATGATTTTAATTATATATTCTGGTGAGTATAAGTGGAACTTATTTTTAGGTTATTAAATTGAAATTTTGATATTAAAACACAAGGAATTATTAAACTAATTTATAAAAATATATGATGTTGTTCGATCAGATTAAGACTTCCCGAGTCCTAAGACTCCCCGAGTCCTATGAACGATATTTTAAAAAGGACGATTTCAAAAACGGTGAAAACAGTTCCCAACCAATCTTCGTCAAAAGGGTGAAACAGAATTATATCATCAAACGAAATAGGACATTTTAACCTGATTGATGGTAGTGACTTTTTTTAAAAGGAAATATTAGAAAATAGTTCTGTATTAATAATGGATAACGTTAGGTTACACCATTGTAAAGATATAAGGGAGAATTAAATCTCAAAAAACGTACGACTACTTTCCATATATAAATACCAATATATTTCCATGATCTTAACGAAACAGAAGCGGTTTTCATTGCAAAGGTTCGATTGGATGCAATAAGACCGCGTGCTGACAGTGGTAAAGGTTTTTCAATCGCACATTCTAAATAAAATACATCAGCTGGGACGTTTTTCCATAGGATAGGAAGTCTTTTCTGCTTTAATAACGATATATTTTATCGTATTGGTTTACCATAAATGTTCTTGAACTTAATAACACTTTACACATCTAATCTTTATTAATATAAATTTTCAATTAAAATTTTTTTTTAACTGAAAATTGGTAAAAGCCAGTAAAACTATTGTTTTGTCCAGTAAAACTGAACTAATCAGTAGGCTTGTAGTATTACATTGCATAAACAAACTCCCATGATTGAATACGAAAATCACCTGTGCGTTATAAAAATCAATCAAAATTTTTTTGAAGTTTTTAATTCTAATTAAGAATTTACTTAATTTTTTCAAATAAATAATCTTAGTTTAACAAACCAAAATGTCGTATTATTTTTGTTTGAAAAACTTTATATTATTTCTCAACCTATATATATATATAGGTTACAATAAATGTTCAAAAGAGAGTTTATCAAAATTTTTACTGCACTATCTATTTATTATTTTCCTAGATCACTTAAATTAAAATTATTATTGATACCAATTGATACCTCTTTTATATTTAAAATAAAAAAATTCCAATCCTATATGCATATGGCTAATACAAATCCAATATAACAGTAAATTAATAAAGTAACAAATGAGCACATTTCAAACATATAACAAAAAAAAAAAAAAAAAAATAAAGCCCCCAAATGAATAGAATTGTCCTAAATATCTCTCAATAATATGAAACAAAATATTATCAAAAAAATATTTCAAAGATACTGCAATAAAAAAAAATAAAAAAAATAAAAAAAAATATCTTTTTTTTTTATCAAATTCAATCTAATATCACTTTAAGTCTATGCACATGAATAATCAAAAAACCATTGGATTTTTCATTTATATATAGGTACATAATGTGTCTATTACCAAGTATATATATACATACATATATGTTTACATATTCAAATAAATATATAAAGCTAGTGTGTAGGTACTTATATAAAAGTTAAAAGTTTTCAGACTATGACAACTTTTAAATATCGTACGTATATAATATTCAGTTGATAAAATTTATTGAATATGACTATATTCTATAATAAATATAGGTACTTTATAACAGACATTTTTATTTTTAAGATCTAAGATCTTTTATACAAAAAAATGAATAAATAAATAATCATCAATGCAGTTGATTCAAAAAAAAAAAAACAAGGTATTTTCAAAATACAAAAATACAAAAACAAAAAAAAAGTGCTATTGGAAATTCTTGTCCTATATTTTTATATCAGAGTTACATATTTCAATATAAAACAATATTTACTCCAAATTTATCCATTTTATATATATATATACAGAAAGTTTAAACACCTAAAAAGAAAAAAACTCTATTCTGAGACTGTTTTTATTTTATTTTTTTTTTTATTTTTTTTTTTTGATTTTCATTATCTGAAAAATATTTTTTCCAAAATTCAAAGAGTTCAGTATTTTCGTCCTTTTTTATTCCATTCAAAATCAAATTAAATTCTTTACCTACATTTAACAAAAAAAAAAAAAAAATAATAAGAATAAAAAAAAAACAAAAATAAAATTAAAAAAAACGATATATTTTTCTGAACTATGGTAAAAAAAAAAAATCCAAAAATTAAAAAATACCTACAAATTGGTAACACTTAAAATATTTTTTTTACTCAGAAAACAATAAAATGTGTATGTGTTTATTTAAAGAAATAAAAAAAAATAAGAAAATCTTACGGTTTTTTTTCTGCGAATGCCTACCACCCATATACAATCAACCACCCACCCGTTAATACAAAGACTTTTCATTCCATCCCTTTATAAAAATCCCATTATAAAAATTACATGTACGTACCTAGTTCTTCTCTCTTTGCAACTTCTAAACACATATAAACAAAAATTACAATACCATTAAACACAAGTCTATTATTGTGTAAATGAAAATCTCATCAACAATCAGAGACAATATACAAATACTATCAAACACATATTTATAATATGTATTAATATTTCTTATATTCTTCGTACATTCGTTTTTGGAATTGCTTTATCTTTTATCACAAATACATTGAACAAAATATGTATTTGTATGTATTATTATTATTTTCTATATAAAAATACAAAATATGATTTTTAAACCAATACGTTCACAAAATAAAAAAAAAACATTAGTAGAAGAATATATAGACTTTTGTACAAGGACTTGATACAACTATTAAAATTTTTCGAGTTCGACTATATTCATGTATCACCAATACTAACACAAGAATAATACCAATAAAATACATGAAAATATTTGGTCGTCTAAAGAAATTCTAAATTTCATTTAATAAAAGTCAGACTGAAAATTTACTGACGAACACACGACGAATACGACGACAACCACGATTACAACAACAACAACTATAAAAAAAAAAATTTTAACGATGATAACGACGAGTCGACGCAATCGAAAAATTAATTGAAAATAATTTTGAAAAACGATATAGAAAGAAAATTTAAAAATGAATGTAAATGTGTGTGAAAAAAAAAATTTCCTTTTCTTTTGAGTTCACAATTTTTGACGTTTCAATTTTGTAGATGTAGATGAGTGTGTGAACGTGCATATAATCAGATTTATCCAATTTCAAATACAAGAAAGGCAAAAAAAGAACAAAGTATAGAAAAAGCATTTACACACAAACAAATTCGTGTAACTGTGATTACTGAAATTAAATAATAGTTCCTCTCCTATTTTTTTATATACTTTTTTTTCTTTTCATACCTATACAGTTATTATTGAATATCATTGGAAATTAAGAACTGTGTTTTAATAATACGCAAGTATATGTGTATTAGTGTGACAAGTAAATCAATTCAATAATAAGTAGTTTTCATATAAATTTTAAATATTTTCATCTGTAGAAGACTTTTTTAAAAAATTTATTTACTCTATATATTTACTCTCATTTAGTTTTTCCACTGCGTTCAATTTCAATGTTCACTCACTCACTCACCAAATGTCAAAATTTATATGTATATTATTTCTCATTTTTCATTTTCTATTTTTCTACCTCTAAATTTTCTATTGCACACACTCTCTCTCTCTCTTTCTCTATCTGTCAATTTCTGTATTTTAAATTTTAAATATTCTTATGTTTTATTCAAAATTTTATTACATAAAAATGTAAATTAATGTAAAAACCAGCAAACAGTTATAATTTTAATAATACTCTATATATATATATATTATATTTTATTATATTATATATATATTTTTATTCATATATTATTATATTGAAAAATAAGTAAGAGAAAATGTATTGAAGAGAGGGGAAGTTGTAATTTTAAAGAGAGAGAGAGAGAGATTATAAAATTAAAATAAGTGAAATTTAACTCATATATGGTAATTAATTGGTACCATTTTTAGCTAGGTAACTTTTTAGTCCTTTATTGCTTTTGTTGTTGTTGTAATGTTATTTATTATTTATTGTTTTCTTTAACATTTTAGATTTAATTTTAAAAAATGAATTTTTGTGTCTTGACCATTAAATTTTGTTTTTTTACTTGATGTCTGTAACATTGTGTTATACAAATATATATGTATGTATATTAATAATTATACATTTAAAAATTTATAATCTAAAATCAACCATTAACTAGCTATACTAAATTAACTAAAAATTGAAGTTTACATTTTTAAATTTATTTATTTTTACATACCCACATACATATATATGTTCTCGTATATGTTTATGTATGAATGAATTTTATTCAATGTATGAATTAGAATAATATGTGTATGTATATATTTAAGTAATGTATGATAATATTATATATTGATTATAATTTATATTAGTATTATATATACTATAGTATATACAATATAAATTTTAAGAAATAAATAAATAGTTTTTTTTTTTTTTTTTTTATTATTTTGATATATTTTAGTTTTTATTTTAGTTCCTAGACGATATCATCATAAAAGTTAAGCCATTTATAAACCCCTTAGTTGAAAAAAAAACAACAAAAAGAACAAAAAAAAAACAGAAATCAAAACAAAAGAATGAAAGAAATAAAAGACAGAACCCTGTCAGTGAATTTTTGTTGTTGTTGTTGTTTTTTATTTTCAGAAATTTTTGTGTCAAATAGTCGATTTTGTCTTAACTTCAATTTTGTTGTTATTGTTGTTATTATTGTTTTTAAGCAGTTTGAACTTATTGATTATACGCCAAAAAACCCGAAAAGAAAATTTCTAACTTCCTTTATTACTATTTTATTATTATACCCGTATGACTATATAGTCCAAGGGTATAATAAATTTGCCATTACGTTTGTGACGCAGAGAAGGAGGAGGGGTAGATATAGACTCAAGTGTATGGATCGGATCAGAATCGAAAAATAAATCGATTTAGCTATGTATGTCCGTCCGTCCGTCATCACGATAACTAAAAATGTAAAGGAGCTAGAATTATGAAATTTTCACAAATTCGTTTTAATGCAAAAAACGGAATCGAGTTTTAAATTCAGCCATTTTGGTCCACGGGTTCGAGTACCTGCCATACAACTTCTAATTTTATATGAGCATTACTCTATACCTATGGAAGCTGCGTGTCTGAAATTTTGCCAAAAGTAGTTTAGTATAATGGCCAAAGTTACTGCAAAATTTGGTTGGTCTACTGCAGAGGGTTCGAGTAGCTGCCATACAACTCCTTCTTTTATATGAGCTTTACACTACACCTGATGAAGCTGGGTGTCTGAAATTTTGCAAAAAGTAGTTTAGTGTAAAAAGTCAAAGTTACTGCAAAATTTAGTTGGTCTACTGCTGAGGGTTCGAGTAGCTGCCATACAACTCCTTCTTTTATATGAGGATTACACTACACCAAACGAAGCTGGGTGTCTGAAATTTTGCCAAAAATAGTTTAGTGTAATGGCCAAAGTTACTGCCATACAACTCCTTCTTTTATATGAGCATTACTCTACACCTAATAAAGCTGAATGTTTGAAATTTTGCCAAAAGTAATTAACCGGATGATATAATGTATATGTTACGGTCATACGCGTATCCCAGAGTTGACACAGTCTACTCTACTACACTCTTCCTCGTTTTTTATTATTTTTATTTTTGTTTTTATTTTGATTATTATTTGAAAGCAAATGATTGAACAACATACCCTATATATTGAATATTGTATTTATATATAAATATAAGTAAGTATATTTGTACTATTTGTACGTATGATTGGAATGTATAGCTAGATAAATGTAGAATATAGTATATATATATTTATATATATATAAATATATATATATATATATATATATATTGATATGTACATGTAGGTAAAGAAGAGGGTGTAATGATGATAATAATGGTGATAGTATGACAAGTGTAGAATGGGAGGGTGGGGTGACGATTTAATCAAATGAAAATGAGGTTTTTAGTGTATACATATGTAACAAAGAAGGAAGAAGTTTTTTTTTTTTGATTTTTTTTTTTTGGATAGTAAAAAAATAATAATAACAATAATAATAATAATATTAGAAAAGGATATTCCCAAATGATGACACTGATGGTTTTTATAACCATTTAACAATTTCCTACCCAATTTATTCAATTCATATTATATTTATATTAGAGTATAACTATATTGACTTGATATGTTAGTTAAAAAATAAAAATGTTGTTGTTGTTGTTGTTGTTGTTGTTGTTGTTTTATTTTCTTTATTGCATTAAATTAAGTAAAATATAAATACAGTGGCAAGGTAAATTTTTTATAAAACAGTGTATGTTTTCTTTATGACAATGAGTGAAATTAATTCAATTTTAGTATTATACTAAACAAAGCTATCTTCTTAACATTAAAGCGTTAAATTTTTTAAAATAGCAAAATTGAAAATCTTGAAAAAGGGGTGTCAATTAAAGTCTAGTTGTTGGGTCGAATCAACACATGTATTTATTAAACAAATATTAACATTTATTAAACATTGATCGCATTGTAAGATAAATAAGTTTTTGTAGTAATTACCAACAACCACCTGTGGCGAAAAACGAACCAAAGGGTGATTGAAGTCGAGATCCGGAAGAGAAAATGGCGATGGATCAGAAACATCTTGAGGAAACCATAAGAAAACCTTGAGCGGAATCCACAAGGCAGACGAGAGTGGGTAGACCAAGGAAAACATGGATTAATACTGTTTTGAAAGAGGCAGAAGCGCAACGCAAAACGTGGTTCCAGCTAAAACGAATTACTAAGGATCGTGAAAGGTGGAGAGGATATGTTATGACGTCCACCAGGGGTTTTAGGATCTAGTAAGTAAGTGAGTAAGTAAACTTTTAAACTTCAAGAGTTTCTTTACTCTTAAAATATTAATACATTATTTTGTATATATTTAATTTATATACTGAATTAGTTATACAAAGAACGCCGCCTTTCATACGGAAGGTTTCAGGTTCAAACCCTGATCAGATCATATCTAATAACAAAAAAATATCGTAAAATTGTATAATTATATCGTAATAGCTTATACCGTGATATAAATTAAGATTTAATAAAACTTTACAAATAACTCTTGTGTATGGTAATAAGTGGCACACAAAATTAACATTTATGTATTCATAATCCTATACAATAACTACAACCGAGTAATTAACGGCATATTGAATATAACGATTAAAGAAACTGAAGCCTAGTCTAAATAGACATGATAAATGTCCTATACTCCTTAAAGGAGTAAAAAATAAAAAAAAATAGAGTATTATAAGTACAGATAAGAATTAAATCTGTTCGGTACCTTTCGTCTTCTTCTATAAAGTGTCCATAATGTAAACAAACTAAGGGTTAAAAGTTAAACAGTTGATTGGATAGTTTAACTAGCTGGCCCGATTCCTTGACAACCACTTCAAAGAAACGCGTTGACATTGTTTTGCTATCACATCTGTGTCCACAAGGTTTATATTAAAGCAATTTAAGTCTTATTTAGAATCCATTCCGTTAGTTTCAGAAAGCTTACCATTTCTATAAGTTGCTTAACCTAACTTAAAAAATTGGATATTTGGCTTGACCACATGTTCTACAATCTGTCAAGATCCCATAAATATTTTGGATTAATTACTCTTCTAGCTGTTTCCAGACGAGACAGCTTCAGTAAGTAGTCAGACCTTTTACAATCATATCCGACTGCCAAACACTGCATGGTTGTACGGTAAGACATTAAGGTTTTCTAACTTGGCTTCGGTAAGGACAAAAAGTGAAATAAGTTTTCCACCCTGCTCAGACGCATTTGCACTGGGTTCCATTGAACGCGTCAAAAGGTTTTAAAACAAAAAAAACTTTAGATTCACCTTTTTGTTTGTACGTCACTGTACTCAACACTACTTTACTATATATAATATAAGAGTACATATATAAGTATAAATTACACGTATATGTCATGATTTCTGAAATAATCAATAAATCGAATTTTTAGGATTTACATTCTTTTTTTATTGCTATCAACTTCTTTTTTTTTTATTTTTTTGTTTTTTTTTTTCGAATTTAACTAAATGAACTGTTGGTATAAACTTAAAGACTTTTGCAATTTATTGTTATTACACTTTCTTAAATAAATAAAACATAAAAAAAATATAATAACAAAATAATAATATTATTATAACGATTTTGCAGCAAGTCAGTCAAAAGTAATATAGGATAGCGTGCAAATGTCATGATGATATGTGCTCAAAAAGCTATAATAAAAAAAACAACAATAACAACAAGTAGAAATCTTATAAGAATTTTAAAATACATTTCCTATTAAAATAATAAAAAACTCAAAAAATTCAAACATATCGAAAAGAAAAATTAAAATTTATTTTCTTTACTGGTACTTTTATAAAAATTATCATGATTACTACTTTACTTTTTCTTACAATTATTTAAAGCAAAGATAAGTTTATGACAGTAAGTTCCGTATACGGTTCAGTATCACACATAAGGTTTAGTTTAGTTGGTAGTAGAAGAAGTTGGAAGGTAGAAGTAAACCTATGAACAGTATAAAACTTTTACCTTTACAAAAAGTAATTACTTTTATTAATGGTGGTATTTATTGAATACGATTTTTATTTAATATTATTACATTTTTCGTATATAATACCTATAGGTACTTTAAATTATTTTTTTTTTTTTATTACTTTTATATTTTAAACTTTTAAGTGTACTTTTTTTTTCAATTTCATTTTTGAAAACATATTTTTAAAACAAATTTTTTTTAAAATGATTATAAAAGTTAACAAGCTTAAGTACAATAAAATAAAAAAGTTAAAAAGTAATTTAAAAAATACAAATTTCTTTTATTTTAAAATAAAATATAGTTATATATATATAATATATAGCCATAAAATATTTGAATACTAAGTTTAAAACTCATGATATTGTGGAATAAAAAATTAATATTAAAAATTAAGTTTTTATTAGGGTTTAGATATCGGTTATAGGCTACTATTTGAACGCATTCACTGCACTTTTTGCGATTGCGGAAGTAGAGGAGATGTTGAGTACTCAAACCAAATAAAGCTAATATTTTTATTCGATTTAAACTCTGAGGCTCTGTCTCTGAACATCTTTTGCGATTCGATGAATACTCAGAGTAGATGTTGAGTACTCAAACCAAATAATGCTTACATGGAAAATTTTAATCCGATCTAAACTCTCAAACCGTCATTTTTGATCTTAATTATTTTGCTTTCAAATAATTATAAAATGTTTTTAGTATTAAAAAGTTAATTTGGTTAGCTATGTCTGACGATCAAACTAATAAAAGCTTTTATGGTTTTAAAATGACTTATGGATTCTCATTAAATTTGAACCAAATAGGTGTAGGGTGCTTCTAAGTCGGTTGCACCGACTCACTGTTTCTTTACCGATATTCCATTTCATTAGTTTTTACTTCATTATTCAATATGCATGTGAATATTATCAACAACTTATATAGACTAAAAACTTTAAAGACTTTTCTCTATTTTTGATGTACATAATATAATTTACATGACATAAGATTGGAGTGACCAGCTGCACTTTTTAAATTCCATTAATATTCCACAATGTTATAATATGAATAGTAAAGTTGGTTATTGTATAAAAATATTTGTAAAAATTTTAAAATCCCACCATACTGTATAATTCTATATTTTCGATATTTGGCATACTGTATAATTCTATATCTATCTTTTAATAGTATAAAATTGTGTTTTTTTATATTCAAAAAATTTATATTCGAAAATATCGCGAAGGGGTTGAAAATGCAATTTTTTGAAAAATTTAAATAACTTTGCAAAAATTTTTAAAGAAAAACATTTTGATAATATGAAGAAATATAAAAAAGTAAATAAATTATAAATAAAAAACACAAGTAATGATAAAATTAAAAGGTTTTTAAAACGGTACATTTTAAAAATTAAATAATGTTTTATAAAATGTTTTGGGCATGGAATATATTGAAAATTTAATTATTGATAATTTCTTCAAATGATAATTTCAATTATTCTTAGAATTTTCAAAGAACACTTTTTTCAATTTTATAAAATCATCCAATCCACATGATTTTGGCATTTAAAAAAAATTATCTCTAATCGATATGAAAACTAGGAGAATTGTCAAAAAAAAAATAAAATTCAATATTTTAACTCACCTTAAATTAGAGTTAAATAAGGTAAGTATATTGTAAAACCAAAGGGTTTCGTAGGTGCACATATTCAAAATAGGAAAACGATCTAAATCTATTAATAAAGAACCGAAGATCTAACTTTTACCAAAATTACGATTTCTTAACTTAAACTTTTTAGGAAGTCCAAATGTATATAGAGATGTAAGAAGTCAAAAAAATTTCAAAAATTATGTTTCGCATAAGGGTTGTAATTTTGCATATATTCATAAAGATTGTAAAAGGAGCTGCGCTGCCGCTTGGCGATTCCAGATTCAAGATATACTTTATTATTAAAAAGGAAGTTGATATAAACATGTAAATTTAGGGCTTTCTCAAACTTTACAGCGCTGCAGCTCCGTAACATGTGAAAGAAGTTAATCGACAAAACCGTATCCTTCAGTAGCTGATTGAAATTTCATTGCTTTATTTAAAACGGTGTAGAATGTTTACAAATACCCGAAAAGATGGACAGAGTGAAACTACGTAAATATTTTTTCAAATATTTTTTGAAAATGTGCTAAAAAGACATAAATTTTAAAAAATTTAATTTCTTTACTTATTTCCATAAATTTCCTGTAGATTTTTTTTTTACCTCGTTTTGTCTTTTTAATAATAATAATTGTTATTAAATGTAATAAATTTATTCTCATTACACCTTTAAATTATGTATTGTATATCTTATTATATATTGCACATATTATATAAATAAAAAAAAAAATAATGAAAATGCAGTAATGTACAATTAAAATTATTATATTAATACTTATAGTCGTTTACATACACAATATACATTTAATCAATGACTAGTAATGCATGCTTGCATGGTAAACGTTCAAACAGTTGATTAAATTTTATTTTAATAAAGCATAATAAATATAAGTTTTGGCCTTATTAGCACACAAGTTGGGACATGTAGGTCCATCACCCGTAAACAAAACTGAAGGCTATGTAATCAAAAACGTTTCAATGATACCCTATATAATGAATTATCACTGATATTAAGAGCTTAAAAAAATGTTAATGCGTCTAAATACAATCTAAATAGACCTCTGTTGGGATCCGGAAAAAAAATTTAGAGATTTTGAAAACAATTTTTAAGGCATGATTATTCATATCTGACTTTTAAATTTAATGCTTATAAACGTTTTAGGCGAAGACCAAATGCTTGCGTTGCTTCTAATGTCGCTTTGACGTTTACGTAGAATACAGTGATATATATAAAACTTGACCATAAACCGGCGTATCAGAGTAGATCAACTGTCAACTTTTGCTCGCATTGACATTTACTTTTTTTTGTTGTTTTTATAAAATTATTTTTTTTTTTAATATTAAAAAACTGTTTATTTTGTAATTTTTCATCAACCTATTCATTTTAAAAGATATTTTATTTAAGTATTTTAATTCAGTTTAAAAGATAAACAATAAAAAAGCGACGCGAGCATTTAGTCTTAATTTTATTAAGAACACGATGATAGAAGCGACGCTAGATCAACATATTTAGAAGTAGAAGCTAAAAAGACCTATTGCCATGTAGATTGCCAGCAGTAAACAAGAGTTGGATACCTTGAAAATGATATTTTCAATGTTATCCCACATGCTGATATTCGAGTATACATATATTAGAAAAAGCTTAAAAGAGCTCATTGCAGATCTTTAAAAATTTTTTACAATCTTTTGTAGATAATTACACAATAAGTCCCATAAAATACTTTTTAACGCAACTGTCAATAGCGCGATATTTCAAAGTTCATCATCATTTTGTTTCGAAGTGGTTTCAAGCATTTGTTGTAAACAGTATTATATTATACATTATAATGTTATGTTTACTGTTATATGATATAGGATACAATTACATTATTTTGTATTGCAACTAAATAGTTCCTTATGTTACCCAATGTATAACCATAAGTATAAAAGGCTCATATAGAAAATTGTGTAGATATAACAGAGAACTCTACAGGAATTCAGTTTTAAATAGTTTTTTAAATCTTCTCAACTGTGTAAAAAATTATGAATGTAATTAATTTTGATAGAAAATTGTACTCTTTAATTAGGTAATTTTTTTTTTATTTTTGTTTTAATTTGTTTATTTTTTCTTTTTTTATAAAAAAGGTAAATAAATTAAAAGTATTTTGAAAATAAATTATTATAAATAATATTAATTAATTGTTAAATAAATACACAATAATAAATTATTTAAAAAAATTTTAATTTCTTTTATAATAATTTCTATTTAAGAATTCATTTTCCTACAAATTGGCAATATTGCCATTTTAAATAATTTTGGAATTGTTTTTTTTACAATTGTTTTTTACAATACAAATTCTTTGACTTGTGAATTTTAATATATTTTATTACAATACAATTTCGGAATTGATTGCTATATAATTAACATTTTAATTAGATTATTCAATAAATCGGTCAAAAAATTGTGTATAATTAAAAAAGTAATTTGCAATTAATAAAATACAATATTCTTTATTTAAATATAAAATTTTTGGTTAAAATATAAAGATTAAATAGTTTAAACTTCTATCATGACCAAAGCATCAACCGGACCATGTTTCTTCAGTTATGACTAAAAAATCACCAAGCCATGATTGTAAACTATTAAATCATTTTATCATTAGATTAAGTGATATTTTAGCTAAGCTTGGTTTTGTTACACCCTAAAATAAGTTTGTACATGGTATGGCTCAGCAGACCACTGCTTTGTGACAGGTGATTAAGGTTTAGTTAAATTACTATTTAAGAAATTCTACAATTTAGAATCTTAATAAGAAAATATTTTCAAAATTTTTTAAATGTATTTCTAGACGCAATAGAATGAACGAGTAAAATAAAATTTTGATTAGATGGTTTTCTATCGTGCATTTAAACCAAAAAAAATAACATATTTTGTTTAAGTATATATACTGTTTTATATAACATATAAATTGAATATGGTCGTGTTTAAGGAAGAATGTCGAGAGTTTTAAAGGAATCAAATAACTGATACTATATAACTTATGAAACTTTACATGGCCGCATTCTAACCCAATTTAATTTAACTATAAGGTTTTTAGTGTAGAAGTCTAATTCAGAACTTATAGAACCAAATATTAACTAGAAAAACAAATAATAGAATTGCAAAAATTTTAGTAGATAAAGTGTTAGATTTAAAAAATATTATTTGGACAATTTCTTTCAATTAAATCAGATTCACTCTTAATATTCAAGTTGAAGTTTAGGAGATAGCAGACCTTTTATTTATTTCCTTTGGTCTTTATATTTCATCAGTTGGATTGACTGCGCCAGCAATTTAACATATCAGACTTATACTTCATAAAATTTGTTTTGGTAAAAAAATTTATTTTAATATTTATGCAAATAATTTCAAATCCTAGTGCTCTTTGCAACTTAAAACTACAGTTCATTGTATTTTTCAACGTTTGCTTCAAGTCTTAAAGAATAACTGAGAAGAATATGTAAGTAGTAAGAACTTTATAAAGTCTTAATCACTCAAACATAAATGTACAATTCAATAATTTAGGTACATATAAGGGTTACCTAATAATGTGCTTAGTCTTTAGCTGTTAGGCTAATAAGCAAGTCTCCACCATAGGTACACGTTGGAACATGGAGGTCATATTATATTCTAGTTATTAGAATTGATCCTAATGAATTCCATATAAAATTTAAAACTGAGATAGTACTAGGATTTATAACATGTAGAAACGTCGATACAATTCTATAAGTTTGTATATGGTAATAATTTTTGTATTTGGGTTATAAAGTATTCTGTATCTGTGAGTTATATTATCCAATTAAATTATTTGTTAGTATTTTGCATTGTTTATATTGTTACATTGGTGTAGTTTTTATTAAAGATATATTATTATTAATTACTGATTGTGCCATATATTTGAAGCCAGTGGCGAATAGTAGCTGAGTCGAGTCGAAAACCAGATAAAAATTTTTTCACTTTCACTGATATTCGAACCCGAGCCTAAAAGGAAGGCACTGTAACGACTGTGCTAGGTATTGTAAAATATTTAAATGATGAAATAACAAATCACATTTCTTAGTTTGAGTTTAAAAACCATAACTGATCCAAAATGCCTTTAAAAAACCACGATTCGTGAGACCATGTGAAGATACCGTGTGTCTTATTGTTTAAATCTCATATCAAAATCAAAATCATAGCATTTTTGTTATTAATTTAATAGTCATGACTCGTTTTTGTATTAATTTAACCCTTTTATTATGTTTAAAATCATTTAAACATGACTATTGTTATATGTAATACATATGACATAACACATCATTCTTCTAACATGTTATCCTGTATTCGACTACAATCATTGCATGATATAACTTATTCCTTTAACTTTAAAACTATAACTTAACTTATATGACTTTAAATATAGGTAAGATATTTGATTACATTCAAAATGTTTTGCCCTTAAACAAAACAATTGATCTCCTGCCGACACACATTCATCAAAATTTTTTAACCTAGGCTAGAACAATTAAAATTACACGGTTCATGGGTGTTTAAGGGACAACAAAAAAAAAAAAATAAGGGACGGCGCCGTTTAATGAACGCTCTTTTTTTTTATTTCCTTGTAAACAACAAATTCCTGGTGGTCGAAGGTTTTTGATGTTAATTTTGTTTTCTTAAAAATGTATGTGAATGTTTTGTCGTTGTTCTTATAACATTTTTAATTACAACAGGTTTTGAAACCCTTGTGGGATATTATTATTGTTATTTTTATAAATCCTTTGATAACTTATGATGATAATGCGGTCATCATGAAATATACTTGTATATAATGTACAATAATGAGTTTTAAGAAGAATTGGGGATTTTTTTTAGAAATTGTAAGGAATCTATTATATAAAAATCATATGGAGACCAAGATAAATTATATTAAAAAATTTAACCTGAATTTATATTTGATAGAGTTTTGTTACAGCATGGCTTGTTTCATGAAAGGGTTATGCGTTATATGCATTGTAATTTCAGATCATCTGATTTCAATAAAATAAATAAACCAATAAAAAATTAATCTGTTGAATAAATATTTCCTTTTTACGCATACAGATTTTTTTAATCTGCTATAGGACAGGTACACAGGTACATTTGGTTAATACAATAATACGTCGGAATACAGATCTGATTTGAATATGTCAATTATATTTTCTTTTAGTTTGTTAACCCGATTTGGCGCAAGAATATTTCAGGTTTTATGGCTCTCTGGATGACTAAACTATTCAACCTACTTTCTTACATGTCGGTTCTAGGAAAAGTGAGTACATGGTCGTTGTTTGATGCATTAACCCATTTTTGGCCGGAAAATTTGTAACCCGCTTCAATCCGACGCATTTTGTCGTATTGTGAAACGGTGTTTCAAATTAAAAAAGAATATTGAAGTTGCGATACAAGGCTTATTCATCTTCTCAAAGATCTTTCTGAACGCATTCAATGCCATGAATGCTCTGTTAGTCTATTTAAAAATTAATTTTCATCAAATTAAAATGTCAAGAGCAAAATATCTTTAGATGAGATGAGATTATTAAAAATTTTTTTTTGAAAAATTTTGTCAATAGAACAAAGCACAAAAAGTACTAAGACTAGGTTACGAATTATATTTCTTGCGAGCATAAACAGTTATTTTTAATGCGAATAAAAATTTTGTTTTAAATACTTTGTTTCATTAAAAATTTTATTTGAAAAATATCGCAGAAAACAAAAACAGATTTGTTATAAGTTTTATATTGCATTTAAAACATTGATTCTTTCTATTTTTAAAGAAATTGTGTTGCAGAACTGGATACTAAAGCGTTTACTAAAAAGCAAAGATAAAATTTAATATCATTTTCTGTTTGAATATGAAATTTGTTTTTTGTAAAACCAGATAATAAATAATGCCTTTGTGTTTTATTATTAAATTTTAGAATGTAATTGACACAAGGTAACTGCGTTTTAATTTACTTGCCAGAGAAAATTTTTTCTAAAAATACAAATGTAAAGAATTCAGTTTAATATTTTAACCATTATTGAGGTTTTGATAACCTCAGTTTCATAATTAAGCTTCTCAAAACAATATTTACAAAGTTAAATGTTAAATTCTGCAATTAAAATTCTTTTAGAGTATGTATGAGAGGTTGGTATGGTAAAAGTACCCATAGTCACAACTTATACCAGTACTTAATTATTATTGTAAAAGAAAATTGCAAAACAATACTAGTGACAATCTATGTTATAAGTAACAATTAATTTGAAATAATGGAAAATTTATTGGAAATGGAAACACTACAGGATGACAAAAAAATAATTCTTAAAGAAAGCAGTGAGAGAGAGAAAGAGAAAAGGGAATTCAAAAAGGTTTAGAAAACAATTGAGGAAAACAAGTTTTATTATTGAATAACCGTAGCCTCAACTCAATATTTCATGTGGCAGTATCTCACTATACCCTGTGCTTCATTTGTTGTTGTTGCACAGGAAATTGAATATTCCATAAGATTCTTCGTTAGTTCTGCACCGGAAAGCTATTACTACTTAGACTTTCTTCGTGACTGCTGCCCTAGTATTTGCTTTAGTCTTAATGTCGAACAGGAGTTCCTCAAAATTCTACAAAATCCATTATCAAGTATTTTACTTTTAGACGGATGTCTTCTTTTATTTTTAGATTTATCATCTCCAAGACATCGTCGATCTGTGATCTATAAACATCTGCATACATCTATAGAAGCAATGGTCTATAGACACCTGTTCACTGACTTTATTAGAATATCGTTAATAATATGTCTGACAAAATTATTTACAAGTACTTAAGAAACTCTGATTATTGCCATTTTAATTTCTATTTTTTGCATGGAATGCTACGAGGGAAGAATGTCAGTTGATTGTAACTTTAGAAGGACAGTCATGAAATTTCTAGAAGACCGACCCAGTTTAGAATGTTTTGAAGATCTTTAATATTCCTAATGTAGCTTTGCTATGAAAATATATTCGAAGTAAACTTTTGCATTAAATAATCTTAATTTTTAAGTACAAATTTTTATGAACATGATATCAACCCTAGCATACTATGGATTACAAATTTAAAAAAGTTAATAGACATAAAACCTGCTTCTATATTATGTTTTATTTATAATTCTAGGTAACCGCATTTCAATTTTGTTGTAATTAACTTTAGAATTACTGTTTAACATTACGTTACAATTATTAAATACATTTTCAAACTAAATTCTTTACATCCAGAACTAAAAGAACGTTTTTTATTAATTGATTCCTATTAAACAGGTGATATATTGCGTGCGTCACGCATTACCTGTAGAATTTATTGAACGACATGTCAACATTAAAAATTTAAATGGTTGTTTTTACAGGTTCTTATTTACAAAATTTTAAAATAAAAAAAAAACTTTTTCAAAAATACAAAACTGCTTGATATTTTTATACAATATATCTTTGGGAATATTTAATTCGTTTTATCAGATGTCTTTGAAGATATGGCAAAAAAAAATTTTAAAACATGAACAAAGTTTAGTAATTCAGTTTATTACTTGAAGACTTCTTTGTATTTCGAAACAAGCTGAGATTAAAAAATTAAATCATTCTTAATAATTCTAGGAATTGGTTAATCCCACCCATTAGGGGTTGCCAATATTTTAAGTAAAGTAGAAGACCTCGTATTATATATTATTGATATGAGGGACACAAATTTTAACAAGAAGAAGTCTATTGATACAAAAATGAATTTTTGGAACAAAATCTATTAAAAGTCTGATTAACATTAACTATTAATTTTTCTTTCTGTTCGTTCGTTTTAAGGATGTCTCTCATAGTGAGAAAGGTTCTAAAACCGAAATATGTACAGGACAGCATTATTGAATATCTTGTTTTTCTTTCTTCGATATTGAGAATTTATTTTTTAAGACATATAATAAATCGTTTATCTTACACCTTTCACTCCTCTTGGTACTCTTCGAAATACAGGAGAATAAACTCTCTAACAGCGTAGTACCAGGGAAGGCTCATGTCCATTCCTACACGTAGGAAATTCCTAGGTGAAAACTGATCTATATTAGGTCTCCTAGAATATGAAACATGCTTCCATCCCATGTATTCTTTTCCTTCAGGAATTCGTTATTTTACAATTTGCCATAGTTCCCAACTTACCCTCCAACTCTCCTCTACTACCTTATTTCCTTTGTATTTCTTTTCTTTCTTAGCCAAGTTCTATTATCATATTTTTGTAAAAGAAAATGTTGATTAAGCTTCTCTGGCACTTGTAAAAAGCCACAAAGAAAATAAAAAAAAAATTCTTAAAGAATATTTCCATATTTTACACTCCTGGTCCTTTGAAATCTATGTGGCAATTTTTTAAAAGTATATTAATCAATATTTTACAAAAAATCATATACCATATCTGCTGGAAGGAAAATTCGTCTAGACTTGTAATCAATATATTTTTTAGGTTTGATAGCCTGTTTTCGCAAAACCAGCCTATCAATTCTATGGTTCTCCTAACGTAACAGCTCAAGCTATTTAATAAACATTACTTTTTGTAAGGGTCTACAAGAGTATCTTTAGGTGCCACAGGGTTCTAGGATCTGTTAATTTATTGCGACACAAAAATTTTTAAAAGTTGTTGCCCCTGGGGCGTAACTTGATAATATGAAAATGTAGCGTTTCATGTACGAATCTAAGTTCAATATTTAGTAAAAAACTCTTACAATGCCGGGATGTTTTGTTAGCTGATTTCAAATATTAAGACACTTAAAAATGTTCAGAAACCTTTTCATAATATAATAAAATTGTGGAACAATTTTTATTTAATATTATTAACTTCTTGTGTACATTTGGAAACTCTTGGTTTTAAATACCATATTTAATTTACACCTTTGTATATTTTGTCATATTTACTTCAAAACACCACATTTCTATTTGTCATTTCATTTTTTATTTATTGTTGTTTTTTTGGTTTTTGGTTTTACTTTTCAATAACATTAAATTTAAAAATTCCAAAAAAAAAAAAAAAAATACAAAAAAAAATAAAAGAAAAAAAGTACAAATTAAGATTCTGATGTGGTAAAAAAGATCAAAAGGCTATGGACCTTTACCAAAAAGAATTATAATCGAAATACTGAAAATGTTTCATTTCCATGTACAATATTTTTTTATTTTTATATTTTAATTTTTTGTTGTTATTTTTGTTGATTATAATTTCTTTTTATATCTGAACTGACAACCTTTTTGCATTTTGGGGGTATTTTACTCTTCTATAAATGTTTTCTCTTTCTCTATTTTTTTTTTTTTATTTTTTTTTTTGATTATTTGAAAACATCATTGCGTCATCATCATCATCAGATTATAATCGTTTTGATCATCATGTTTTTTTTTATTATCATTCATATTATTGATGATTTCCTGACAGGCATAATTCCGTTCCATGACATAAGATCAAATGAAATAAAGTCAAAGTCATATAACCAAAACATGAAAAGAAGTCTAAGAGGTGTAATTTTATTAAATAATGCGGGCAGTACTATCCTTAGGGTTGATATGGTATCAATGGTGTCAGTTATAATTTTCAATAGAAAATTCGAATTTTTGTGACTTGCGGTTAGATATCTCTAAAAGTGGTTAGGAATCACCAAAGAGTCCTTCCCTTGACAAATTAGATTAACACTAATAAATAAAACAAAGATTGTATATTCCCCGCGGATAAGTCGAGGTAACATAAACATTTTGTACATCCTCAAATCGATCTGACCGATAGATCAGTGGTTAGAGTGGGTACTTTTCAATCAAAATGTTTCGGGTTTAAACCGTGGTCAGATCATATTTAATGAAAAAAATTTAATTTACAATTGATATTGCAATAGTTTATATCATAATATAAAATAAAATTAGCTGCCACATCTGAAAATTAAAGGCAGATTCACTCACTTATCACGTTGACTGTGCTGTCGGACTGTACATAAATAAATTATTAAATACTGAAATCCTTAAGTCTAAAGCTTACAAAATTTGCATTCAAGAATTTATTTCCAATTTGGTAAAATTCTTATTTCTTGGCTCACATGCTTTAATTAAGATGTTGATTTCTATTTGAAGGAGGATAATTAATCCTTCTCCGTCCAGAATACTGATCTTAATTTCTAAAAAATTAATTCCAAATTTCAATTCAATTACATATAAGGGTTAATACAAACTAGGCTCTGTTAGGTTTATATAAGACTTAATTTTCAAAAACATTTATCAAGGTTTATCCACCAGTCAAGTGAGACTAAGCTAATAATAATATTTCATGAATTGTACCGGTTTAGAAAAAAGTTTTTAATTTTGTTTTAGAAAAAGCTGTAATGCCTGATTCATTACATTCACCTTCCTTCCTACGAAGAAATATTACTATTAATTCATCTTTATAATCTTGCTCCTCTCGCGGTTAACAATCGATATATTTTTTATTCAGCAATTATTCAATGAAAACATAGAAGAGTGAAAGAATTTAAAAAATCTCAGATCTAATGAACTGTTTAATATTTGCAGATTCATATGATAGTAATGAACCTATTACATGAAAACAACTTTTTACTAATTTTAATATTAATAATAGCAAATCTGAACAAAATGCTGGACTATTCTAAACTCTCAGACCGTCACAGTTAAGTTATTTGCTTTATCTATGTATTAACTCGTTTTTTCGGAAAAACTAGAATACTTACATTAAATCAAGACAACTTAGACTACTCCGAATGGCTGAACGGCACAGTGATTAGAATTACCATCTTTCATGCAAAAGGGCCGGGTTCGAAACCCAGTGTAAGCTAAAAGATTTATATCTGATTTTCTACTAAACTTTCTTTCTGAATTTATTTAAATATCTTAGACTCAGATTCAGACGGTTTATATCTTCAACCTTTATATATTTTTATCCCTTTATGTACTGTACAATTTTGCTCCGATACCATGTATGAAAAATTTGTTTGCAAGAAAAGAATTTTCTCATCATAGTTATTATTTTTTTTTTTTTTTTATAAGTAGAATGAATCAATCATTGATTGGAATTTACAATTCCTCTGACATAGTCTTTTGATCAGGATCACATCAACTAAAGATTTTCTTTTCCTGTATTGTGTCAGTAAAAAAAAAAAGAACACGAAAACAAAAAGAAAAATAAAAAAAATTAAAATAAAAACATTTTCATTTCCATTCTTATTTCATGTTTTTTTTTTTATTCTGAAATTTTTAAATAGAAGTCCATTTTGGAATAAAAATATAAAAAGTGAAGAGACATAGTTTCCTATCTAATAGGCAGACATAAAAACCATATAACATAGAAAAGCATGTCATCTAGAAAAATATTTCCATCCTTGTCTAAAATAGAAGCAACAAAACTAATAAAAAGCAAAAACAAAAAAACACAAAATCAATTGATAACTATACTTATATTGGTACACTTTAGAATTGAAACTTAAAAAGTACTAAATACTAAAATTTACAGTTAATTTTGTGCAAAGTATTGTGTGTATATATAGATACATTTATACTTAAAAAAAAAGGACAAAACATACAATTTTCAATTGGAATTGCAGATCATTTCCGGGACAAAAAAAAACAAGACACAAAAAAAAAAACCAGAAACAAATTAATTCTATCTTCATCTAATGAAGACATCATCATATTTACAAAAAAAAACGAGGAAGAGTGTGGTAGAGTAGACTGTGTCAACTGTGGGATACCCGTATGACCTTTATATAAACATTATAATTTTAAACATACCAGCTTTATTAGATGTAGTTTAATGCTCATATAAAAGAAGGAGTTGTATGGCAGGTACTCGAACCCTCTGCAGTAGACCAACCAAATTTTGCTGTAACTTTGGCCATTAAACAAAACTACTTTTGGCAAAATTTCAGACACGCAGCTTCATTAGGTGTAGAGTAATGCTCATATAAAATAAGAAGTTGTATGGCAGCTACTCGGACCCACTGCAGTAGACCAACCAAATTTTGCAGAAATTTTTGCCATAAAACTAAACTACTTTTGGCAAAATTTCAGACACGCAGCTGTAATAGGTACAGAGAAATGCTAATATAAAAAATTAAGTTGTATGGCAGCTACCCGAACCTATGGACCAAAATGGCTGGATTTAAATAGCGATGACAGCTATTGCGAAAAAACGAATTTGCGAAATTTCAAGATCCTAGCTCCTTTAGTTTTTGAGTTATTGTGGTGACGGACGGACAAACGGACGGACATACATACATAGCTAAATCGATTTATTTTTCGATTCTGATCCGATCCATGCACTTGAGTCTATATCTACCCCCCCTCCTTCTCTGCGTCACAAACGTAATGGCAAATTTATTATACCCTTTGACTATATAGTCATACGGGTATAAAAAATCAAGAACGAAGTTCTATTGGAAAATTGGGGGGGATGACATTAGAACAGGATGTTGAATATATAAAATGATTGTATCATTTTATTTAGATACTTTGTTCAAAATTTCTCTTATGAAATTAAATCGATATGTCTAGGCATCTAAGGATTTTCAAGTTTATCAAACAAAATGCAATCATCATTATTATCATCTAGTCAATCATATTACTGATTGACACATCATAATTTGTGATTGAGAAGTTTTAAAATGTTTCTATTTCTTTTTTTTTTTGTTTCCTAGAGAGAGAGAGAGAGAGGGAGAGGTAATTTTGATATAAAAAAAAACAGAATCGAATTAAATGGGCTTTCAATGTATACAAAATTGTATTATATAACAATATAGAAGCATTTTTATAGTTTCATAGAATTGGATTGTTATTGTTGCCTGTTGTTAATGAAGTTTGGTGTATATGCTCTGTGCTCTTCAGGAGCTGCTGGATTATGTTTTATTATCACCTTAATGTCATTCAATAATTTTTTATTTTTTTGAAAAATAATTGGTATTCTGGATACAATTTTTTTGAATTTGTAAAGAAAATTAAAAAATATTAAAATTTTTTTTACTGAAGGGAGGGAGGCCTTACAATTGAAAACAAAGACATTTTAAAAATAAAAATTTGAATTATGTTACACAACATTTTTTTTTTTTGAATTATAATGAAAGTTTTGTGTTAATTTTTTTTTTTGATCAAATATGGGAAAAAGTTTTCTGGAAAAAAAATGTCAGGATATGATTAAAACGTTTATTATCTAGGGTGGCTGCAAGGTATCTTGGGTGGTTAGAAAATATGAGGTGGGATGAATGATAATGATTTTTGTGTATAGTTAAAAGATGAAGAAGGAAGAGATGAGGAATGGGAAGATTTGGGTATTCAAAATATAGAAGCTTAAAAAAATTATTAAGATTTGGGTGATTCCAATGATTCAACAAAAGTTAAACCTCAGTATAATATTTCATAATTAACACCTGGCAAAGACCCCTATGGCGGCGTCAAGTGAAAATATCATTTGCTGAAGACATTCTACACCAACAAAATATAGTGTACATGTTGAATCAGCAGTCAACCCAAAAATCTCTCCTAATGCAGATTGTCACATGTACAAAAATAAATTATAAATCAAGTATAGGCAAATGATACTACAGGCGAATGAAATACAGCCATATGACACGCTCCCGTTAGGTGAACTTTAAATGTCATTTGGTGTACTCTAAATGTATGTCAAGTCAAATGTACGAAATCAGAATTAAGAGCCTTCTTTGAAATAAATAGAAATATTTAAAATGAATTTATTACAGTGTATCAAAGGTAAATATTCAACGTGCAACGTGTGCTGAATTCAAATATCACATAAAAAGGAAATGATAGGGAAGTATATACCAAGCACAAAATAATTTTGTAAGAGTATAGTTTAAGTTTTAAATAGTAAAATAACGGTAATTGATTATAAGCAATTTCATTAGCTTTTTAGAAAATTTGTTTAAAAGTCTATAGCAAGATGAAGCTATGAGGATCTCAAACTAAGGTCAATAGTTTATAAATAATAATACTGGCAACCGTTTCTATATAATAACTGTAAGTTTTGAGGTGAACGTCACTTTTAATTTAAGTTATTACATATTTTTAATATATTTTAAAATATTTCAGATAGAGACATCAAGGACTAAAACAATTATAATTTATAATTGGTTATTATTAATATAGAATTAAAATAATATCACAAAACTGTTCGATAGAAAATATATTTTTATTTTTTCACATCGTCTATTAACCTCGACTTATTTCATAAAATAATTAATATAAAAACACTTCTTAGAATAATTGTTACAATGCCAAAATTTATTATGCAATATTTAGATTCCACTTAAATTAAATCACAATTAATTTTAATTAATATTACAATTTGTTTTTTTTTTTGTTTTAATAATTAAAACTGCTGTTGATCTATTTATATTAAAGAAATTTGATATTTAATTAGTATTTCAAATTGTATGTTCTTAAATTTTGCTCTTCTTTTCTAACTTGAGTACGTTTGGGTATTACGTAATGATTAAAAATGTTTTCATAATAAAAAAATATACGCTACACAAATTTGAGGCCCGTTTCAAAGGACATTGCTTAGGATGTTTAAATATTATACGCTAGTTTTACCACCTATATACCATTTTCTACCAACTATTTCAGATAGATTAGATATTTAGCTCATATATATGAGGTCTAGTTAATTAAAAGCTTAAAAGATTTAATAAATGAAATCTAGTTCTCCATATAAAATTTAAGAGCAAAGTTGTTTCTGATCGTCACTCTAAATATTTTTTTCCGGGGGCATCGAAATCTTCGAAAGCCAGCTATTGTAGGTGTGTGTGTAGTTCCTATAGGTAGTGTGGGACTTTAACCTATTAAAACTACAACCCTTTTTGGACCAAAGTTTAGCATGGGGTTTTTGATACAAATGCACAGCTTGGTTTCGAGGATAGAGATGTGAAAGAATTTTTGCGAATCGGTTTTGCGAAATATTGGATTCTGGGATTATGGGCGACAATATCATTTTTTATCTCCACATTTCTGAACGCCTTCTAATAAGTAGATGTGAAAGAAATTTTGGGAAGGGGATAGATGAACTCAAAGCGATCAAAAATCTCATAAAATAAAAGTCGTAAAACAAAAATATGTGGAAAAATTTGTACATGTTTTATATTTATGGATATAATATCACTGAATACTGAGTAGATTCTTTTTATTTGAAAACCCAGAGCGAGGGCAAATTGCCTAGGCTTTATTAAACAGAACAAAAGTTTGGTAAATATTTGCAGTTTAACATTCGGCAAGCATATAAGCTCTTCTTTTTTCGCCAACTGTTGAACTATTTGGCTAACAAGTCTGACGAAAGCATAATGAACATTTTTAAACTTAACGAACTCCACGTACAATTACTAAATAAGATTAAACTAGGCTTTATAAATACGTTGAATTTGGTCGGGTTTCGATTTTAAAACAGCACAAAATTCATTGCACTTTTATTAAGACTCGATTCCAAGCTCTTCAAATTACAGTTCGGCAATTGTGGTACTGCAACAATTAGAGTCTAGACATTCACTTCCTTAACACTTCTCTCTGTTCCAATTAAAAATACTATTGTGAAATTTTGATTTGGAAAATATGTTCTAGAGTGAAATTAGTTTTGCTTAAATGATTAAATTATAGCTAAAAACTAGACGAAATTATTTTAAGTCGAAGCCCATTTTGTATTCTTCACCCTTTTGGCAGTGATTGGAGATCAGCGATTAAATTTGATCAAGTTCTAATAATATTTTAGTATTTTTCAAAACGCGTTTCTTAAAACTTTTTTATTCTTTTACAGCCTTTTTTCTTTAAACTCTTTACAAGGCTAAAGTTTCCATTAAATATGCATTCATTAATTTATTTCCAAAGATAGTTAAATGGTTAATTAATTTTGCAAAGTGATTGATTAGTTAAAGTACAATATTTTTTTAAAAATAGTTTAAATTGATACTTTTGAGTTTTTAACGAGGAATTGCTTGAATTTTTAATTAATTAATAATAAAATCTATTGTTTCCTATTTTTTTTTATTGTTGTTGTTTTTTTTTTTGAATTATTGCAAAACCAGACGAAATTATTTTAAGTCGAAGCCCATTAAATACTTCAAATTGCGCATATATGGAAAAACTTTAATTTTATAAATACCTTTTATTACGCCTGTATGAACGTAGTTCAAAAGGTGTCCTCAATTTGCTACTAGGTTTGTGACGCTGTTGAGGAATTGAAGAATAGATATAGAGTATAGTGTAGGGATTGGATAAGGATCGAAAACTGACTCTATTAATAGATTGGATGCCTAACATTTTGCCAAATACATTTAAGTTTTTTAACCAACGTTGCAGGCTTATATAAACCATTGTCTACGCCGCATCTTAAGAGTTCATTGTCCGCAAATCATTACCAACACACAGTGTTGACAAAAAACGAACCAAAAGATGATTGAAGTCGAGATCCGAGATCGGACATACCTTGAGGAAGCCAGAAGAAAACATTGCAAGGCAAAGTTGAAAGAAGCAGAAGCGCAACTCAAAACGTTGTTACAGCTAAATTGCTAAGGATAGTGAAAGGTGCAGAGGATTTGTTGAGGTCCTATGCCCTACCAGGCATTCTAGGATCCGGTATGTAAGTAAGTAAGTAACCAACGTCTGAAGATAGTTTTGAAGGTTTTGTGGAAGAGGTTCAAATAAATGGTTTGTTCATACTCTAAGGAAATTTGAGGAATCAAACGCCGCACTGGCTGATGATCCAGTTCAAATAGGAGACCCAGAACAACATTGATAATAACAGGGACAGGAAGAACAGTAAACATTAAATATCTTGAAATGAAATAATAGAAAAAGCTATCGAGGCTTCAAGTTGAAATCCTACGCTCCTAAATGGATTAACAAGAAAAAACGAGGAAGAGTGTGGTAGAGTAGACTGTGTCAACTCTGGGATACCCGTATGACAGTTATATAAACATTATAATTTCAAACATACCAGCTCTATTAGATGTAGTGTAATGCTCATATAAAAGAAGGAGTTGTATGGCAGCTACTCGAACCCTCTGCAGTAGACCAACCAAAGTTTGCAGTAACTTTGGCCATTACACTAAACTATTTTTGACAAAATTTCAGACATCCAACTTCAATAGGTATAGAGTAATGCTCATATAAAATAAGAAGTTGTATGGCAGCTACTCGAACCCACTGCAGTAGGCCAACCAAATTTTGCAGAAACCTTGGCCACAAAACTTAACTACTTTTGGCAAAATTTCAGACACGCGGCTGTAATAGGTACAGAGAAATACTCATATAAAAAAGGAAGTTGTATGGCAGCTACCCGAACCCATGGACCAAAATGGCTGGATTTAAATAGCGAATTTCAAGATCCTAGCTCCTTTAGTTTTTGAGTTATCGTGCGGACGGACGGACAGACGGACGGACAGACGGACGGACATACATAGCTAATCTGATCCGATCCATACACTTGAGTCTATATCTACCCCCCCGCCCCCCTCCTTCTCTGCGTCACAAACTTAATGGCAAATTTATTATACCCTTTGACTATATAGTCATACGGGTATAAATATATATATGTATATAATTCAGAATTAAAGTTGTGTATCCGAAATTTTTCCTAAAACTAATTAAGTTTTTAACAAATTTACTTAATCTCTGATGCCAGGTTTGTATAATTTCTATATAATCTCAACAAACTTCATTTTCTCATTATCAACCTCTAGAGCTCGATAATTTTGTAAAAGAAGTTCAAATTTAATGGCTAAAACTTCTTTTAAATTTAGATGGCTTTGTAATATATCTTCGAGTAGCTCCCATTCGGTATAAACTTCAATATTTTAGCAATTGTGAATACCTAAGATGATATTATGCAATATTCATATTATGTTCGTGTGGATATCTCAGAGTTGACAAATTCTACACACTTCTTTCTTCCATTGTTTTTATTCAAAGTTTATATTTTGATTAGTTTAAGGGACCTCTTGTCTTTTTCTATATACGATACGAGTATTTGAAGAGAGGACGAGAACGTCTATTGTTGATTCTTTTTTAAATTGCTTAAATATGCTTGAAAACGTACTGCGATATTTTTGTTTTTTTTTTTTTTTATTATTTTAAAATAGTTTTCCATTAAAAATTATATTGCATGTTTACATTTTTATAAAAATACATAATATACAAAAATTGCTTGAATATATTCATATATATAATATATATTGCAATATAAAGCATTTACAGTGCATGTGACTACGTAAACACTGTTTCTATATTTAAATTTTGCAATATGAAACTTATATATTATTTCTCATTACCTTATGGTCTATTTTTATTTTTTAATGTGGTCTAATGTATATAATATATATATATATATATATACATGTATATATATATCCATTTATATAAAATATTTACATACAGAAAAATATATTTTATATACAAGTCCATGCATATATATATACAATATTTTATATATGAATGGACTATGTGCATTGATAAAGTAGGTCATGGATAGCGGATAATTGTTGTCCTAGAAGTTAGTTAGTTTGTTTGTTTGTTTGTATATATGTACGAGTATTTAAAAATATAAAAGTAGTTTAAATTTTAATGTGTAATAATATATGTATATGTGCATTCAAAAAGTGTTTTTTTTTTTATTTTTCTTTACACTTATAAACATTGACACCTTCAAAATACAAAAAAAAAAAAATAGCAACAACAAAAAAAAACCGTTCCATATTTAGAACACAATTTTTATTTTGTAAGTGGGTACTAAAATAATTTAATTTTAAACCCATCATGTTCCGTCATGTTAAAACCCCAAAAAAAAAAAATAACATTGAAATGATATAAGCGAATGCGAATGGTGAGATGAGAGAAGCATGGCATAGTGAGAATACGCGCTCACATTTCTCACAATGTTTTTAGAGAAGGGACCCAAAAACTATGTTCAAATTTTTAAGTATTAAATTGAGCGAAAATTAAATATTTACAAAAGGGTTTTTTTTTTTTTTTTTTTGGAAAAAGTACAAAAAAAATATAAGAAACCTTTTAAATACTTAAAATTTTGTCCAAGTACACTACTACATGTTTTTTTTTTTTGTGTAAAAGTTTTAAAAAAAACAGAAAAAATATTTCACCCCCGTTTTAACATTTATTTTACGCTATTACCGTTAATTTTAATTTATTTTTGTTGTTTGTTTTTTGTTTTTGTGTTTTTTAATTCTTTTACAACACACTATATAGGTATACGTGAGAGCATTTAATTGGATTGGGAGAATAGAGATATAGGAGGGGGTGACAGAGAAATGGAAGAAGTGGTGAGATGGAAGAAGTGGTGAGATGGGAGAAGTGGTGAGATGAGAGAAGTGGTGAGATAGGAGTAGGGGTGAGAAGAAAGAAGTGGTGAGATGAAAGAAGTGTTGGGATGAAAGAAGTGTTGCGATGGGAGATTGGAGAAGCGAAGATATGAGAGAGGTGATGAAGAGATTGAAAAAGTGGTGAGATGGAACAAATGGCTAGATGGGGGATGTGAAGAAAAAAAGCTGAATGATATTTTATATATTAAAAGAAATTTTTTTTTCTGGATTTATTTCGAAATGGAAAGTTAAAATATTTTGTTGAAAAATATTTAGTAAAAATAACTGTAAAAGAGAAGCGAATTGTATAATATAGTATATATTTAGTGTAGCAATTAGCTTAGTATAATTTAAATTGTTCTAGAATATTTAAAAAATAAAAAAAAAAAATATTTTACAGTTTTTCTTTTTTTTTTAGAAAAGGGTGGTAAATGGAAATTGATATTAAACGGAAGTGATCCTATTTATTAAACTGGTAAACTATATATATATGTATAGATTTATATATATATATATTATATAAAAACAAATTGTACTTGAATAAATTTTTTTAAAAAATCATTCATTTGTTAATTACTAAAATTGATGAAAAAAACAAAAAAATATAAAAAAAATAAAAAACTATCGGATACAATATCCATTGGAAAAAAAAATGGAACAGCAGATTGTACTATTTTAGTTGTATAGTGTTGTGTATTGGAGCAAATTTTACAATATAATATTTTTTTTTTAATTTTGTAAAAAAAAATTAAATTGTATTTTGTTAATCAAAATACTTGCACCTGCTACTCAATATTATTAAAACTTAGGTAATATTTTAAGCACAAAAATAAAACAAAACTAATAAAAAATATTTAAAGTAATTGATTAAATGTCATAAGAGTACCTTTCGGGTACTATTCATTCATGTATTTAATTTATAATTGAATTATACTTATTTAAGTGAAAAATTGAAATACTATTATTTTATAGTTAATAATCGAGTACTAGAGTTATTTTAAAAAAGTTTGTTAAAATAAAATTCTGGTATGTTAAGATCAAACTTTGTGTTAAGTTTCGATTGAAGAGCCAAGCCGCAACCTTATACAATAATGTGTGAAGTAATGTAATTGAACTAATTAGTATCTGTATGAGTACTGGTTGGCACATTTTATGTATTTGTTTAATATTTTTTAAAAACTGCTGAAGTTATTTAAAAGTTAAGATCCCAAACAAAAGCACGCTGTATTTAAAAGAGAAGACATCTATAATAATTATAAGCAAATCCTATTGAAGTCTATTATTCGAACTGGATTCAGCACTTTAGCTAATTAATTAGGTCCAACAATTTTTAAGTTATTTTCCATTACTAAAATACATTGGAGCTCTTTGATGTCAAATATGGAAGTCCTAAATATTGAGTTACTTATCCTTTTCATGACGAATCACTGTTCTAACTTTTACAGCGATACAGCGCGACGACTGCATGGAACACAAGACAATTTTTGGTAATTATAGTTGGTTTTTTTTGACACTCTGTGCCTTCAGTTAATGATTTTCTTTCTAAACTCCGAATATTTTCAAAAATTCCCGCTAGATCAATATGAATTCCGGTTACTTCCATATGAACTCCACATATTTCACATTTGATTCTATATGAATTCCATAAAATATTAATATTAGTGGTTTTAACGAAAAATTAATAGTAATTTATATGGAATATTAATTTACTTGATATTTTACATTTATACTGGTAACTGAAGGTGTCAGAGAACCAAAAGAGTTACGATAAACATTCATTTCTGGTGAAGAATGAGCTAATCCTACGTATTCTCTTGACTCTAGGTCCGTATTTGACATTCAACACTTTGTTGAGGTTATCAATATTGTTCTGCGAATTGTATAAGAACTAAAACACAAAAACTTGAATAAAACAAGAAAGCCTCGAGTGCAGTTATGCGTTTAGAACATATAAAGATTCTAGAGAAAAGAATTGGGAAAAGCTGGTTTTAGTAAATTTCAGAGTCAAAAGTTACCACATCTAATTAACAGAACATGATATGAGCACATTGGCAATGTGATCGCATATCCTTCTACACAAGGAGAGCATATTCTTCTAATCCATAAGGAACCACCTAATATATAATACTTAATAAAATTCAACCTTAACCAAAATAATTCCAAATATTGTATTGGTCTACAGTTTCAATTATAATACTTTAATCTTCAAATTCTAAGATGATATTACCTTTCGGTACCAATTTCATCATATACAATTTTAAAATATTTTTTTTCTTAACTTATTAAAATATTCTTTAAAATTCTTAAGAAATTTTCCCTTCCTCTGTCCCAGTTTTCTGTCCCTCCTTACAACCCCTACTTACTTTTCTTATCAAAGTTAATAAGTTATATCATTATAAGGATATGAAATACCATCAACAACTGACATTTTCTTTATTTTGTTATTTTTATCTTAACCTTTTTTTGCTTTTGCTTTTACTTAACACTTAAGTCATGCCTTTCAATAAGTTTTTAACAAGGGTATTTTTTGATTTTTTTTTTTGTAAAAAAATAATGTACCATGTAATAGAGAAAAATGATTTTTTATGTAATTTCAATTAACGTCTTTTAGTTGAAAGAACCAAAATACTATTTTAATTCTCTAGACATGTCCCCTTTTTAAAAATGGTGTTAATAGGAAAATTTTAAGAAGTAAAACAAATATAAACTCTTCTGCTTTTTGTTGCTAATTCCAAAATTAGTCCACAATAAATGGAATTTACTAATAAAATATTAAAAATAATGTTCGAATTGTTATTTAAAATTCAATTATACTTCTGTTAAAATTTAATTAGTAAAATACACTAGTTATTTTTTGCATCTTCAGATTCTATTTTGAGTATTTTTTTTAATTTTGTAATTAACTTACTTAATTTTGCAGTCAACCTTTTGTTCATGTATTTTTAATAATTTTTAATATTCAGCAATTACCTGTAAATAGAAAAAAGCAAACATTAATTAAAATTGATTAAAGAATAAAAAAATATATTTAATTGATGATCTAAATTGGAATAAAATATTTAGTAATTCAATAATTGCTAAAAATAATAAAATGACGAAGTTTGAAACAATTTTACAAGAGAAAATTATTATTCTCAATTGATGATCGATGGTGCAACTTGTAAACACATGTTTTATTAAATGTACAACAAATGACTGACACTGAGAGTTGGCATAGATTGTGATTAAAAGAAAAATTACTGAAAAAAACAGAAATTTCTAAACTATTAAATTATGGTCTTAAGCCTTGACCTAGTTAAAGACTTATTTTGATTAAGTAAATTCAGTTTAAATTTATGCAGTGTTCAATTTTAATTTCGATCAATTTGAAGAAAAACAAATATGCTCTACAATATTGTACAAGCGTTTGAAAAAGTTTGGCATGAAGGATTAATATTTAAATTAAGGAGATTGATACCTTTACCATATGTAGAAATGCTCGAATCGTACTTGTCAGATAGATTATTAGATAGAATTAAACAAGATGAAGAGTGCTCTACATTAAGAGAAATAAAAGCAGGTGTGCCTTAAGACAGTATTATAGGTCCTTTTTTGTACTTGCTTTATACAAGTGATCTACCAGAAGTAAAAAATCTAACTGTAGCAGCATTTGCTGACGATACTGCTATATTGGCAATAGGATTGAATATTGACGAAACTACAGGAAAATTACAGAAAGAAAGTGAAAAAATCTGTTCATGTTAATTTTAGTAATAGAAATATAAGATCCTACCTAAAATAAAATTAAATGGTGTTTTTGTATCAATCGAAAATTCAGCAAAATACCTAGGAATGACATTTGGTGTCAAGCTAAGGTGGAATAAACATGTTAAAAATAAAAACTAGAACTTGAAAATAAATATAGAGAAAATTACTGGCTCCTAGGGCGTAAGTTTAAATTAATAATATATAATAAAGTGTTAATTTACAACCAAGTAATTAAACCTATATGGTTATATGGCATTCAACTTTGGGGTTGTGCCAAGCAAACGCATATTAAAAAAATACAACCCTTTCAGAATAAAGTCACATATAACAAAGTAAGTTCGACTAGTTTTAATAAGGGAAGAGTGTGGTTTAGTCGGTAAGAATCTGGCATACACTTTTGTTACGGGCAGTTTGTATCTTTCGAAGAGTCCCACCAATCCACGTAAAATAAAACAAAAAAAAAATTTTTAAATTCCAAAAAGTTTGCACTTTTAGTTGATGACAGAAAGGGATCCGCACTTTATATAGACTTCCATTAAGTCGACTGACAAAATATCGGCTCTTCAATACATATATTGAATTAAACATAATCGAGAGAATCATAAATTTTTTTTTTAATGGAAATCTATAGTAATTTAAGAGTTGGTTTAAGAGATTTTTATTGTTGAAACATGTACGAAAATATAATACGGAGAAATAAAAGACTTCAAAAAATCGACATAATTTTTTTTTTGACATTTTTGAGGGGGCTTCGACATTTTTAAACAAAGTCTCCTAGTTCTTAATTGTATCATTTTTTAAAACTATGGTTAATCAGAAGTAGGATTAATTTGGATAATCATTGAAACTCAGATAATTTTTGATTTTCATATTAATTGAGAATTTTTGAAAGGTTTATTCTATTTAATTTGGGAATAGATGTTAGCTATAGTAATCTGGAAATAGCACATTAATATCAGCATCAAAATAAACTTAAAAAAAAATTGCTTAAAAAAAATTAGAAGACGGTACTTGTATTGGAAACTGTGAATTATGGTTTTGAATATTACATTAACTTAAATTTATAATTTAATAATATTAATAGTTTATTTTGGCCTGGAAGCTATAAGTAGATTTACTGTACCTTTATTTTTCTAAAAGAGGAGGAAACCTTGAAAAAAAAACTAATAAAATCTGAAGTGTCTTTTACTGTTTTTTGTGTTAAGCTCTTAGTTTCAAAACCCACCTTTCGCCGAAACCGAATAGTGTGATAAACATTCAATTATGTGCTGGGGGAATTAACAATTATGCGCTAGATTTAATAGATTTATTATAGTTTAATAATTTATTTTACTACAAATTAAATTTAAAAAACAGTTTATTTTATTTCACATTTTTATCAAAAACCTTGCCAAAGACGCCATATTTTTAAAAATAAATGTACCTACATTATTTCTGAAATAGATTATAGAAATAGTTTCCATGGTTTCTGATAGTCCTAATTTTAAATGGAATATTATAAAAAAAAAGATTGAAACAATTTTATATATTAAAAAAAATGAAATTTTATTAAAAATATGAAACTCCTCAATATAATATTTATTATTATACCCACCTAATTTAATTATCCATTATATCCACGAAAAATATATAACAAAGATGAAAAATATAATAGATTTTGAAAAAATGTTATATAACAATTCCCAAAATGGATTTCTATTTTTAGCCATCACTTGTACAATAGCACACAAGAAGAATAAGTAATTTGGTTTTTTTTTTATAAAGAATATTAGATAAAAAGTGGGCTCAGAAGGATCAAAATAAGAATTCAAAATGATATTGCAGTCTGTACTATGGACCATTACAGAAATTTTAATTATTTTTGAGCAGCTTTTTGTAGAATTCAAAGGAATGGTTGGATAAGAGGATTGACAGACGAAAATAAGGAGGTAAACCAAAATAACTGCACGAAGCATCTTCTGAACTATAAATAACTTTAACCAATCCCTCTTTAACTTTGAAATACACCATACCATGGATAATGTAAAATTTAGTGTGGGGAATCGGGATCAGGAAAGTACGCTTACAGTTCTATGGATTTGACAATTATGGATTACGTAGGATCAATTATAATGACAATACCTTGATTTTATTAAGGAGCTTTAACATCCTGATCATCCGAAACCATCCTACAAGTTTCTTTTAACCCAATTAATATTTTTTCATCTCTATTATGATTTTAAATAGTTATTCCAAATGTTGAAAATCTCTAGGTCTTCCAAAATTATTGCTTTTAAACAATGTATTTATGCAGTAGTTAATTTGAGGGACTAAATCTTTTAATTTTACTCCATCACTTAATAAAGTCCAGTAAAGTTTCGGTTATGAATTAAAATGCTTCTGTAATTTCCAAATTTATTAAATACTGTTATTAATTTAACGGTAAAAATAATTTTATTCTCCATTGTCCTTTTAAAACACCTTCTATTATCACTTTTTGATTAAGGAAATAAAATATATTATCATTTATTGTTGCTAAGCAACTATAAGCATAATATATAAGTGTTTCCAAAATAAGTTAATTAAATTATTATTATTAAAAATAAATTAAAATGAAAATTTTGAGGGGTTTTTAAATTAAAAAACCATAAAACTGTTGATAATAAATTACATAATTGGAGAAAAAACCCGAGATATCTAAAATTATTTTAAACTAATCTAAAAATATCTTTTAAATTCCAAATGCTATAGAATAAATTGAGAATAAATTAATGAAACAATTTATTATTTATTTATTATTTATAGCTATACTAACTATAAAGAAACTTTAAGGATTAAGTAGGACTCTTAGAATATTTTAAGTTAAGTTATTATTTAGAAGGAACTAATATAATTCTTGTAACATGCAGGACGTCTAAATGTATGGAACATAGTAGAATATATTTTTAAGTGCTTAAAGTAGAAAGTGAACTCAAAAGAAGAACAAGGTAAGAATTTAAACCTCATAGATGAATTTTAAGCACCATCTTTAGATCAGTATATCCAAGGTTCTTTTTACCTGTCTCACGTCTCCCAAAGCCTAATAAGCATATCTTCGAAATTAATAAAGATAGAAACTTGTAATTAGATACAAGGGTTTCTGTCATGTTTTCTTAGTGTTTCTGGCTTTGGAGTGAAATAAAAATATCCGGCCCAAATTTAGTGCTACATGCATTTTATTGCTAAAAAGCATCAGTTTAAGAAGACCAACTAGATTAAATGAAACATTTAGGATGATTTGCGACGATTTCGAAGTTGAAGCTACTAAATAAAATCAAAATACTGTCATTATAATTGATTCCACTTAATCCACAATTGTCAAATCCATAGGACTGTAAGATTCCTTTCCTAATCCTGATCTTCCAAACCAAATTTTATATTATCTATTACATTATCTAAGATGTGTTTCAAGTTGAAAAGGGAGCGGGTTTAGCTATGTATAGCTCAGAAGATGCTTCGTGCAGTTATTCTGGGTTACCTCCTTATTTTCTTCGGTCAGATTTTTTCTTAAATCATTGGTTTAAATTCTACAGAACGCTGCTCAAAAATAGTTAAAATTTCTTTGATGATCTGAGATCTGTTCGTGTAACTTTCAAATGAATTTGTCAGATGGAGAGTATTACTAAGTCAGCTGCATCGACTTACCGTTGTTTCATTATTTCTTTAACACAACTTTTAAAGTATTTTAGAAAAGTTTCAAAAGATTCAACGCAATAATATGCTAAACTTAAGAAAACAATTAAATTCTAAAAAATTCTAATAAGGTTTTACCGTTATAATTAATTAAAAGAATTTCCCGAATTAAATACGTACTTTACATTGTATTCTAAATAACTTTGAATTTTTTTGGGTTATTATTTTCGTGTTAAATAACCAATCATATTAATTTCACGATCCATTTTACCTTTTTATAAATTAATAAATTATCTATGGTTTACCAAATATTAAAAAAAAAAATTCAAGAGCCATCTTCGATCCTTATTACATAATACCATATTGTACATATAAGATGATAAAGATGATTATTAAAACGGATTAAATCTTAAAGAAAATTATTTTGTAAATGGGAAAATTTATAACATTCCAATATATTAGTATATATACCATATATATATATATTGCATTAATACAAAATAGAATTAAATCGGATTAAAATATGTCAAAATTCTAAAGGAATTTTCCATAATTCTAAATATAAAATATTTAGAATTATGGAAAATTAGAATTAATAATATTTAGTATTATTAATTTCCCATTAGTTTTATTAAAGAGTACTTTAGTCAGATAATGGTTTAAAAATAATATTGAGTTGCTATTAAATTCCAATTGTATTAAAATAATTTTAAACGGTTGAAAGAATTAAGAAAGTTGAAAAAAAAAATAATATTTAAAAAAACATTAATTGGATAAATTATTTTAATTAATTCTAAAATCTGTATAATCTCAATCTATGCATAATAATATATGTATTTATTATTAAATGGAATTTATATAATCTGAAATAATGATTTATTTTAAAATCTATAAAGTTTTTAAATGGTGATTTTAGAAATTCGATCTATTATATAATCTAGTGAAACATTTAATTACATAATTATTAGAAATCAGCTTAAGAATCTGGATTATTACAGTAATGAAATTAAATATCCGACCAATGGCGTAGTGTAGTGGTAACCAATGTTGGCCATTCAAACAAAGAATACCGGGTTCAAGTCCTGATCAGATCGTATCTTATAATATAGCACCGCACATTTTAAATTGGAAATAGGGATAACGGTTACATCGTTCATGCTTGTATCATGGAACTAATAAATCAATTACTAGGAAGATTTTGAATAGAGCTGTTCGTATAATTAATAACAATTACAGTGACGTCACAAAACACTGGGTATCTTTAAATCAACGCCAAAGTGTAGGAGCTGCTTGTCTGTTCTATAAATAACTACTACTTCTGAAGAAATTAAAAATATTATGCCTCAATTCGAACTTTTTTGACGGGTAGCAGCTCAATCATATATGAATACTGTAAAGCTTTTTCAAACTAGAACTCTAATATATACGAACTCTTTTATAAATCGCTCCTTTTGAACATTTTTTGCCACCTTTGGAAAAACAAAAGATATTTCGTCTAAGAATTACTACATCACAATTGAGGCGGTATTTGTTTTCACTGCATTTTATGGGCCTGAATGTTACATATTATATAACTGGAATTATGGAAAAATAGGAAAATCCTAATTTTGAATCCTATAAAATGTTTTCACATTCAAGACCTGCTACTCATGTTATAAAATTTCAAAGACGTTTAGTTCGAACAAATATCAAGTTACATAACTGCCAACATAAGATAGCTTTAAGAGTTTCCCATCAATAGTTGATAATATATATATATATATATGTATATATATATATATATATATATGTACGATATGGATAAATTTAAGAACATTAGCATCCCGACTCTAATATCCCTTGCAATTTCCCCATCCCATATAAAACGACTATATCCTATACCAAATCCCTTCAAGTTTCTATCCTCGTAATCAAACTGCACATTTGTATCATAGGCACCTCCCCAAAGTTTGGTTAAAAAAGAGTGTGGTTTTTGGGTATTATACACTACCCAAAGAAATACTGCACAGTTCCAATAGGTGGCTTCCTTAAGTTAATTATCTGAGTCCCACCTTTTTTTTTGCACTCATCTCAGCCTGCGCTCATTTCTACCATTGTTTAAAAAAATCGTTTAGGCTTACAATAATTTAACGTTTTTTAGCATTTTTTAAAGGACATTTGGCCTAATAATTAACTGTTCTTGTATACCTTATTTTTCCAAATTAAAAAGTTATCGAAATGCATAACTTTTTAAAAGATAAAATTATTTTAAATAATTTAAAAAAATTTTGGAAACAATTCAAAAAAAAAAAAAACTATGGACAAAAATTTCATGAATAATTAGAATTTAATTTAGTATCATTGTGCTTAAAAATATGACACTTTTTTGGCACTTTTTAATTAAATTTTTGAATTTAACTAAAACTATAATTCTCTTTACTATATGGAAAAAAAAAAATAAATAGAAAACTTCTTGCATATTATATAAAAAATACATTTATATATTTGTATATATATATATATAAATATATATATATATGTAAGATTAATTTTTTGTAATATTTTTCTATTGTCTAATGCAATGCACCTTAAATATGTTTTTTGTTTCGTTTTTGTCAGCTCATTTATCCTGTCAGAGAATATACCGTTCCAAAATATAAAAAAAAAAACTCAAATAAATTATTTTGGAATAAAAAAACAAAAGAAAAATAAAATAAATATAACAAAAACTTTGTTTAATATTTAATTTTCAAAAAAAAAAATAAAATTTTAATTTATTTATTTATTTATATTTTTTGGGTTTTTTCAAGTTTTAAAATAAATTTATGATAAGACTTCCAAAACTCTGGTAACATACAGAACGCCTGAATGTATGCAATATTGTTATATAAAATTTCTGGATATAAAAGGTGTATTTATAAGGGCTTTTTGTAGAGACGTCAATTATTGGCGTCAGTGCTCGAGTATACAAATAAAAGATAAGACTTCCAAAACTCCGGTAACATACAGAACGCCTGAATATATGCAATATTGTTATACAAAATAGCTGGATATAAAAGGTGTGTTTAAAACCGGTTTTTTGTAGGGACGTCAATTATTTTCGTCAGTGCTCGAGTATAGAAATACAGAATAAAACTTCTGAAACTTCGGTAACATACAGAACGCCCAAATGTTTGCAATATTATTAAATATGCTCATTGGATTTAATCGGTGTATTTAAAACCAATTTTTATTAGGAATATCAACAGGTTTCAGTGTTCGAATACAGAATTAATGAAAATCACATTTTTGTTTTGTCTGAAACTTCTACTTGAATGCTTATGTAATAAGGTGAGGGATGCAAAGTCAACCCCTACATAACATAGCAAGTGTTTTCTTGGAGAAAGAAATTTGCTTGAAAAAGAATTCTAAATTTAGTACTACATTATATTATATAACTTATTCAACTAGACGTATAAGTATACCTGTAACATTTAGAACAATAAGATAATAAATTAAATATAATAAGAAGTGGAAATAAACAGAGCCATTTAATAATGTATATATTGATATCCAATAAAAACTAATCTTAGAATACAATCGTTATTGTATTATTATTTTATCTGATGAAATTTTATGAATATTGCTATTTATTAAATATTTTAATTAATAAATAGACTTAGTACTTTTAAATCTTTTTACTTAATCGTTTTTAAATTATTTTAGAAATTATTTCATTAGATCAGATCAGATAGAACATATTTATTAAATATATGCAGATTAATCAATTAAAATTATTATAATTATTATAAGTCATAAACAATAAATCTTCATTTTGGGTATTATAAATGTTGATTATATTATAGTTTTCTTATTTCAGAAGACCCTTTAATGATTGAACAGTTCTAATAAAGACTGTATCTTCGGTAATAATGTAAAATTTGTTTGGTAATGCGCTCACATTACACGCCATAGCAGCTCCTTTTGAATCAACATATCTACCATTCAAAAATGGATTAATTTCATCATAATCAACATTTTCTATATTCTCATTCGCTATTGAAAAACGTATCCCAACACTATCGTGACATTTATGCGTATACTTATAAATATATTTAACGCTTTTAACAGTCGTACAAAACTCAAAGCTTTTGCCAATCCATGACCTATCATCCTATAAAATTTTAATCAATTTTGTATATTAAAAATTCAAACAAGTTATGGTTCTAATGCTATGAGTACTTTGATAAAGCTAACTAATTTAAGTTATTCTTAATTCAATTTAATCCAAACCCAGAAGAGAACAACTTTTCTATTTTTTTTTTTACATTTTGAAAGTTAATAATAAAAGTTTTGAATAAATATTTAAATAAGAATATATACTAATCATATATACTTAAACATTTAGTAGATATAGCTTTTTTCCATTTCTAGTATCCTATAATTACACTTAAGTTATAAATTTTATTTACTATTTTACTATTTTTATTCTATTTTTATTTATTTTTATTTGAACTTTTAGTTTTGTTTTTTTTTTTTTTTTTTTTTTAATTTATTCATTTCGTTTTTCAGCTTTTTTATTGGTCATTTATCTTTCAAAAATTCATCTCAAAACAATTTTAGACTCAGTGTCACAGTATAATATTACACTATATATACATATATAAAAATATTTATATAGTGTACATAGATATTTATGTATTTTTTTGTAATATAGAAATAAATTTGGTTATAATACACGTATATATTTCTATGAGATGTTTTTTCAAAGCAGTGATTTGAAACTAATATGTTGCGGGCCACCATATTTTATATATTAATTTCTCTGTGTAACTTATATTTTTTAACAATTTTGTAGAAGGGTATCGATTAATCCCATAGGTCTTTTCATAATTCGCTTAAGGTACAATTGTAGTTAATTGTCTTAACATAAGTTTTATTTTTTTGACAACTAAAAGAAACACCATTTATTTGATAAATTAATCGGATATACATACAAATACAAGCTTGTAAAAATAAATTTAACTTAAGCGTAAACATGTTTTATATAAGCTAAATTTCGAACTGACGCATGCGTCAAATTCAAAATCACTTGCATGTGTAATCAAACGTGTAAATTCCTACGTCAATGCGATTTAAATAAATATGGCCCTGAAATTTTTTAAAATACAAACTCAGTCCTAAGAGATGAGTCCTAATTAACTTAATAAAATATATGGCCCAGTAAATATGGATTTACAGCCACTGGCTAAAAAGGACAACCAGTTTTCTTTTGATGTATTTACATTTTTTATTGCCTTTCTTTTTGTTTTTTTTTTTTTTGTTTTAGTTGTTGTTTTTGTTTATGGTGATACAAAAATGAAATTTATTTATTTTCATTTCCATTTTTTTGTTTTGTTGTCATTTTTTATTGTTTTTAGTTGTTTTATTTTTTTATTTTTATTTTTATCCGCTTCTTTTTCTCCATTGTTTTTTTTTTTATTTTTTTTTTTTGTTTTTCTATTTTACCACTTTTTTTTTTTTTTTTAAATTTTTAACTTATAACTACAACATGAGAATTCGAACAAAGACTTTTGTATTTTTAATAAGAGGACACTTTTAAGGTCCTCTTTTATTTATTTTCATTCGTTTCTAAAAAAAAAAAAGTTGTTTCTGAATTTTGTGAAAAATAAAAACAATAATAGAGAAGGAAAATACAATAACAAATAAATAGGAAAAGGAAAGAAACAAAAAAAAAATAAAAATAAAAACATTTTACAATACGGAAAATGTATATGAAATATTTATACATATTTATTTCCTAAATTTTATTCAAGGTAGTTATTAGGAGTATGGTAACATTGTTTACAATAATTAGTTTCTGTAATACTACTAAAATTTAATGTACAGAGTTATGGGAGGTCATTTTATTTGAAAGAAGCTGTTTAATGTATCAATCATTAATTAAAATTATTTTAAATCTTTATCGAAAATGCTATCAATTTAACTGAACTAGTTTCTGAATCTAAGTTTTGTAACAGGATCAAAATTATTGATTGGGCGCGGATGAAAAGGTTCGCCAGTTCTGCCAGTACTAAGAAATTTCAGATAATGATAGAATTTTTAAGTTAAGGAATTTTAGATCTGCGACAGAAACGAGTTTGTAACCTAGCTTTTATCTAAATCGTGTTTTTCAAAATTTAGTTTCTTAAAATCCAGTTTTTCTTAGATTTGCGACGGAAACGAGTTTGTAAACTAGTTTTTATCTGAATCGAAATTTTCAAAATTTAGGTTTATAAAATCTGGTTTTCTTAAAATGTAGTTTATAAAATCTGATTTTAATTTAGTTTGAATTTTTTTTTAAATATAGTTTTTTTAAAATCTAGTTTTTTTAAAATCTAGTTTATTAAAATCAAGTTTTATAAAAATCTAGATTTTTAATATATTTTGTGTAAATTAAATTAATCACTGTCTTTAGAAACAACAGTTGTAGAATCAAATCTGGTTTCTTAAAAAACACTGGAATTTTTTTGAAGAACAGGGTGTTGAAAAACTTAATTACATATTAGATTTGCCTTCCTATATTTCCGATATTTTTTGATTTAGTAAGGAGAAACGATGTTAGAAACACTTATTACTTGGAAAAGCAATTTAGAGATGTTTATTAAGGAGTGACTTTAAAATATTGTTGGTCACTGTTTTTTAAGACCAATTCCTATACAACTAATTCCCATTAGATTTGATAAATCTGTACCATTTGGCATTTAAATCGTTAAAAAATATAAATCTTTACAAGAAACTTTATGTAGAACAAATCCATACCGACATTTGTTACAAAATTAAATATAAATTTTTTTTTTTTTTATGGAGACAACAATAAATATAGATAATGGTTGAAAGTTGACTAGAAAATGTTCCCTCGTTTTTTTTTTTGTTATGTTTTTTTTTTTTTTGTGTTTGTGTTTTATCCTGGGATTGTTTTTTTTATCCTTTTCTTTCCGTTTTTTGACAATACTATGAAATTTATTAGCAAGGATAATTCCCTACTATTTTGAGAAAGTGTCCTTTACAATTTTGATTGTACAAAATTTATGATTTTTATATGTAGATGACATGTCAAAATGTTCATTGTTGTAATTATAGTATGAATAAATATAAAAAAAAAAAAATTAATTACAAATAAAAATATTTTATTATTAAATTTATTTCAAAGTGTTTTAGTTTTTTTCTGTGTATTTATTGTTGTACAGTTTTTAGCACATTTTCAAAGAATTTTGTGAAAATGTGCCTATATAGCTTCACTCTGTCCGTCCGTCTGCCCGTCTGTCCGTCTGTCCGTCTGTCCGTATGTTTACAAAAACTTTTACATCGTTTGAAATAGAGAAAAGAAGTTTTAACCACTAGTAGGTATTACAAAAAAAATAATTTCGTAGAAGAATTTTTTTCTGTAGCCCCACCTGTTACGGGGCTACAGCCCCCCAAAGTTGGAAAAAGCCCTATATTTAATTTATTATAACAAGAGTTCTGTTAGATATATTTTCAATGTAAAAACGGCAAACGATAGCTGGTTTCATAAACTTTATAAATATTTAAAAGGCAAATGTTTAGGGTTGCCATACGGTACTAAAATTTAACATTACACAAAACTCAATTTTTACAAAATTTTTGGCCACACATATCTTCTAAACGGTTTAAGCTAGGGTCCTGAAATTTTGGGAGAAGTTAGATACTCAGAAATTAGTAGGAGTCGGTTAATAAAATTTTTTTGTCAAGCCCCATGTTTAGGAGCTATAAGGGCTCGAAAATTGAAATTTTGCAATTTTTAAACACCTGTAACTTGAATACCTGTCCAAATTTTTTTTTAGTGATATACAAAATTCAAAGCTCTGTAATTATATTTCAATATGTGTCAAAGGTGTTTTTTAATTTTGAAGGGTGACGAAGCTACAGCCCCTGCAAATTCCAAAAAAGCCCTATATTTCAATAGATATAACAAGAGTTCTGTTAGGTTTATTTTCAATCGAAAAACGGTAGAAGAGAGCTGCTTTTATAGTCTTTACAAAGATATGTCGCTTAAATGTATAGGGTTGCCATACGGTACTAAAATTTACTATTATATAAAACTCAATTTTTGCAAAATTTTTGGTCCCATATATCTCCTAAACGGTTTTAGATAGGGTCCTGAAATTTTGGGAGAAGTTAGATCCTCAAATATTAGTAGGAGTCGGTTAACAAAAATTTGTTGTCAAGCCCCCTGTTTAGGAGCTATAAGGGCTCGAAAATTTAAATTTTGCTATTTTTAAGCACCTGTAACTTGAATACCTGTCCAATTTTTTTTTTATTAATATAGAAAATTTAAAGGCCCAACATTATGTTTTAACATATGTTAAAGGTTTTTCTTAAATTTAAAAGCGGTTCCTTAAATTGAAGAAAGTGTCTCTCAGTTTTACCCATTTTTGCTTAGATTGTATAATTCTAAGTAAAATTCCAAATTTTTGTGGAATTCACAATTTAATTTCTAGAACCTAAAAAAATGGAAGGGGGCGAAGGGGGGGGGGGGGAGTTAGATGAAGTTAGATTCTTGAGAAACTTGGAAACCTTCCCCATTAAAGGGCTATAACAAATTTAAAATAAAAACTTTACTGTTAGCAGTAAATTTTATAATTAAGCAGTAACTATTTCCAAGTAAATATTTCCAAAGTTAAACTCATTGTGTAATACAATATAAATTGTATGAAAATGTGCTTTTTTAAAAACCCTTGGTTTTTTTTCATCACTTGTTTTGTATTGTACTTTGAGGTTATGTAAAAAGAAACCTGTAGCTATAATACCTATGATCCTAGTTTAACATATTTTTAGATTATAATTAGTTTTATATAAATTAATATCTACTTTCGTGATATTTATAACTTTGTTTTGTACTTTGGTATATACTTTAAAAATTTAGTTGAACTTTAATGTAATAAATTTTTTAGTCATGATTCGGTTGTCACTTGTTTTATGATTTTGATAATACGTTTTAAAAATAAGGTGATAATATTTAACTGTATTGTACTCTTGTACTCAATTATGGTTTTTTTTTTTTAAATTTAAATAAAGTAATTCACTTAGTTAATAGATTATAACTACTTATTTAATTTGGCACAGATGCCTTCTGATCAAAATGTTTCAAGAGTAATTCAACTTTCAGAGAAAAATTTAAATTTTAATTTAAAAAATTATGAAGTAAATTACATTGTAAAATAAAATAAATTTTTATTTTAAGTGAATTTAAAATATCTGCATATCATTATTTATTAAAACTTAAAATTAATTACGAAATTAAAAAACGATAATAATTTAAATATTCAGAGATCATAGCAAATTTTTAAATTTAATTAACATCCACAATTTTAGAATAATCGCATTTACATAAATAATTTTTTAAATAAATTTTAAAACTTAGTACATACTATAAATTTTTTAAAAACTATAACTAAATTATTATGATAATCTTATTGCATCAATTTTAGATTGTGTTATAGTTTTCATTGCTGTTCAATGTCTTTTCTTTATATAGGCATCTAGTAACTATTAACAACTGTAGGGAAGTATAGAAATTACTATAAGTGGACTTGTTTCGTTAGAAAATAAACTGGTCTTATTTTGCGCTGGGGTATGAGATGTATAAATCTACATATAAAAAACAACTTTAACAAAAATTACACTTAATCGATCTCTATTTTCTGTTACTCAAGCATAATTTATCGATAGCTTGGAAACATATTGACCTCATACATTTATTATCAAATTATATGGAGAGGGAATTCGAATAGTCTCAGATATATTGCAGGTGCAACCAAAATCTTGAAATTTTCGTAAATTCGTTTTTTTTGCAATAGCCGTCATCGCTATTTAAATCCAGCCATTTTGGTCCATGGGTACGGGTAGCTGCCATACAACTTCTTTTTTTATATAAGTATTTCCATGTACCTATTACAGCTGCGTGTCTGAAATTTTGCCAAAAGTAGTTTAGTTTTATGGTCAAAGTTTCTGCAAAATTTAGTTGGTCAGAGGGTTCGAGTAGCTGCGTTACAATTCCTTCTTTTATATGAGCATTACACTACACCTAATGAAGCTGGGTGTCTGAAATTTTGCTAAAAATAGTTTATTGTAATGGCCAAAGTTACAGCAAAATTTGGTTGGACTACTGCAGAGGATTCGAGTAGCTGCCATACAACTCCTTCTTTTATATGAGTATTGCACTACACTTAGTAAAGCTGTATGTTTGAAATCTTTCCAAAAGTAATTAACCGGATGATATAATATAATGTATATGTTACGGTCATACGGGTATCCCAGAGTTGACACAGTCTACTCTACTACACTCTTCATCGTTTTTTTTAAGTTTATGAAAATAAATTTGAAATTACTTAATTAGTAATTCAGAGTAACTTTTGACGAAACATTCGCTGGTAAGAACTTGAGGATAATACATTGTAATGTATATATTTTAATAACCGAGTGGCACAGTGGTATGAGTGTAATTACTTAATTAGTAATTAATAATTATATACATTTAATAAAGAATACATTAATATAACAATATAAACAAATATTTTAATTGACTAATATAACTCACAGATATATAGAATACAATATAACTCTAGAACAAAATTATTACAATATAAACAAAATATAACTGTATTTATTGAAAATTTAAAAAATTTCTAAATGTTATAAGGCGTAATACTATCTCATGTTTAAATTGTATATGGAATTCATTTGATCAGTTATAATAATATGAATATAATATTTCAGCCTGTTCTGACATGTACATATATAGTCAGCCTGTTTAGCCTATAACAGTGAACAGTTAGCACGTAGAGGTGCCTCTCAAAATTTTCTTCTTCTGTAACGGATGAAAATTTTCTAAATATTTAATATTTTGACTTTTTTAAATTTTTCCCTATTTTTCCAATATTTAATATCAAATCATTTAAATTTTTCAAAATTTAATATTCATTTTTTTTTTTAAATTCCACTTTAAAACTAAAAATAACGTTACTTTCCGCCATTCCATCATTACAGCATACATTTTCCTTTTCAAAATTGCATTTGTTGTTGACAAAATAATGAATTATCATTAATCAATTTGTTTCAAAAAAATAAAAAAAAAACAACAACAATTTTTATAAGTATCAAAATTATTCATGTTTCAAAGATTTTTTAAAAGCGCAATAATGTTCATGAAAATAAAAAAAAACAAACAAAAACGAAAATAAAAAAAAAAGTAAAAAAAAAAGTAAATAATAAAATAAAAATATAAAGTGAAATTTGTGTAAATAAATTTCTCTTTATTAAATAAATTTTAATGTTTTTCTTTTTATATTTTTTTTTTTTTCAATTTTTTTTTATTATATTATATAATAATATATATATATAAATATATATATACATACATTAACAATATTTAATTTATAACATCCGATTTCCTATTATTTAATGAAAACCCAATCAATCAATCACTTTATATTGGGAACAAAATAAAAAAAAAAAATATAAAATAAAAAAACAACAACAACAATTATTAAAACCCTACAATTAACGAATAGCAGAATTATGTGTTATATTTTCTATACTCTTCTTCCTTTTTTTTTGTTTTTTGTTTATTTTTTTTTTTTTAATATAATATGTACTCTTTAATTTTTTTTTTTAATTTCATTCTCTTTCCTTTTCTTTCATTATTTTTTCAATATAGGCGGAAATAATGAAATTTTTAATATGTTGTTCACAAAAGTGTTCAAATATCGCGGTAGTTGCAGTGGTGGTGGTGGTGGTGGTGGCGGCGTCAGCGGAACATATTATTAAAATATGTTTCGACTTAAAATAAAGAGAGTATGAAAAAATAAAAAAATAAATCATTTGATGTCAAAAGGAGAGGGATGGAAAGAGACAGAGCCCAAAATTATACTTATATAGCTCTCTATATCTCTCTAGACTATAATATTACATATAGAATGGAATAAAATAAATGTACTTTATTGATCATAAAACATATTATACCATCAGCACTTTGTGTTGATGCATTTAAAAAAAAATATATATACATATACATACATATATATAAATAAACTTTTAATTTTTTTTTTTGTAACATATAATGTATAACATTTCAATTCATTATAATAAAAAATTATATTATGTATATATATGTATATTATATAATATAGTCTAAATGTATATTCAATATATATTTTATGTAATATACAATGTAATATACAATGTAACACAATAAAAAAAACACACATTAAAAATTAAACAAAAGAAATATTTTATATCAATATCTTAAACATATAATATTTACATACAATATATTGTTTTTCATTTTAAGAGGTTATGGGAAATTGAAAAATTGTTTCGGTGAGGTCAGGAATTTTAATAAGTACTAAGGTAAAGAAAATGCTGTATATGAGTGGTGGGTTTTTTTGTAATATGTTTTCGTTTTATATTTTATATTTGGATCTTACTTGCAAGTACTGATACATAGTACAGCTTCAATTAATTAAATATGTTAAGCATTTACGGTATTCAATAATAGTAGAGTAGATGTGTCAGGAACAACACGAAACTGGTGGCTTTAAAATTTCTAAAAAGCTATTACATGTTCAATATTAATCACAATTATTATTGTCAGTATAATTCGAGTAGCTGCCATATAACTTCTTCTTTGATATGGAAATAACTCAATACTTGATGAAGCTGGATATTTGAAATTTTGCCAAAAGTACTTTCGTTTTATGATCAAAGTTTGCACAAAATTAAGTTGGGGTACGACAGTAGGTTCGAGTAGTTGTCATATAGCTTTTTGTTGTTTAGAGCGAGCATTACTCTATGTCATAGAGTAATAGAAATTTATTTTAATGATCAACATCTGAATTAAATATAGTCGGTGTATACTGAGAGTTGATTAAAGAGCTGACTTTCAATTTATGTTTTCTTTTGTACGTAACCGGGAATCTTATAAGTTGTGTATTTAAAATTTTCCCAAAAGTAATTATCCGGATATAATGTCTATATTACAGACACCCGGGTATCCTAGAGTGGACACAGTCTACTACACTATTCCTCGTTTTTTAAATATTTTTATTCATTAATGATTTAAAAATTATAGAGAATAGACGTGGATTTATTATAATATTTATTTATTTATTTTTGCTTCAAGTTGGTTTCAGAATTTCCTGGTATTTCGAAAATCAAAGCTGGTCATAATATCACAAAGATATTTTCATATATCTCTTCTCTTTACCAGCTCCCGACCACTGAGATGCTAATAGTTTTTTTTAGTTATGCTAATAGTTTTAATAGTTATTCAACATGGATATTCGTCCGCAAGCTGTTACTTTTTTTTTCGTACTTACTATCATCGATTTATTTCAGAATTTTGATCAATGTGAACTTTTCAATTGATGGATAAAACTTCTTGCTTGAATCATTCTTCAATATTGATTCGGTTCAATGGGGTGCTCATTTGATGATTTAAAAATTTTAATTCCGATAATTACGGCGGCTTAAAATTAAGCAAAATACCAACTGCAAAACTATTTACAAATGTATAACAATAGGATTAGGAAATAAATTCTATTCATAAATTTACATCAAGAGCATTTAAAGGTAATTGTTCAACTGAACAGAACAGTGGTTAGAGAGGCCAAGTGTTTATTGAAAATATTATATTTTAGGAAATATCATTACACTTGTTATTGCTTTAGATGGTGGTATCCTTACAAGTAGATTTTACGGCCTCCTGTGTATCCCAATTGCCAACATTTCTATTAATTAAATAAGTGTGCTCAAAATTTTTGACCTGTAGGGGATTCCAACTCATACTACCTCGATTAGTATACCATGTGTCTTACCTATTTCACCACAGAGGATCTCATAATAACTCTTAATAGCCTATATCTTGGAGAATTTGAATCAATTGAAATTTAAGACTTTATACATGTGAATTATGATATTGTATATTAGCATTGCCTAGTGATTGTAAAACGATCCTAGTACTGCAATTATACGTGGAATTCATTTAGAGCAATTCCGTTAATCAGAAAATTTTATTTTTAGCATGTTTCTTGTAAAAACAATTATTTAAAATATAGCATGAAAACGGTTACCAAGCCGTGGTCGAATAATTTATCCCATTACAGAAAAAAGTTCACCGTTTAATATCAACCAAGCTTTTGCTTCATTTAACCTCTGCTCCCACTTACTTGGATTGCTATGTACTTGGATTATTATTACCTCGATAGTAATTATTGGATACAACTTTTGATAGGTCAACATTCAGAACTGAGGGCATGGCCACAAAAACCTCATTTCCTTTATAAAAGAAACTTCCGGTAGCGAAAGGGTTAAATCAATATAAATATAGAGGATAATGTTAAAACCCTTTTAATAAGAGATATAATGGAAATTTGAAAAAACAAGACATATTGATATGCTAGCATTGATTTACCATTACCATCAAAAAGATACAAAAAACAAAAAAATTTAAAAAAGTGTCATAAAATTAACAGGCCATGGAGTTTTATAAAATAAAAGATTGCTCTTTTCTTTTTTCATTCGTCCTTATTTTTATTATTGGTTAATGAATATTTAACAGAATTGATTGTTACAATGTTAGTTTTGTTTTTTTTCTTTTCTTTTTACAGTTAAAAATAAATCCGTAATTTAAATAATGTCCAATGAAACAATAGTTTTCATGGTTTGATGTTCTGTTCTTTTCTTTGCTTTACAATTATTTGTTATTAAAGAATTTTATAGAAAATAAAAATTGATATAGAGCTTTAAATGAACAATATATGAGGAAATTTAAAGTTTAAAATGCCGATATAAGTAAAGTCCCGGAGTCAAAAGTCCCCGGCGAATTATGTCTCACAATTAGTGGGCCAGAGTCTTATGAATTCTGAGGTATCGAATCTGAGTTATAACTTTCTATCTTATTCTTAGCCAGTAGCTACTTGCTTTCGTACCGCATTTGGTAAATGATTAGATAATAGATAATTTTTAAATACCGCTGATAGATTTCTTTCTCTTGCTCAAGCTGAGATTAAACGCTTGAAATAACGGGCCTTAGATAATTAAGAATTAATATAAGTAATTTCCAAATTAATTTTGTATTCTCTTTACTTGAGAGCTATAAATATTTAAAAATTGCTTAATTTAATACTCTAAACAGCAGTTCCAGTTTTCTAAAGCTAACATTCAGAAATCAAAGTGTCATCATTGAATTCTTACACTAGAAGAAATGATTCTTTTATTGCTTAACCCGCTTTCAACTAAACATTTCAGCACTTCATATATATTATCTTAATTAGCAAGGCTAGTTATTCAAAAAAGTTAATTTGTTGATGTATGCCCTTACACTTAACTATGCCTCATAGATTAAAGCATTTTTCTTGCAGGGGAGTTGGACTTACCTTAATTAACCTAAGAGATTGTTGCTGTTATTTATATACATTTCACTCAAACCTGAGAATTTTACTCTTAACTAATGTATATTGTGATTTATTTATTATGTCGGACGTGAGTGTCTTCCAAGGAGCCTGTATTGCCATCCCCCATAATACATTCTTTAAACCTGTTTAGCTCTTATGATCTGTAAAATATTTTATGTGTTTATTAACGCAGATCTACTTGTTCCTTTATTTACTAAAGACTTCACAAATTTATTCCCTGCTTCTTGAAATGTTCAATTTTGTATTTCATTTCTTCAAAACTTGAATTTATTAAAAAAAAACCACAATTTAAATAACAATTTCTTACCATAACAAGATTAAAAGATATTTCATTACCATGTTGTTGTTTAATCTTTTCTTAAGACGAATTTTCTTTTTTCAAAATATAATTTTTTGAATTTTCCTCAATTTTCTTTTTTTTATTTCCGTACAGATCTTTTTATATCCGCAGTTCAAAGGGTATACTAAATTTGCCATTACATTTGTAATGAATCGAGAGGAGTATAACGAATCAAAAGCATGGATCGAATTAGAATCGACAAGTGAGTAGGTTTAGCAGTTTATGTCTGTCAGCTGGAACTATAATTAAAGAACTTAAAGAGATAGTAAAAAATCATTTATATATAAAGACGCTTCTTTGATATTGAAATTAGTTCAAAAAGGTTCTAAGCGGATTCAAGTATAACTCTGTATTAACCAAGGTGGTTATGTGAAATTTACCAAAAGTGTAAGGCTTTATGATCAACGGTTGTAAAAAATTTCATTTTTATATAGGAAGGCAGTTAATCTCATTCATATACTGTAGAGCTTTTTGGAACTAGAACTCGGAAGCATAGAAACTTTTTTACAACTCGCACATCGAATTTATATAGCATTACCTATATGTTTCCCAATACTTATTATTTAGAAAATTTCAAGAGAAAAGTTAACCATACCATACTTTTAACCTTCTGGTTTTCTCATTTAACTTTTCAGCCATTATACTGCAGGTTGGGTGCATATCCCGTTATTTTGACCAAGGGGTGAGGTTTTGCAAGTCAGTAGAATTCTTATAAGCCGCCGTACTCAAGATCCGTTTTTTCCTCTCATAAGGTTGGGTGCATATCCCGTTATTTTGACCAAGGGGTGAGGTTTTGCATGTCAGTAGAATTCTTCTAAGCCGCAGTCTTAGTACTCAAGATCGGTTTTTTCCTCTCATAAGAAAAAAAAAATTGAATTTCTATTGGTGTACACTGTCGTATTTGCATTCTTCGAACTTGAGTATCTTCCAATTGGCCTCAGGATTTAATTAAGTATGCGTATATTAGACTCTGCCAAAAGTCATTTAGTTTTTTAGTCAACGTCTTCGAAATAACTGTATACAACTGGTTTTAATTGGCAAATATCAATGGCTGTATACAATTATTTTTATTTATAATGATTTAACAAATACACACCTTAGATTCAAATTAAATTGTACATCTGAAACTCGAGCGGACCGGGTACCCTAAAGTTGACAGAGCCTACCCTTCTTTCTTCTTTATTTTTAAAAAAATATCAATTTAATAAATTGGAAAAATTGTGGCTCGTTTAAATTTTAAATCAACGTTATATACCTAAAAATAGACGTTTTTTTTATACTTTCAGTTTATTTCATTCCAAAATGAAAAGAACGAAAGTAAAAAGACAGGTAACAACATAATAAGTCTATTAAAATGAACAATTTTATATTTTTATATTTTTTTTCGAGCATTATTCTAATAACAAAACAGGTAGTTAGTCATAATTTTATAACCATTATTTCATCAATAATGATTGAACATAATACAAAAAAAAAATAAAAAGAAAATTAATAATAATTGACTTCTGGTATCAAAAGAAAATTTATGAACGTTATGTTGAGAAAAAGAAAAAATGAAAGAGTAATGGGGGGCGGGAAAATTGTTAGGTTGAAAATTGTCATTTTTAATAGAAAATATGTGATAATGTGAAGGAAATCTTCATTTATACAATTTTCTATAAAATTTTCGATTTTATGTAAAAGTAAATTAAATTTTTATACCGCCGTATCTAAAAAAACAAAATGGGGAAGAGAAATTTATAAAAATAATTTATTATAAAATATATATTAAATGGCCATATTAATAATATTTTCATTTTTATTATATTAAAAATGCATATATGTATGTGATACATTATAATAATGATTGTAATGAAAAATGGTATTAGAATGTTCTTGAAAAAGCTAATTACATCTTTCAACAATATTTTCTTTAAAAAAATGTATTTGAAATTTTGTTCTGTTTGTCAATTCTGCGTGCTAAGGAAAAAAGTCGTAAGGGCCAAATACGAATTTCCGGGATAATGGAATTTTTGACATCAGATAAATGTCTCAAATTTAAGACTAATTACTAATATGTAACATTTACCTCTAAGTCGCATCTATGCCTAAGCTTTAATAACTTTATAAATCTAGTAATGCTTAGCAAAAAAGTCGTATGTCCAAATTAACTATGAACGTCTAATCTCTATCTATCTTATCTCTAAGATCAAAAAAATAGTTTTTCTTTATTTAACATATTTGTTTTTCAAAAATTCAAAAACACTTCAACATAGCCATGCACGAATAAAAAACACTAAAAGTTAAATTACCTAAAACCAAGAAAATGGAGAAACGACTTTCTTTCTTAGGACGGCAGTATTGTAGTCTATAAGCTCCATAGATCTGAGATAAATTAAAAGAAATTTAAGTGATAGATATGTTTCATTTTTAGTACAACACTTCTTTTTTACTTCCATTAGAAATAGAAAGCTCAAGAATGCCAAAATTATAAAAATTTTGTTAAGCAAGTAATTTAACAAAAATAAGTCGATGGAAACGATTTAGTAATACGTTACACTTTAAAAATTCAATTAAAAATTACACGAACCCCCACTTCAATTTCCGATTTTAGGAACATCAAGGAAGCAAGACCTAACTATCTTGTAAGAAAGTTAAAATTTTCTAATTTTATTAATTCCGAAGATAAGCCAATCTATGGACTATGATCTATGGTAGATATCCGGATCACTACTTTGATTCCTCTCAAATTTCAGAAACAACGGAAACAGAACAAAACACTCTTGTAAAAACTTCAAGTTTATATCTTTTCTAATTTTAAAGATATACCTATTCGGCCTTGGGAGGCGTATGTTAGGTACTCAAACCCCGACTTTAATTCATTTGAAAATCCAAGAACATAATAGAAACAAGACAGAACTACCTTTTACAAAATTTCAAGTTTCTATCTTTTCCAAATTTGAAGATATTCTTGTTAGATCTTGGGAGATGCAACTTTAATCTATCCCTAATCCTAAATTAAGGATAAAATTCAACTAACAAGGGAAACAGGAGGAAACACCGCTGTACCTTGTAATTTGAAGGTTCGTTCTTTATTGGTTACAGAGATATGCCCGTTTATCCTAGCCTTGGTCGGAGGCTTCCAGAATCTAAACCCATGGTACGATCTCACTTATTTACAATCCCTACCTTACATTTATAATTAGTAACGCACAGAATAAATTTACATGAACTGCTTAACGTTTCATTAGCTTGTTATTCTGTTAGGCAAGAGTGTTGTTAAAACAAGAATCTTAGTTATCTTTCATAACTCATAAGGGGTGAACACCTTAAAAATTGAATAAATCACAGCAATTGTAAAATTCACACCTGTACAAATCCTTTAAAGCTTAAATTTTTTAATTTTGAGGACTTTTTACGAGTTTAAAAGGTTCTCAATTTTTTCTTTACTAGTTCGTTCAACATTTTAGAATTTATAGGAGGCTTTTGACATATGCCATATGTCTTTTAAGTGTTTTAGAACTTTTTCTGCATGGATTCCTTTAACAACAGCTTTTCATTATAAAGTATAGAGTTTCGTTAAAACTATATAGAATAAGCCTCTAAGAAATTTTATAAAGCTTAATGCAAAAGTAATTTTAATATGCTGTCATCATAATTTATAAAATGTATTCCTTTAGAGGCTTCGGTTTTACATATTGCCTTGATCATATTTTTTTTTACTTAGAAAATAATTTAAGTCAACGTAAATTATATTTTTTTTTGTAATATGTTTTATTTGAATAAAAATAAATCTAATATACAATAATGTATCTTATTAAATTTTTATGTTGAATTTTATAAAAATTTACTTCTATTACTAAATGTAATTCGGGTCATATAAAGGAATAATATATAAGTTTTCTTTTAGTTTATTCAAACTGACCACAATGGACAATATAAGAATGAGCAGTATTGGGGCAGCTATAACAACTCGCTTTGACAACTTGTTTAATTTGGGAACATTCCAGAATGAAGGGCGTACTCTTTGGTAATTACTCGAGGAAGCTGAACAAACTGTTTCAGTATCAATCGAAGACGACTCTTCCACAATTTCTTTGGAATAAACTGAATTTCAGAATCCTAAGTGCAAACAGACGGATAGACATTGGACGGACGGAAGCTTTCAGTTATATTGTCTTACCTTTCAACTGTGATCTGATTAAGACACTTCAGACTAAAAATAACTCGTATCCTTTATTATAGCGTCGCAAAGTAGTTGGAAATTTAGTATACCACTACTTATTAAAACTTCCAATAATTACATATTTAAAAACAACATGCATGATTAAATGCATTATTATTGACAATTTTTTAATTAAATAATTAAAAAAATCCTTTAAGTTTTATTTTTAAGGATTCCTGAATTACCTATGAAATTTTTCTTTTATTATAATTATTTAATTATATTTGAGTTGACCATTGAAATTGATAAATAAAAAAATATTTTAAATATATATGAATATTACCTTGATTTTATATTATAATATTTCAAAGGGATTGTTGTATTTAAAAAACAAAAATTCTAGTAACCACTAAGAGAAGCATATGTGAGAAAATATTTTATATAATATAATTAATTCCTTTTGAAAAGTATGTAAGCCTCAAAGAAATGTCTCTCATTAAAATAATGTTTAATTAAAGTAATGTTTTATCAATTTTGGTTAAATTAAAATATGTTAACGTATTTATTATAATTTTAAACTTTAAATCATATTATTTTTAAAACAATGTACTTTTTATAAAATTAAAAGCCGGATAACTAGCCATCTTCTATTTATCTATAAATGACTAGTATCCATGACAACAGAAATTAAAGCATAGGAAATAATATCAAGCTGCATTAACTTTATTTATATCTTAGTTACTTTCAGAACTTTGATTTCTTGATCTATAGCATATTATTATAAAATTTACACGCTAGTCAAATTCTAGGAAAGAATTGCTTTATGAGCAAAGAAATTGGAAGGAAATTAGGATAGAAAAGGAGAGTTGGGGAGTAGGTTAGAAACTTTTTAGACAAATTTTCTAACCTAAAACGTTTCAAGAAAATCAAATGTTCTTTTTGAAATGTTGGTATAATGATATATTTTAATCAGAGAGGAATACCCATGTGCCATGTGGAATGGATGTCTGTTTCATATTCTAGCAGTCCTCACAATAAATGAGTTTCCGTAACCAAATTTAAACTACCTTGGACTTTTTACTGTGCAGAAATGAGCAATTAAGACCTCCCTGGTATTATGCTGGAATAGTTTAAGGATCATCTTTTGTTCAAAGATAATTTACAACAGAGTTATGACTAATCAAGTAATAACTTTTTTAGGGAGGGATTGGTGCAATACAGCTCACAATTAAATATTATGTAAGCTCGAAGTTAAACAGATTGTGGCTATCGAATTTTAAAATAGTTATCTATGTTCCTCAAAGTTTGATTACCATAAAGGATGAAAAGTTCCATTATTTTGACACAAACAACACTTACAAATTTATGTTTGGGTAGTATTTAAGTAAAAATCAAGCTTCCAAACCAATTTAATATTAAGTTTGAATGAAAAATGACATTAATAAGGATCTTATTGTCAAAAATCAAAAAAAAAAATTCCACAGTAATAAAGAATTAAAAGTTAATTATTCCATTTTTGATTTTTTGTATTTATTTCAATTCAATATAGAATTAAATCAAATTCAAAAAAGAAAATCCTTTTTGCAAAATGTCAAATAAAATCAAAAAACCATGATTTTATGATCACTTTTAAAAATTTTACTTTATATGTAAATTAAAAATATATATATATATATATGCAATATTTTATTTATTTTATTTATATTTATATTTTATTTTTTTACTTTTAATTGAAAGTAAAAAGTATTATATTTCATATTTTGTATGTAAATATGGACTTTCCAAAATACACATAACAAGATAAAACTATAAGTTTTCACAAGAGCACATTTTAAGAGAGCACACATGAAAACTGGAATTAACTATGACAAATTTCCGATAATTTTTATATCCTTATGACTATAGGTCAAAAGATAATACTGAAATTGCCATTACGTTTGTAACGCAGAGAAACAAGGAAGGTAGATAAAGACTCAAAGGTACGGATCGGATCAGAATCGAAAAAAAATTGATTTAGGTATGTATGTCCGTCCGTCCGCACAATAACTCAAAAAATTTAGTAGTTAGGATATTGAAATTTTCAGAAACGCAATAGCTATCAGCGCTATTGAAATCCAGCAATTTTTGTCCACGAGTTCTCCACTGCAAGTACTCAAACCCAAACCAAAATGGCTGGATTTCAAGAGCGATGATGGCTTTTACATAAAAACGAATTTTTGAAAATTTCAAAATCCTAGCTCCTTTGTTTTTTTGTTTTATCGTGGGTATGAACGAATATATATAGCTAAATCGATTTATTTCTCAAATCTAATCCGATCCATACCTTTAAGTCTATATCTACTACCCCATACATAGTTAAATCGATTTATTTTTCGATTGTGATTCGATCCATACACTTGAACCTATATCTACCCCCCTCCTTCCCTGCGTCGCAAACGTAATGACATATTTAGTATACATTTTGAACTTATAGTCATACGGGTATAAAGATTTTATTTGAGTTAGATTTTCTAAATCTTACCTGTGGCAGTTATCTAGAGTAATGACCTAACACAGTTACCATTTGATTTATATTTCTTGACTAAAACTTCGAATTGCAAAAGTACTCTGCAAACCTCAAATGTATCTAATCCAAAATTTGGTTCATGGGTTGTTGCAGTTATATAACAGAATATCCCCTATTGAGCATTGAATATGCATATATGCATTAACTATTCCTAACATTATTTTTAAAGTTTATGAGTAGGTAACATTTCATATTTGTCCTCGAATATCTCCGGGTGAGTTAAATATACATTGATAAGTATACTTAACTCTATGTTTATATGGGTACTTAACAATGAGTTGATAAGTTTCCCTGCAACATTATAAATTTAATATGTTCTATATTTAAATTTAATCTTACTAGTATCGTGAAATGCTTCGAGCGATTTTTGCACTCATATTTATCAAAAAATAATTGAGCCACAACCTGCCAAATAAGCCGACCTATATAGTCCTCTTCGGCAGGTAGGCATAACTGACCAAGCCAACTAATATATGACGATGATTACTTTTTATTGAACTATATAAAAGATCTGTAAGCAGAGCATGGGATAGACGAATGGACTAACATACTAAAATAAATAATATATTTTATTTTAAAAAGTATTTATAGAAAAATATTATATGTATTTTATTCCGAAAATATAATTTAAAATTTCAATGTAATCTCTCTTTTGAAAAATTTTTATTTATTTTTATTATTTTTTTTAAATATTTTATTAATCCTCCTGTAGTTCAGGATATCATCAAAATATTTTTTCATAGTATTTGAAAATTATTTTTTTTTTTTCTGAATTTCGAAAATATTTCTGGACATGGAACTTAAAAACTTAAAATGCACGGATATTTAATAATGTCTAGTGAAGAGGGACTTGAATTTTATGATTTTTTTTTATTTAGTACAACATTTTGTAGTTATAGATTACAGATAACTCTCCTGTTTTCTTACCCACTGATCGAAGTACTCCTTTGCTTCATCTATATTTCTTTATTTTACCATAAAACAAAAAAAAAACCAATCTACATTCCCACTCATAATTGGAATCAACTTATAATTGGCTAAAAAAAAATTCTCAAGACCTTCCGATGCCTTGTCCGAATACGTTTGGACTACGACTACAACTCCGATGCTTCGCCATGACAACGTTCTACGGGTGTTTCTGAATTATATCATTTTTGTGTCGTAAGACACAAATCGGTCTAACAAATTTGTTTGAAAATGGACTTAAAAAAAATAATACTAGCGTATTAATATATATGAAATTTGAAAAAAACTTCTTTTTCTTTCGGTATTTGTGATTGATAAGTGCATGATCGCCTCCTTAACAATAAGGATCTTCCGATTGCAGATAATCAGTAATTTAAACAAAAAACCATACCTCCGGGTGGTATAGAGTATTCATATAAACACATTACACTATATTCAACCCATTAAAAGCTAAATTACAAATAACCCTCTTTTGTCCAGGTTCTTAATTAATTTTCGAAATTTTTGAATTTTGGAAAGCTGGATTTTTTGATTGTATTAAATTGTCAAATGAAATAGTATGTAACAGTAAAATTGATTTATTATACGAAAACTAATCCTGAAGACATTATTGTGGAATATTTGCAAAATATATAAGTTAATTAAATTCAATATGTTTATCAAATAGGGATCAGGAGCTTGAAAAATTTCCAAAAAGTCTACTGTCAAAATGCCTACTACCTAAATTGTGGTTTAAAAAAAAGTTGATTTTTTAATTTTATGTAAGAAATCGTATCTTTAATAATGCGTTTAGCAGGAACTAGAATTTCTAGTCAACATTTTATGAAAGTGAACATTTTAAGAGTTGATATTTTGTACAAATCAACATTTTGAAATCGTTATTTGAAAAGAGACGTTTTAAAAATTTACACAATTTCCCTAACTCGGCTAAATATTATTTTAGGCAATGGAAAAGTTATTTATTTATTTATTTATTTGTAGTACCAGACAATAGTAAATATTGTCTGATAATATTAATCCTTTGCCGATTTGACATTTGAACTTATTATTAAATTATTGTAATAAACACTATATTTTTTTATTGTATATGATCTAACCAGGATTTGAATTCGAGACTTTTCGATTAAAAATCCGCCACTGTACCACTGAGCTATCGGTCAGATTAGGAAGAATTAATATGGAAAATCTAATACTAGCAGAAATGAAAAATTAAGATTCTTAGTCGTCATATTCGTTATACTCCATGTCTTCTGATAATTAAATCTTTAGTTCTTAAATTAAAATTCCAAATTAAATTTAAACGTTAGTTAAACATTTTCCAAACATTAGATATTATAATTATAATATTTTGACTTAAGCGGGCTCTATTACCCATACCCATAAAACTCCATTACTAATTTTAATAAAATATATAAATATAATAAAATATATTGTTACTATTTATATTTCAGTTGTAATATAAATTAATAACATTTTAATTAAAATCTATTACAAATGATTAATACCATAACGTCATAATTTTAATTAACTATAATTAAACACTTTAAAAATAAAATTTATCTTCAACTATAGAATTAAATAATTTAAAATTCGTTATATTTATTTTTTTAATCCGATTATAACTTGATTTTAGGTTTTTATTTTTTTTTTAATTTTAATATAATTTTAACTGAAGTTTCTAATATTTAAATTAATTATGATGAGCTTATAACAAAAAGCAAAGGTCATAAGTTTTTAAATTTTAATATATAATTCCAAAAAAATTAACTTTGTTATATTTTATATATATATATACTTAATATACATATAAACATTTATGTTAATTCTGCTTTATTTTAACTTAATTGTTTCTAAAAAAGTTTAAAAAATCAAATTTTATCTAATTTTTCATAAATATGGTGGAAACTACAACTTTATTTTTTAATAGGAAAATATTTACCACAATATTGTGGTTTTAGAAAATAATTTTAAAATACTTTAGATTTTAGTCCACTAATGTGCACTCATTTTTGTGGAATCTCTTAAAAATAAGAACAAAACAAAATACAATTATATTGTTGAACAATTTGAATTAGGAAGAATTTAATTTGTTAAATATAAAAGCACTTCCGGTATAACGAAATTTTGAATTATGCCACATGAATATAAAGTATTGCATATACTTAGGCGATTTATTAATAACTGCAATTTAAGATGTCATATTTTGAATGTCATGTCATTCAATCGTAAGTTATTAAAAGTTTATTTATATTTTCAAAATATATATTTTGAATGTCACTGTGTTGCATTTAAGGAAATTGGATTAATTCTAATGTCAGTCAGATGCTATATTTTGACTTGAAATATATAAATAATACTAAAAAAATAAAACAAATTATTTATAGGATTTATACATGAACAGATTCTGACAGGAGGCAATAGCATCGGCAAAATGCCATTTATGAAATAACGTACAGTTTAATGGGTAAAAATAAAATGTAAGAGCTGCAGCGACAGCAAAATAGACATTTGCTGCTGCCTTTATTTCTATATATTTTCTGTGCTTTGATTTGTGTGTCAAATATAATATAAACCTCTAAACACAACGAACGTAGCCAACAACGTTCAAATACTACTTCAAAAGTTTAACATAATGAAATCAATACTAATGTACACAATGAAAGTAACTATAAAACTTCAACGTATCTTTGACGCAAAAGTTACTAAACTTTTTACTTCTATGCTAGTTTGACAGGGAATTGTATATATTTTTTGTCAGACATTTATATTTATTGTTAGTTATTAGCTTATTATTTTGAATATTATTTTATTTATACTTTATTTGTTTAAATTAAATGTCACTTTAACGCTTCGAACCTTTTGTGTTGCGCTTGAAAAATTTGATAGGTATATGTTTTTTGGCATTTAGTAACTGCGATGCTGCGTCATCACTACCCTCATTTTGTCTAAAGCATAATAAACTTCATGAAAATAAAGTAGAAAAGGATTACAACTGTCAAATAAATAGACCTAATATATATGTCATATATGTGTTAATAAATATAATAAAACCAAAGACTTATACCAATGTTTTGGAATAGGTGGAGTACCTTGTTCTTTTATCGGCCTCTTAAAACGTTAGATATTTGGAATGTCAAATAAACAAGTTTCACATAAACGTATAACCATGATTTATATATGTAATTCTAAAATTCCTAATTCTATAAAAAATTTTAATACTATGTTATATTAATTTCAGTAATTTACTGCTACATTATGAAACCTCCTTTGGTTCTTGAAAAATAATTTTATATAGGTATTTTAAAAAAAATCGATAAAATTAAATTTCATTTGATTTTTACCGTTATTTAATACTTATCTTTTTGAAGAGGAATAAAAATTCAAACCATTCCAATTATTTTTCAGTTTTCTCAATTTTGTTACTTCAAGTATTTTAAATTTTTAAATTAATCATATTACCTCTAAAATTAAAAGGACTATTATAGTTAGGGTTATGATTTTGTAATTCATATGTAATCATATGGAATATTTATCGAAAGTTCATATGACTTCATATGACTATTATAGATAGGGATAATAAAACAATCATAATAAAAATAAAATTCGAGATTTGCTTTTCTTTCAAAATGCATTTTTCACATGTTTAAAAATATAATGGCGAATTATATTATACTTTTTGAGACTTTTATATCACTTATCGCAGTTTTAATCACTCGGTGACACTTGGCTTATTTTTTTTTAATTATAATACCCCGGCGGACTTTAGGACTCCGGTACTTTTTCCATATAACCTAATCATCATCATTATAACAGAACGACTCTAACTCTTAAGTAACCATTCCGATCAACAGATCAACCCAAAGACTAATTACAAAAAACTTTTTAATTTTCCTTTCATAAAATAATGCATTATAAAACTACATAGTTCTTTTTCCAGAAATATCATTAAAATTCAATTTGAATTTTATTTTTTAAATTCAAATCCAAAAAAAAAATAACAACAACAACAACAAACAAAGTACAAAAAATTATACTTTGACTATTAGTATGAAATTCATTGTATCCTAGATAATAATTTTTTAACTCATATTAAAAAAAAATCCAAAACAAAAAAACTTCACATTAAAACTTGTTCACGTATATATATATATTTTTTTTGTTATGTATAACATATATACATATACTTATATAAAAATAAAACCTCAAAAATTTAAAAGTTAATCCTTTAATGGGAACCACAAATGTCATTAAAAATTATAGAACAAAAAAAAAACAAAAACAAAAAAAAAAAAAGTACAGTAAATTATGAAAAAATTACATAAAAGATTCGGTTTCGCCAAAATAATTTCCTTCTCTCATATTTTTTATATCTCTCAAAAAAAACAAAAAAAAAACAACAACAATACAAAAAAACTTTTAACCAAAAACTAAAACAAATTACAAAAAACAACAACAACAATAACAATAATACTCTATCTCTAACAAGAGAAACGTAAACAAAAAGAGAATAACAATAAGAACAACAACAAAATATTTAATAGTAGATAATCACTTTACTATTTATTTTTGAATAAAAAAAAAATGGGTTTTTTTTTACAAAGGGATATTACATACCTACATAATATATACATATATACCGACATCATATCCTTTTACACCGTATTTTGTGAGTTTTTTTTTTAATGTTTGCCTCCAACTTTAGATTCAAACAGAACCTGATTGAAAATTTATTATAATCCCTTTTTTTTTTGTGTGTAGGAATTTTCAAATTTTTTTTTTTTGTTTTTTCTCTATTTTTTTTTTTTGGAGGATGGCAAAACTATAAAATAATAAACATGGCTGGGTTAATGGATTTTTAGTCATAAAAGAAGAAATGAAAGAGACAACAAAACACAAAGATTTAAATAGACACACACAAAAGAATAATGAAAATATAAAAAAAAAAACAAAAAAAAATAAAACAAGAACAAAAAGAAAAAAACAAAATGAGGTTGATTGCTGTGGTTGTTCTTATAAGACATCATTCATTAGTTCGTTAAGTCATTGTTCGATATACTATCAAGATAACAAAATATAATATAATATAATGGCAAACTTAAGGTTTGCGTTTTTGTTTTTGTTTGTTTTTGTTGTTGTTCTTATTTATATCCTTAAGGATGATAGAGTTAAAAAAAAACAAAATTGAAGTATGAAAAAAATAGCACGAGTGGTTGTATTTAAGTAAAAATTGAACAACTTTACCACTTTTTGAAACATCACTTTAGTTTATAGATTTATTGATAAATAAATTAAAATATATAAAGATGTTTGTTTTTCTTTTTGTGTTTTTTTTTTTTTAAGAAAATTTAGAAATGTTTAAAACTAAGCATGATGTGACGTAATAAAGATATTATATACTAATACTTATTATATTAAAATATACAAAAACAAAAATCTTACAATTATAATGAAGACATTTTTTAATTTTAGTATTTTGCAAAAGTTGAACTAGTTTTCGTTAAGTTTCTTAATAGAGACGACAAAAGCATTGAAGATAAGAGTTGAATAAGAGTTGAATTTAGAATTGAAAATTTTAATAATTTTTTTTATAATATTAAATTTTAAGTCACCGTTGAAATGTAACGGAGCCTTAGAAGACGCTGAAGATAAAATAAAGAAAGGAAAAGAGTCATTTGCAAAGCTGTGTTACCTTTTGACGATCATTTTCGTTAAAAGAGTTGCAAAACTTAGGACTTTCCAAGTATGCATAAAATCAGTCTTAATGAATGACAGTTAAACATGTTTGATTAGAGAGGAAATAGTCTAAAAACCTGAAGTATTCCTGGAAAAAAAAGTCTGCGCATTATATGTTGGATATTTTGGTTACGGAGAATTTCAAACTAAGAACTGTGGAAAATAATAAAACAGAAATCTATGAAACTCGTCATCAGGGAATGAAAGTATTAATGGATTGACCACGCGCTAAGAAAAAATAACTCTATCGCCAAGGAAGGCCTCGATTGGAACCCCCAAAGCAAAAGAATGGCTGGAAAGCCTAGAACAACACGGAAAATAACTATAACAAAAGATATTGAAGCAACAGGAAAAATGTAAACGCCAATCAAGTCGTTAGCACAAACTATATAGAATAAGATACAGAGGTTTGTAGAACCCTATGTTCCCCAAGAGAGTAGAAAAGAGAAAAAAAATTAATTGAAATGTAAGAACTGTTTGTTAGAAATATCTGTTGAGTAGATCTTCAGAAGTAAGAAATCAAAAATGATATGCCAAAAATCCATATCTTTCGTCTTAATACACGAGTTGGAGGTGTTTCATTAATGATGTGATACCATACGCACTGCTATTTTGCAAATGAGGAACTCTTTTTTCCTTAGTTTAACCCTCATTTAAAACGCATGTGCTCTGAAATATTTCTAACTGTGCTTCATTTGTTAGCTATCATACTACAATTATTCTTTAAGTTTTCTGAAAATTAATTTCATTTTTAAAATCAGACGAAATTCGAAGCTAATTATTTCATTCAATTTTGTTTAGGATTTGAGTAGGTGAAAAAATACCACTACAAGATGCTCCAGCTGTAGTTTTAATAAAATTAATTTTAATTTTCAACAACTACCTGATTTAAGTGTAAGTTTTTAATGGCTAAAATACCGAAATTAAGAAAAATTGCATAAAAATTTAAATTTTAAGTGGCAAAATAATACATGACTTAAAATCAAGGAGTTAACCTAATATTTCTTAACCTATTATACAAGTTTTTCATAGAATCCTCATGACCCAACAGAAAGACTTTAAACCCCAGCTTTGCACGACAATTAAATGGACTTTATCGTTAACCCATTAACCCCAGGCTTGCCCTCCTAACCAAGTTTATAAGTCTTTGAAGTTGAAAAAGTCCAAATTCAACTATCATCTATACTTGGATTTGTTCAGAAAAAAAATTCTAATCTCTTTTTAAATCACTTTCCATATTAAAATTAACACTTTCATTTTAATCCATTAACCCATAATGTCTCTTTAATGATTTCTTTTTAATCTTAAATTCACTATAATCACCTAAATTAAAAAATCTCTTACATAAAGTAGGTGAACATCTTTCTAGAGCACTTAAATATTAAACATATTTTTATACAATATAAAAAGTTCTTAATAAAATAAATGAACAATTTTTAACACTTGTAAAACATCATTTAAGTTTTTCAAAGAATTGCAGAAATATATAATTTAAAAAAAAATTTGTTCACTACTTTACTATAAAATTGAACATAAGTTTCAAAAACTTAATAAATCAATTAGTTCTCTTATTGATAAAAATTTTTTTATTTGAAAAACACTTTTCTTCAGAAATATTGAACGTATTTTAAAGGAACGTGATTCAAATGCAATTCTTTGGACAATACTTTTTTTTTTTATTATTTATTAAATACTTCTTAAATACTCCATATTATATTGAAAAAATATACATAAGAGAATTAAAAAGAAGTGTATTATTACAGATTTTCTTAACACTACAAAAAAAACACAGTACTTGAATAAAGATTAAAAGAAATGAACAAATTTAACTTCAGTTTTTTCTTGTGTTTTAAATAACTCTTCTTCTGAACTAAATACATGTACTTATCAATAGTGATATTTTTAAAATATAAAATAACTGGTACAATTTTATAACTCTTTAACTCTAATAACGATTTTTCATTTCATTTAATAAATTATTAAATATCAATCCTAGATCCATTGGTGTCCTGTTAACTTTTTCATGTATTCAGATCTAGTGTTAATAAACGAAGTTTAAAAAATTTGAGCAACTTTTACCGACAGATTCAAAAACTTGACATTTAGTTCATTTTTTCCTCTTTTTCTACTTTGCAAAAGGGAGCATAGAGCTTCCACAAGGTTATACAATATAGCACTAATTTGAACTTTTTATTTTACTACTGGTAATATTTTTCCCTCTTTTTTAATGGTTCTCTCCAAGATTCCAGGCCTAAAAACAGTCTGCCGACTCTTCTTTTTTGGTAGAGCTTCCAATCTAGTGCTTGTTTGGTGATGGAGTCACTTCATCAAATCCATCTGTAATTTTTTTTTGTTTTAAATATATCCGATAGTATCTACTGCACACTTTATCCACTTATGAATCCGATTGGTTCTTATTGCATTTTTAGCCACAATTCTTAATTATTTATCTATCGTGGCCAGAAAATTTTCCACATAATTCGAAGAAAAATTGTTGATCAAAACTTACAGCTTTATTATTGCGCCTTACATCAGCTAAGTTCCATTGCATTTAGGAGAATTGATTTCACGCAGGAGTCGAATATTTTAATTTTTGGTGTTCTGACTAATTGTGTAGATCTCCATATTCTCCACTGTCTGACGAAAACTGTTCTTGGCAGGTTTATCAGGTTTATTATGTATCGCTTACAGGTAATTGAATTTGATCACATCTTTTATTGGTTAGTCTATAATTGTGCTGCTGTTTGTCTTAATTTTATTTATTCTCATCACTTTTGTTTCACTTATATTTACTTGGAGCCCCAATTCTCTCACACATTCTTTCAGTCTAATGATTTTCAACTAATAATTTAAGATAAAACCTATTACCTTCGAAGTCTAGGATGAAATTAAAACTATAAGATATGGGAAAAGATGAGACAAATCATAACGAAGAATTACTTGATATGACGCAAGATGGAGCAACATATACAGGGTCATCATCAAGGGTATAGTAGAAAGTTATACTAATATGGACGGAATTTGGAATCAAATAGGCTGCAATACAAGAAGAAGAAAAATCTTATTTACAAAACCTTTTAATACTGAATTCTCAATATTTTTAATTCATTTTACTATTTCCTTAATTCAATTCTTCTAAAACATATTAAAACAAAAACATTTCTTCTGAACAATTAATGCATCCACTGAAGTTTTTTGAACGTGAAACAAGAAAGGCAACAGGCCCTTATCCCATTTTAGTTGAATGCACAGCCAGTGGAAACTCGTTTCTAATCCACGTATCCATACATCCATCTAATTTGTTCCTTAAAGACATAAAAACTGGAGATACTATAGACATATACTACATATTCAAACAATGTAGCTAAATTTAAGAAGAACATTAAAATTTTTCTTTTAAATATCTCTCGCAATTTGTCCCAAAAGCTCGTTTAATCCAAAATTTTCATAGCCTAATCCAAAACTTTCCAAATCCAATTCCTCAAAATCTCTCCATTTCTGCGTTCTCAAAACTATACCATACATTTATATCATCATACCATACATTTTGCTGCAAAACTTACTTCTCATCCTCTGATCTCCTTAACATCTATTAAACTTATATTAGGCCGAAAATGGAATATAATGCACATATTTGGGCTGGTATTCCCATTACGGCGCTGGGATATCTTGATAAAGTGCAAAATAGAGCTATTCGTCTTATAAATGATCCCACTGTTACCTCAACGCTCACTCCACTCAGCCATCGTCGCACTGTTGGGTCACTGACCTTGTTTTATAGATATCTTGTAGGGACTAACACCTGTTCTAAAGAAATCAAACAACTTATGCCTCCATTCAAGATTTTCCAACGGGAAACAAGGAGGGCAACAGATGCTCATCCCTACACAGTTGAGCTAGCCAGATGGCGTAACACGGCTTATGGAAATTCGTTTGTCATGCGCTCATCTCGTTTATGGAACCATCTTCCACCAAATGTGTTCCCCAAAATTGATAATGTATATATGTACGATTTAACCAAATTTAAGAAGAACATTAACATCTTTCTTCTAAATATCCCATACAATTTTCCCCATTCCCCATAGTCCAGATATTCCAAATAACTTCCACCATAATCCTAAATCCCTCCATATCCTCATCCCTGTAACCAAACTGCACATTTGTATTACAAGTTTCCTTCTAAAGTTTGGTTCAAAAAGGGTGTGGTTTTGGTGTGTTAAAATCATACACTGCCCAGCGAAACACCGCACAGTTTCAATGGGTAGCTTTCAAGCTTTCCATTCCCTCGTAAAAAAAAAAAAAGAAAAATAGGACAGATCTAGTCCTAAGATTTCGGTTAAAAAATGGCACAGTTATAGTATCTTAAAATTCCCAAATAATTCCCAAATAATACCCAAATAACTTCCAAGCAATCCCTCGTTCAACAAACAACCATTTAAGTTTTAAATTATTCTTCCACTCAACATCATCAATGTCTTCAAGCATTCCCGTAATTATTGTATCATCTATCCTTGGCCTTTGAATCAACTTTTTATCGACATTTCGACCACATTTCCAAAATATTAATTAAAAAATCCTTAAACAATCTTAAAAAAAAGTCCTTAAGATTCCTCAAGATTACTTAATTTATTTTCTCCAACTATTACAATACTTTGACTTCTATAATATTATATACTTTGTGTAATACGACAATGTAATAAATTTTATATCTTTTTTTTTCATATACTCTTCAATCCCTCCTTATCAATTATAAAAATTGTAGGTTAATTGCATATTAAACATGATTAAGAATTCAAATTTAATAAAAAAAAAAAAAACACAAACCAAAAAAAATAACAAGGACGAATAAAAAGAACATAAAATATACAATAATAACAAAAAAAAAAAAAAATTGCAGTCAGTAGTCTTTGTTTGAATTTTTACCAGGAAATGGTAGTGGTTTTTCATTCAAGACGATTTTATGGTTTTATGTTAATGAAGAGAAAAATAAAAATAAAAAAAGAAAAAATAAAAAAAAAAAACTCAAAGAAAATGAAAATGAGAACAAAAGAAAATATATAGAGTGTTGATGAAAGCTCTGCTTCAACAGCAGAAAATTTCAGCAGTTCTTGTTTTTTTTTTTTTACTTTGAGTTTTTTTTATTTTTTTTTTTTTTCTTTTTTTTTTCTATTTGTTTTTCTTCTTTTCGTTTTGTAAAGTAATCAGATTTAAAAGTCGTATAATTTTTGGCCCAAAAAAACTTTTATTTTTTTCTTTTTAACTATAAATGAATAATAAAATTCCCATATATATATATATATTTTAAATACATGTATATATTCTACATTTTATATAAAAATTACATTCATACAAATAAACAAAATATATAAAAGCTACAAAAAAACCATTTAAAATTTCTTGATGTATATGCATTTTATTATAAAAATTATCTTTTGTTTTTTATAAAATTATATAAAAAACCAATACAATGGTATGCAAATATTTGTATGAATTTAATGCATTTTTTACTTTTACATAAAAAAAGCTAAATACTGTGTCAATTAAGGAACCAACTGCTAGTACAAAAATAGCGTAATGTGGAACTTCTTTCAATAATGTTCGTCAAAGCAATATGACGTATAGTAATTACTAATTATAAATATTATTTATTAAACATAACTTTACTTAACGCACTTATTTAAAATTAAGAAACTCCTTTATTGTGTTAATAATTTGCAACAATATTTTTGAAAGATTCCAATACATATATGCAAAAATATGCTGTGTCCACCACAGAACAGAACCGCTCTTACAGGAAAATCATAATGTGAAACATCGTTCAAAGATTTTTTTTTATTGTATACATATAATAATTTTTATCAAAGCAATTAGAATTTTTATCATACATATCTTTATCTAACGGTATTTATTTATTTAAGATAAAGAAACTCGCTATTGTGTTAATTATTTCCAACAAAATTTTTGAAAGATTCCAATACATTCATACACATACATTTTTTTTTTCTATCAAAATTTTATTTTTTTTACAGTTTGAATTTTGCAAAGCGTATGTGAATACTTGTTAAATGTAAATTTCCGATCCAAATATTTCTTTTTTAATTAATTAAAGAACACTAAAGTTTGTCGGATCAAAAAACTTTTTATGGCATGGTTGCAGCTCTTTATTTGTGTAAAACTTTTTTGTAATAGGTTTTTTTGGACTAATTTTGGTTTACACGTGTGCACATTGGAACGTACGTACGTACATACGTACATTCGTATACACAAACAGACATTATAAAAAAATATGTTTAATGGGTTTCTGAACACCAAAGTGCATATATGCAAAAATCTCAGTGTTGAATTTTTTGTGCGAAAAATTAGAATTCCATTTTTCTAGTGCAAAATTTGCAATGCATCATCAACAAAAGCATTTAAAACTGTTTTAGACATGCAACTCGTTGAATCAAAAAGCTTTATATGGCAAAGTTCTAGCTCTTCATTTGTGTAACATCTTCTATTTAAAAAATTTTTTCCTCCTATTTTTAATTTACGAAACATTTGGAAATATACGAAAAACTACAATTGAAAAGTGCCCATTGGGGTTCGCCAATTTGTTCCAAAACTTTATAAATTTAAGATATTAACAACAAAACCTTATATATGAAAATTGACATCTTTCTACTATGCAGATAAAGTTACCCACATGTTAACACACAAAAAAACATGTTTTATTATTTTTGTACACCGGAGTACTGCATATTTGCAAAAACCACAGGTTTCAATTTTTAGTGCGAAGACAATATCGAACGGCAACCGCTTATTATGTTTTATATATAGCGGTTGGTCTGTATATGGTGTATATGGAATAGGTAAAAAGTTTATCAAAATTATTGAAACACTTCCACAGTTTATAATAAAAAAAATAACTTTTTGAATTACACCTGTCCTAATTTTTTAGCTCACCAGTGTACAAGTGAAGTAAACTCAATAAAAAAAAAAAAATAAAAAAAAAAAACAAAACCAAATATGTTAGGAGAATAAGGATTCTATCAAGTGAATTTCATTTCCTAAATCCTTGCATATTTAATTGTATTCTATGACTTCCTATTTATAAAATTTAAATTTAAAGTATATTATGTACTCGTATATGTATATATGCATCTTCATGCATAAATATAAATATATAGATATGATATATAATGAATTTAATTTTATTATGCATTTATTTCCTTATGGATATCAAAGACATGCAGTTATTATAAAAACAAAATGAAAAGTTTTATTTTTTATATGAATATATTAATGTATATAGACAAAAGAATAATATGTACTTAGTTAAAAAATAACATTTTATTTTAACTATTTTGCAGTTTTATTCAAATTAACCATTAATAGTGACCGCATTTTATTTAATGACTTAAAGTATTCATTTTTAAAATAAATTGAAAAGTTAATGTTATAGTTTGCATCAAAACTATCTTGGAAAATTAATTGAAATTTCCTAAAAATCTGATAATTTTCAATTTAGTGATAAATGAGATTCTAAATTGACTGGAAATAGTCTCATTGGTTGGGAGTATCTACCCAGTTCATTTAAAAGCAAAAGATGACTAAGCACTCTGAAGTTATTGTCTCACAATAAATACATTAGAAAAACTTTTGTCTTAAAGGTTTTTGTAGTAATAGAGTTCTTGAATTAAGACATATTAAAGTTTCGAACTAACATATTTATTAAAATTAGAAGTCTTAAGTTGGTTCTATATTAATTAAAGAATTCTAAAAATTTAATTTTAATTTTTGATCTATTGCTATTGCTTTATCCAAGAAATCAAATTCTCCAGGATCCAACAACTAATCACTAATCAAATAATTTTTTTTATAATTACATCAGAACCATTTTGACAACAAATTGAAATTTGACTAGTAAAAATACTCAATAATCAAAAAAAATAATTATTTGATTATTGACAATAAATGGTTGGTGCAATAAGACCCACGTCATAAACCCCGTGTTATAAAATGCACTTTAAAAAGATGAGGCTCTTTAATTGAAATTGTCCTTTGTTAACAATTAAAGTATGCTCTTTTTAGATTACAATTGTCTGTGAGGTTTACGTCTCTATTGGGACAATTATTGTCGGCTGATCAGAGTTTGGGATTGCTAATTTTCATTAACCTTTGAGCTTACTGCTAGGACCTGCTACGCTCGACCCTTAAATTGATTATTTTCAAGAAAATATGAGTGTATTACAATTTTTGCAGTTTGTTCTCATGCATTTTATCAGACATGTGAGTTTTTACTTAGCTCGAGAATTAAATTGTAACCCATGAAGATGGAGAGCCCATTTTGCTAAAGAGAGACAGGAAACACAAGTCTAACTTACTAGATTTCGATCCTCAACAATTATTGCAATTTAATTGGGAAGAACTTGTTTCATTTCATCAACTACAGAACTTCGAAGAGTTTGCAAATTTTTCTACAGCTGTTCGAAATTCTTAACCACTATATAGACTATAAATAAATTCATTAAATACATTATACATTAATACATATATTATTCACAAACACATTAATTTTTTCTGGGTTTTAAAAAGAATTCTATCACAAAAAAAATTTTTTTCGAATTAAAACTTGAGTACAGGTGATTTAAAAAACAGACTCTAAAAAACTTTTGCATAATATCGAAAAAAAATTCTATTCCATTTATTTTATTTCATGGATTATGTGGTCAGATGTTTTAAAAAGTTTTTTTTTAAATTTTTTTTAACCTAATTACATACACATACACAAAGAAAAATATATACAGATATATATAAGAAATACATATTCATCCTTATTATCTTTACATAAAAAAAAAATTATTTTCAAATCAGGAAATAACCAAGAGTTCTTTCTTTAAATTTTTAGTACTTTTGAACCTTAAGGAAAACCAAATGATGTTCTAGATATGGTGAAAATTTATTTTTACATTCTAAAATATGATTCTAAATTAGGGAAAAAGATTTAAATGTCAAAATTTCATGAATATACAAAAAAAAAAAAAAACAAATAATGAAAAAAATCAAGGGTTTTAAAAAAGCACATTTCCTAAATTAAACAATGTTCTACAATAAGTTTTGGGTAATTGTTAAGGGTATTAGAAACAAAAAAAATTTTAGAAAATCTTAAAGCATATTTAAACATTTTATTGTATATAGCAAAAGTTCTAAAAAATTAAGATACACTTTTTCTAACTTTAAGGAAGCCATTTGTAATTTAGAGAAACTGTTAATACATTATGTTAAAATATTATCTTGGATTTTTAATTTTTATATATATTGATTGTAAATCCTAGAAAATGGACATCACAAAAATATATTCTTAAATAAGTAATAGTTGTTTCCAAAGATCTAGCTCATCTCAAAAATTGAAGTTTCTCACACATATATTTTTGACATATTATAGCTTCCATACAACGCATTTAAAACGCTTTATTGAATCGCTAGAACTGCTTTTTATATAAGTATATGAAAATAATCATTGTCAATATTAACTTACAACATATGGAAGATATAATAAGTCAAAAATTTTGTAAAAATTGAATTTCGTATAACAGTAAATTAAAGTACCATACGGCACCTTCCAATTTATACAGGGTGGCGCAAACGGCCGAAATGGTTTGAATATTTAATAATTTTTTAAATTTTACACAAGAGTACACAAGAGAACAGTACACAAGAGAACAGCGATCAAAAATTACGAAAAGTTATGGAAAATGTACTGGAAAGGGCACGAATGTGCGAAGCCGGAAATTGTCATCACTTGCGGGATATAGTTTTTCTACTTAAGCTAAACATTTTCCCCATTAATATACTGTATAACAAAAAAATAATAATAATTTTTTAAGGGCTGTTGTAACTTCGTAATAGGTGGGGCTACAAAAAAACTTGCACCGTATAACTAATTTTCAGACACATACCCTTAATTCAAATTTCCTTGCTTTATCGAATCGCTAGAAACGCTTTTTCTAAGTGAATACAGGGAAATAATCCTTATGTCAATATTAACTTAAGATTACAATTTCTTCGCGAATTATTTTATTATGGGATATGGAGGCCTGGACACTCAATGTAGTAATGACAAACCAATTGTTAGTATATAAGATGTGGATCTATAGACATTTGTTAAATATACCTTGATGGACAGATCACACATCAAATATGGAGGTTCTACAAAGGGGGCAGAAGGAAAGAGAATTACATTTTGTAATTAAAAACGAAAAGTAGCCTATTTTGGCCATGTTATGTGAGAAACAAAATATGAATTACTAATTAGAAAGAAACCAACTTTCACGACTGCGAAATATTAGAAAATGAGCTGCTTTATGCACAATTGTAGGCTCGGTTCATTTAGCCACAAATAGAATGGAATATGTCAAGACTATACCCACCTTTATATAAAAGATAACACATCAATATCTAGCAGTGGATAGACATCGGACATGAAAGAAGAAGATTAGAGTTATGTCATTGTTATAACACCTCGGGCAGAATTAAACTAAATCGGCATATTTTTCTAAATTTTTTCGAAAATGTACTAAAAACTGAATTAAATTTTCTTTACTTGTATATCTTTTCCATTTTCATTTTTTCAGTTTCGTTTGAACTTTTTAAAATTAAATGGTTATGAAATTTTGACACGATAAAAAAACATCTTTTCCTTTGTTTTATTTGAATATTTTCTTTTCATTTATATATACATATTTAATTTATTCATGTGGTAGAATAATTTCTTTAAGATTTCTGTTCTTGTTTTTTACATTTTTTTTTTGTTCACTTGTTTTTTTTTTTTAATTTTAATTTCCAGAAAAAGAAATTAGATTATCCTGATTAAGTGGCTAGTAAAATTAAAAGAAATTATAATTATTTTTCATTTATTTTTCTTCACATTATACGATTAGCACATTATCAAAATATATTTTGAAGATTTTGTGCTAATTTTTTGACACTTTTATTGTCTACCAATCTGGTAACAAAATATTTATACAGTTCAATATAAAGCAATATACAAATATTGAATCTCAGGTCAGATAGTCATCAATACCCATTATAGCTCAGACTAGGCTTGAATATTTTCAATTAAGTTTTTTTCAGAAATTCCGATATTTATTTATTTATGTACAGTCCCCTACCACATACAGTGTTATAGCTGAGTGAATCTACCTTTTCTTTTCAGGTGTGTCAGTTAAATTTATGTCATACTATGGTATAAACTATTACGATATCAATTATAGACTATTTTTTTTTTTATTAGATATGATCTGACCAAGTTTTAAACCCGAGACTTCTCGATCGAAAATTCGCAAGTTTAACCACTGAGCTATTGGTCAGATATTTAGCGCCATTATTCCAGGCTATCTAACCATCTCAATCGAGGTTGTTGTTGACATCAGAAGTGTCTGGAAATAAGTTTCCAAAGGTGGATTTAAGACATTTTTACAACATGGTTGTGGTTAAAGACGATTTCACCATTTTGTCTAATAAATTAGAAACTTCAATTTTCTTGAGATATAGAAAATATGCGTAATAAGTTTATTTTCGAGGAAAGTCTACCTAAGATTCTATCAACATGGATGTTGCAGACCCCGCTCTTCGGTATTTATAAAAGCTTTTATATTCAAAATTGTAAATTTAATCTTCATTAAGTATTCCATAATGATGGGGCTTCCAATTTAGTAGGAGAAAGTCTTTCACAATTAAATTTGTATCGATTTAAGATATCCACCTAACATGAGGGATTCAGGACAAAAGTGGTTTAAATCACTAAAAAAAACGGTTTGCTTTTAAAATCGCCCTACGTCCTTGAAAATATCAATTTCCCGTTCCACCTGTGGTATTTTTTTGCGTTTTTTTAAATTTTTTTTTAATTGGGTTAGGCCACTTTGGTTCTGAGTTCTTCCAGATGATTTAGGAAAGTTTATATAACTTTTTACATTCAAATCAAAATAATATATATATTAAAAATGTGTGCCTTCAAAAACCTTTAATTTTACCTGCTGCCTTGTTTATTTTTTTTTAATTAAAATATTACATTTTTATTATACAAAAAATAAAAAATGAATTCCTTTCATCATTTAATCATCTGACAAACATAACAAGGTTATTAGTGTAAAATATTTAAAAAATTTCGTAAGTCGAATTAAATCAAATTCAAATTGATAAAACACGATATGTACTATTATTTTGACTTTTTAATGCGTTTTAAATTAGAAGATGCTAAATACTGAACACTGTTGGAAGTTGGAGAGAAGCTGCGCAAGACAAAAGCCAATGGAGGAAGGCTTTGAACTCGGCTCAAAAATAATAATTTGTTATAGTCCCCAATTCCTCAAGTTGTTTTGCTTATTCCTAACCTCAAAATAAAATTGTACTTTAGTATTATAGATCCCATCTTAAAGTTTTGTTCAAAAAATAGCATTAATTTAGTTTTTTAAAGTCGTGCACTACCAAAAAAAAACTCCGTGCAGTATTAATGGGTGGCTTTTAATGCTTTCCACTGTCCCTCGTAAATAAAGAAAAGCTATTTATATATAAAAACTTAAGGGAACTCTATTAATAATTTATTTTTCAAAAACGACATCCATCGATCCTATTTATTTGTCTTAGTTTTCTGCATGGTTCCTACTGCTATTTTTTAACAGACAACCAGTTGAATTTAACTTTTATTCACAGGGAATTTTAGAAACCAATTGACAAAATAATATTATCTATTTGACTAACATGAAATATCCAATTTACTTGATTGTTTTTGCAAAAGGATTCCTTAGGTGATAGCTATTTGACAGATAGCTACGTGTAGAGAGCGACACGAAAACTTTCATTGTAGGTAATCATAATTAATCATAGTACGATATCTGTTCCAACTTACTGTCACAGCATTATCAACTTTATTCCTAAAGAAGTATGGAGTTCTATAAACCTTTGTGAGGCCAACCCACATCATACTGAGCATTTGAGCGAGAGTAATTATCATTAGTAAACAACTCTGGGATTTGCAGTACCCCAAAACTACATATTTTCTTTATTTACATTCATTATGATGGAAATATGCTTTATTACACAGTCAGTAAAATTTAATGGCCATTGGGAAAGTATACTTTAGTCTATTGCTTTTTGATGTAATTTTTGCATGTTGATGTTACAAGCTTCGCTTAATAAAATCTGGGAATGTGGTAATTTTTTAGCTACCCAGGACGCTCAATCTCTGCGTTTTAGGAGATATGCTATTTTGCCCTTGAATCGATCAGAAGCTTCCAGAATCTGAAACCATATTGTGATCTCTGCCCAAAAATTATACCACAATCTCAGTACCTACAAAACTTAACATCAATTGGTATAAATGAAATTTTTTAACTGAAGGATTTAATAAGGATCCTAATTTTACTTTAATAGATTGAACTTTAATAGACTTAAAAATTTTAAATGCTCCCACAATAAAAATTTAAACAGAATTAGAAAAGCCAAATAGAATATTTTTTTATTTTAAATTATTTAAACATACCCATTATAATATGTGTGTGATAAATTATTATTTTCATTTCTTATTATTACACAAATCTTGTTCAAATTGTTATTTATCCTAAATAAAATGTAGAATATAGAAAGTCATGTTCTATAAATTATAAAATTTCCACATTGCATCAAAATGCACTTATACACACTCTTTGCCTTCAAACACATTTATGTACGAGTATATGTGTGCATTCAAAGTGTACACCTTTTGAGACTGATTCAGTTAATTTTATTTTATTTTTATATTATAACCCCTTTGGAATATTGTTGATTTTGATTATAATCAAAATATTGATATTGATAATGATGCTGATGATGTTGATGATGTTGATGTTGATAATAATAATGATTTTATAAAGAAAAACATCAAGAATATACACATAAAAATGCAATTTAGTTATAAAATGGTAATCACATACTTCATATTTTTATAAAAAAAAAAAGTGTGAGATAACAGACACACACACTCAAATATATGTAAGGAGTTACCACAAAAGAAAAATGAAAAAAACATATATACATATATATATGAGAATGGAATGAGATCCTATTAAATGTGAATTTCATGCAAAATCACAATGCATCCAATCAAGAAATGCGTGTGATTTAAAGAATAACTTAAAAATATAAAAAAAGAAAAATATGTATGTAATAATGTTATAAAACATTTTGTACACTTATACATTTTATCTACTCTTATTATATTTTTTATCTCTTTCACTCTTCACTGATTTTATATATACAATTTATTCGTTTTTATTTTTTTTTTCTTAATACTTTAACGAAATTCACATCACATCATCAACTTCTATTGTTATAAGTTTTTTTTTTTTTTTGTAAATTAATTTTCCATACATTTTCTATTTGTTTTTCTCTCTCCCTCTTTCTCTCTATCTCGCTCCATTATTTTCTTACCAATCCCTGCAACTTGAAATTTATTGTATTAATGAAACAAAGCCCTTGAAAATAAAAAAACACTGGGAGATATCATTAAAAGTAAAAAATTTAACTTTAAAATACACTCACACACACACATAAACAAGTATTTTTAAATGGTAAAATTTTCTTTGAAAAAAATTCTTGCATTTGCATAATGCAAGATAATGAAAACTGCAATAAGAGTTATGGACATTATGGAAAAACTCAAAAATTTGTTTGAACAAAAGCATTTTTTGGCAGGAGTACTCAAAAGGTGTCATTAGATATCATTTAAATGGCGGTTAAAGGGGACTCAAGAGAACTCATTATCTCATCAAACCAAGCAATCACTCGCATGTAACTTGACATTACAAAAACTAATAATTCCATAAGGAATTGGTTAAATGACTTAATCAAAAACCAACTAAGGTCTGGGGGTTTGTACAATTGCGGGAAGATCATGTGGCCTTCACTTTATGTTTTCATTTTAATCAGTTTTCCATCAATATGGATTCTGTTCTTCTGCAAGTCATTCGTAGTTCTCTTATTCCAAATTTTTTCACCAAATTTGAAGATTGTGCTCAATAGGGCAAATATTGAAGTTGTTTTGAAGAGTGTGAACAATTCATTTGCTTTGAATACGATAATAAGTATCTAATATTTATTAAACACATTTGATCAGTAAATGTAAGAGTTAAAAATGTTATTATGTAAAATGTGTTTTGTAAAATATGTGATCTAATTTTTGATAACACAATCTACCACAATCTTCAATACCAAATTAAAATACCAAAATGATACTTTTTTTTTAAATATAGGTGGTATGCCTATAATTATTATAAGATTACATATTTTTCCAGTAATTGTCTTCACTGATGATATATCTTCACTATTTAACTTGTATATAACTTCACTATATAACTTGTCCTAGACTTCTCATCAAACCTTCAATTGACAATCGTTGTTATAATGAGTAAACTAATACATTAGACTTACATAATAAGTAATTTAATTATATTAATCGATTGTATTAATAAATTAAAATTTACCGTTATTTTTCCGCGACAATTAGTCATAAAAGTCAGATAAGTCATGCAAAGCAAGAATGTCTTAGTAATGAAAATATATTAATATTAATATTAAATTATAAAATTGCATATACGTAGGGGCTTTAAAAAAAAACACAAAAAGGCAAGATTCTGCAGTTTATAAGTATTTGATTTAATTCCAAATTAGTTAGACTAAGTGTTTCAAACTTGTGTACCAGCGCTGCATTAACTGATTAGGGGATTAAAATAAATCCATTCGTTAATGTTTCCGAAATTTAGGGTTCTATAGATTTACTTATTCTCTTTATTGGTTTATTTCAACGTCCTCCCTAAGATACAGTGAGAATCAAGCGCAAATGGTACTCAAGTAAAAAAAACCACTCTATATAATATATTAAACCCATTTCAAGAAATTAGAATATAGTATCCCTATTTTCTCGAACTCGAATATACTACAATATTTTGACCCTAACTGTACTTTGTATATTTTATACTTATTTTCAATAAAATAATGATGATAAAAATAATTTTTTTTCATAAAACAAATTTGCTCAATGAAATTCATTAGATTTTCGTTTTTTTGAATAATAGATAGAATAAAAAAAAAATACAAAAACACGAAGTCATTATAAAAATAATCGTGGTTCAGAATACCACCAAAAAAAAGCAAAAAAGAAAAGTAAAATTTAAGTAATTCCAAACACTTCAAATAATTATCAGAAAAAAATATAATATAAAATATGGATAAAATTATTTAGTAATGTCAATGTGTATGTAAGTTAGTACATTATACACTATTACATTGTCATTAATTTATTGTTTGTTTGTATTTAAAAAAGAAAAAACACAATAAATAAAAAAATCATTTCACATTTGATTGACTAACTCTGACTGCTTACAATTCTTCTCTCTTTTTATATATATATACATATATAGCCATACATACATTACAATAGAAATTAAATACATGACCTAGTTTTCTATATGCATGCTTTTCTATATCAAACTGTAATTGATGAGTTGATCCTGATAAGTATTTTGTAATAAAATTATCCTTTTTTTTCAATAGTTAAAAAAAAAAAACGAAAAAGTACCGTTATATTCTTCAGAATAAATTGAAGTTGCTATTTGATTTTTTCTTACATTCAATACTATATATAAAAGTTGTATTACAATCATAATACATATTTATCTATATAGATATTGAAGGATAAGTTTATTTCAAATAAAAGATATACATAATGAATGTACCAAAGTATAACCACCTACTTCAATTCAAATTCAATTGAATTTAAAAGATGTCCTAAGAGTTTACTTCTGAATTGTTGTGAGTATTATACATAGAACATGTTATGCATATTAAATTATTTATATAAAATATATATATATTTATGTATGTAAGATAGTATATACTTGTATAAAATAAATTATATTGACTAATGATCAAACACTATACTTTGTTTTCTAGTCTTAAATTCAGAAAAATGGTGATTTGCCAAAGATGTAAGGGGATTTTCGAAAATAAATTCATTTCAAATTGATAAAAATAAAATAAAAATAAGAAGTTGTCATAAATAAAATATCACTTATGAATTAATTTGAATAATTTAATAATTATTGGAAATTTTTGTGTTTTTTTTTTTTTTGGAATTAGTTTAAAATTACATAAATTTTATTTTAATCAATTGAAGATTGAGTGAAGTATAGAAGTTTTGGATATTTTTATTAGTTCAAGGATTTATTTACATTTTCAGATTGAATCAAATCGGAGTTTTAACTGCATTTCTATTGAGAAAAGTGAATTTTAACCAATTTTAAACTTTTTGTCCATTTTCAAGTTCCCAGCGCATAGATTTTCTTCTGATATTAGTATGTCATACTATTTATGAAAACTGTCCTACTAAACTGAATAAATCTGGTCCGGTAACATCTTTTACCCTATTAAAGCAGTTTATTAGATTATTTTACATGGACTTCAACATTTAAATTAGCATGGACTTTTACTAGAAAACCAAAATTGATCATTTTATATTGCATTACCAGTTTTTTCTGACACTTGAAATTTATTTATCTAAAAGATTACAACATCAAATCATTTTTAACTAATCATAGTAACACCTAAAGTTTAGATATTGGTATTACCCAATAACTATTTAAATTTTCGTTTTTTATGGAAGGCCTACAAAGCAGCAAAAATCATTGTAAGTATGTCGTCCCTAAATAAATTAAATTGTTGTGTGGCTGCACAGTGTACACATTTCTAAATTTTTTATTCTTCCATTTTCACTTCTAAATGAGTCTAAGCTTATATCCAAAGTCACTTTGGACTAAACTTCTGTTAATAAATCATTTGTATTGAACAGTTCATTACGCAGCTGCAGCTCTTCTACAAGATTACGAAACATAAATCCTATGTATTATTTTAGTTTGCATAACGATATGTAAAATTAAAATATAAATTAATACTATACTGAATATTACATAATTAGGGTGCAATGAAAATAGTTCCATGGATCGTATAAAATCATAGAACTGTTCCTTTCTAAATGAATCTAATTCGAGAACTTATATTAGATTATATAATTCAATAGATATCCGAAAACGTCAAATTCGATTAAAATGACATCAATTTTGTAATTCAATGAATTGAAAAAGTGCAGTTAATTAAGGATTTCAACAAAACTATCTCAACAATCTAAGTTATTACCAGAGTAATAGAATATTTTATTTTAGATTACTTACAAAATTATATATTTATAAAGAATGTCTATACCCATATTTAAGCATTCGTAATATTATGTTATATTAAATAATATAAATTGAAATGAGAAATAATTCCCCGGGTCTTTATTTCTCATAGAAGTCGTAGTTTTACTTAAAAGAGAAATAAAATCCTGGGCTTAATTTCCATATTTTAGGTGTTCTTTTCTTAATTACTATGATAAATAAAACCTCGGGCGTTATTCTCATTAAATTGAAAATAATATCCCGAGTGCTTTATTACGCAGGGCCTTAATTCAGGTCACCCATTATATATCAAATAAAATGCTGAAACCAAAAGTAGTAGAGGTATTATTATATAAATTAAACTATTATTATGTTAGAATTAAGAAGTCATATACTATGTACGAACGATTGGGCTCTTTTGAGATTAAGAATGAATAAATATAGAAAATATATATATAGAGCTGTCTAAAACCATTTCAAAGACATTCCGTTTCATACAACTTTTAAATGGCTAAAAAAACTTCTGGTGATCAGAAAAATTTCTGTGTTTCAGATGTTTGGTCGGTACTCACCAATCATACCTTTTTAGCAATTAACTTAAAAAAGGGTTGTAAAATATTATTTTTCTAAAGAATTTTTCTAAGGAATCCCTTGTCTGATTCGAAGATTGTTGAAAGAGAAATACCGAACCTGCATAAATTTTTAATATGTTTTCAACTTTAAATCTTTAAAAAGCTTCAATTTCTAGAAGAGTGAATTACTAGAACTAAATCTAGCTTGTTGAAAGCCCAAGCTGCTTACTCGTAATTCAATTTATATTATCCAATTCCCTGAAATTTAATATATATAGTAAAGGATATTTAATTAAACAAAAAAAATATTTAATCACTTCTTTTATTGACTTATCACATACTAACCACTACATAATCACTTCTCATATAAGTACTGTAACCCATCAATTAAATTTTAATTTTATTTATTTAATTTAATTAAAAAAAAATTTTATTTACTTACTGATTTGTAAGTACATTATAAAATTAATCTTATATTCAAAAATAATCATTCAAAATAATATCTAAATATCCAAAAATAAATAAAACTCATAAGTACATATAAACTTAATTGAATTTTTTTTTTTTAACTTCTTGACATTTTAACTCAATTTATGACTTTATGTTTTTGTGGTCTCTAATTATATATGTACATACTTTTGCAAAAATTTAATTATATTTTAAAATAAATACAATTTTAATTTTAATTAATTTTCAATAAAAAAAAAAAAAAAACAAACCATAATATAAAAAAAAAAAATGAAATTATATTTATCTTAAGATTGATTGAAAAGTTCAAGGTAAGAAATCTATTAAGATTCAAATAGATTAACATTAGTTTGTTAGTTTGTATGTAAGTATATATTTTCAAGATATCATCAAATCAAAAAAATTTTTTTTTTCATTATTTTTTCTTAAAAAATTTGATATCTTCTATATTATATATACCTATATAAATATAGGTTTTTCACTTCCAATTCAAGTTTTTTCATTTCAAATTCAATTTTAATTATTTCAAATTAAATTTTTTTCAGTTCAAATTCAATATTATTTATTTCAAATTAAATTTTTTTTTAATTCAAATTAAATTTTTTTTATTTCAAATTCAATAAATGTTTGTAAAAATTTTTTTTTTTTATTTTTGAATTTTTTAAACAAAACAAACTAAGTATTTTTAACAAAACAAACTATAAATGAGTATATTATATAAAGATAGCAATTAATATATTTAAAAATTAATGTAATGATTGCCCAACTGCAGCCAATGGAAATTTCATTGACATATTCAGGTAATAATTGCTGCAATCGGCTGCGGTAACAGTTGCCACAGATGTTTCAATTACATTTCCTAAATTTATAGGAGTTTGTGGATCCGCCGTCCGTCCGCACGATAACTCAAAAGCTAAAAAAAAGCTTGGTTCTTGAAATTTTGCTAAAAATAGTTTAGTATAATGGCCAAAGGTGCCAAAAATAGTTTAGTGTAATGGCCAGAGTTACTGCAAAATTTGGTTGGTCTACTGTAGATGGTGGTCTACTGTGGAGAGCTGCCATAAAACTCTTTCTTTTATATGATCATTACACTACACATAATAAAGCTGTATGTTTGGATGGATGGATGGATGGATGAATCTAACATCGAAATTCGAACATCGACTATCGAACATCAAACAACGAACATCGAACATAACACATCGAACATCCAACATCCAACATCAAACATCGAATATCAAACATCGAACATGGAACATTGACATCGAACTCGAATTCGATGTTTGATGTCTGATGTTTAATGTTTGATGTTTGATTTTTGATGTTTGATGTTCGATGTTTGATGTTTAATGTTCGATGTTCTATGTTTGATGTTCGATGTTTGATGTTCGATGTTTGATGTTGGATGTTTGATGTTTAATGTTTAATGTTTGATGTTTGATGCTCGCTGTTTGATGTTCGATGTTCAATGTTTGACGTTTGATGTTTGGTGTTCGATGTTCGATGTTCGATGTTCGAACCATCCATCCATCCAAACACACAGCTTTATTATGTGTAGTGTAATGATCATATAAAAGAAGGAGTTGTATGGCAGCTCTCTACAGTAGACCACCCTCAGAAGTGAAAAACCTATATATTAAATATATTGCTCTTGATTAAAAATTCAATTTTAATAAACTAAAAATTTTTCAAAAAATTATTTAAAAAAAAAAATTTTATTTTTTTAAAGCTATAAAACCTACAATATATCTTTTATATTATATGAAAACTGCATCCGTCTCTCAAATCCATATTTTTTATACCCGTATAACTGTACGTCAAAAGGATATACTAAATTTGGAATTAAGTTTATGATGTGAAGGTATCGTTCGGGTCAGAATCGAAAAGTGAATCGATCTAGCAATGTATGTATGACCGTCCGTTAGTATGTCCTTCTGTCTGTCCGTCCGTCCATCAGACCTTATGTCCGAATGTCCGTCTGTCTGTTTTTCCGTCCTTCCGCAATATAACTCAAAAAATGCGAGTTTACACGATTTCGAGTAGCTACCAAACAACTTCGTTTTTTACATGAAAATAAATGGATATTTGAAATTTTTGCATGAGTAGTAGAATTTTATGGCCAAAGTTTGTGCAAAATTTTGTTAAGGCAGTGCAGTGAATTCGAGTAGCTCTCATACAACTTCTTCTTTTATATTAGTATAAAGTTTTAAATTCTATACCTAATAACGGTGGATATCTGAAATTTTGTCAAAAGTAGTTTAGTTTTATGGCAAAAGTTTGTGCAAATTTAGTTGGGGTAGTGTAGTGGTTTTGAGTAGGTGTCATACAACTTATTCTTTTATATGAGCATTCCTATATACCTAATAACACTGGATGTCTGAAATTTTGTCAACAGTAGTCAACTTTAATGGCAAACGTTTGAATAAAATTTAGTCGGTGTAGTGGAAGAGGGTCGAAGAGTTGTCTTTTGACTTATATTTTCTTTTGCATATAACTGAAAGTTTAATAAGTTGTGTATTTAAAACTTTGTCAAAAGAAATTAATCAGATGATATAATGTTTATATTACCGTCATACGGGTACCCCAGAGTTGACACAATCTACTCTACTACACTCTTCCTCGTTTTTATTTTGTTTTTTGTTTTTATTTTTTACCAAAAATCTCATTGAAAATCTTGTCCTGATGCCAACAAAATCTCAACACAACTCTTCAAAAAAAAAACTATTCATACAATATCTTCTAAATAAATAAAATCTATTCTTAAATAAAGTCATGTAATATTATATATACATATAATATATATTTATGCATACATAAATATGTTTGTATATAATTATATACATTTACATATTCATATACTTATTATAATATGTATATGTATATATATAAATAATTTAAGTAAATATAAACATAAGTCATTTTGAGTGCATAAATAATCACTAAAATGAAAAGTTCCTTGAAAAATGAGATTTCATAGTGTGTGGTTCACCACAACAAACGCTCAATAAATAAAATTTTCTGTTAAGAAGTGATTTTCGGAAAATAATGCAAATTTGTTTTATTTTTTTTTTATTATTGTGTTGTGTTGTGTTCTGTTTTTTTTTTTTTTTGTGTTGAGGAAAAATAAACTTTCAACAAATTTTGTGAAAAATTTAAACACAGTAACATTAATATAAAATAAAAATAATAAAAAAAGAAAATTTATAATCTATGAACACAAGATAATATTTTTTAGTTACTTACAGTGATGGAAAAAATGTTGAAAGTTATTCATTATTGAGGTTTTACAGTTTGTTAGGAAGTTTTAAATTTCTGTGGTAGCAAAAGAGGAGTATATAAGTGGCAGTACACTTAAGTCCCACTATTGTCTTGTAATTAAAGAAATCTATTGGGGTAGCAGAAAAATATTTAACTTAAAGTATTCCACAGAAAAGCAGAGATAACTGAAGAAGTTTAATTCCATCTAATATTTTTAGATTTCCTATACTTAAAATACAAAAGTCCCCACATTTTGTGAATTCCTAACCAAATTCAATTTCTAAGAGATTTTAATGATCTGTTCTATAGTACCTCTAATACAACTGAAGTGCTTAATCCCAAGTACAATTATACTTTATATTTTGAATCAAGTTCAAAATTTAAGTAGTGTTTTAGGAGTTCAATACAATGAAAGCTATACTGTCATACTCATATTTTAAATTTTGATATACATTACAGTGCATTACAGTTATAACAAAACTACAGTGTATCTGATCAATATAGTGTATAGCATTGTTACGATAATGATGTATGAAGTAAAAGGCCCCGATGTCAAAAACCAATCATATTATATCCACTGAACATCTCCAAGTAAATATGGAATTGAAGAAAATGCTTTTATATTCTTTTATATACTAAGTAAAGAAATGAGAAAAATTTTCCAGAATACCAACTTCCCGACATAGCTACTTGCCTAGCATTTCAATCTCATGTGTAATGCTTAAGAGCTTTTTCGAAATAGAACTCTGAAATATTGAAACACATTACAAAGTAAGATTTAGATATATACTTGAGATTTAGAAAAATTTAAGAAATAAGTCAACCTATTCCTTCTGAAATGTATAACCATTTAATCTACGACTTAATGAGAGTAGTGTTTTACGAAATTGAATTTAGTCTAAGTGACCTGCTTAATGCACTATGCTCTTTACGGGATTGGGAAAGGCTAAATTGAATATGGCTTAGGGTGCGTTTATGTTGCAGCTGTGATAAGTAATAAGAGCGTCGATAAGAGCACAGTGTAGAAAATTTATATTGTTTATAGATGATCAAAGCGACGCTCCAATATAAACACCTCTATTTAAATCATGTATATAGTTTTCTACGCTCTAATCGACGCTCTTATCACTTATCGCAGCTCCATCATAAACACATCCTTAGTTACCTTTTTCTCATCAGACGTTAAAACTTGTTCAAGCTAAGCTGCGCCAGCTAACTGCCGTCAACTAAAAAAATGTTAGGATATAACATTTATTATTATTTTCAAATTTCAATTTGTTTGTTAGTCACTGTAATAAATATACATATATACCTTTTTCACTGTGTATATACATAACAACATACTTTTTATATGCATTTTATTATGTAAATATTAAGTCAAAAGGAAAACTTATCATCAATAGAATGACAAATTGAGAACGTATTTAAGGAAAAATCTTAATATATTTAGTCATTGCACTCATTGCAATTTCCTTCCCCAAAAAAAAAAAATAAAAATGAAAATAAAAATAAAAAATTTTAAAAGAAATAATATTTAAAATAAAAATAACTTAAGACTTATGCGTGTCTTTAGTTAAAACTTTTAGGAAAATGAAAATTTTCAATAAAGAAAAAATACTTAAAAAAAAAAAAAAAAAATTAAATATAAATAACTTTTAAGTAAATAAATAAATGATATATTTTGCTTTTAGCAACTCTTTTTGTAAAATTAAAATAAGTACTTTAAGTATATGCATACATATAAAATTGTATGTATAAGTTTAAAAAATTTGTCAATTTTGAATGTAATGTATAATGTATATTCAATGAACATTTTAAGAATATTAGCTTTTCTAGAATTAAATAGAATTTAAATTTTTTGAGCTTCAAAAAAAAAATGAATTGAAGATTTTTTTCTTTAAATATTCTATTTAATAAAAATAATGCATTCAAATAAACTGTAAATTGTAAGATATACTAAGTATTTATGAAAATTGTTTTAATAATTTAAAACAATAGAGATAAAACAAATGAGTTTTTAATGAATTGAGGAATATTTGATAAGTATATATTTGATACTGTTGAAAATTACCAGCTGCTTCTATCGCCGCATGCATAATGGAGTTTGTATTGTAAATTCTGTAATGTCAGTAAAATTTCTTGTAAAGTCTTTTTATTTTTTATAGGAGAACCCACAGTTCTTCGGTCCAATATTTAGCGGAGTCATTCTTTCTTTAGGCAAAGAACACATTCAAATCAAATTTCATTAAAATTGGTTGAGATTTTGATAAATTATTAGAAGTTAACATTCTCGAAACTACTAGAATTTCTAGAGTCATTATACTAGAATCAATTCATAAAAGCTACTTTTCATAAGTATGAATCAGTAGCATATGTGCCAAATTTGAAATCATTTTGAAGGTTCGAACTCCAGATTTCTCAAAAAGTCTGGTGTTTTATTATAAGAGCATCCCAATCTCAGGGTTGGATTTGGGCCACCTACGAACTTAACCTTACTATTGACAAAGAAAGCATTCATACGTAATTCAAGTAAAATCGATTGAAATTTAAGCGTGTTACCTTGCTAAGAGATACACACGCACACACACGAACACACGCAACAAATTTTCAGATTATGGCACTTCCCAAAAATGGAACAACTTTTGTTAAGATAGAAGAAATTCTTTATTTTTTATCAAGTATTGACACTGAAGAAAAGCTAAAGTGTAAATTTAATAAACCAGTATTATCCAAGTTTAAATTAAAGCTTTTAAAAAACTTACAATGAGAACTGTATGTGGAACTGTAGAACATCACTTTAGAATACATACCTGAAAATAAATTAAGTAAATTGTTGTGTTAATTAAAAATATTTAAATTAAATTAAAATATAAAGTTTGTTAAAAAAAATCATAATAATAGAAAAAATTTATAACTAATTGTAACTTATTAATAAAGGTGTAGCTGAGAACCTAACTGTATTTAATTTCATTTGCTTGCTAAATGTTGAGGAAAAGCTTTGCATCATATATCAGACTTAAACATTTTGGGGAACGAGCAAAACCAAAATTTTTCTTGGTCAAATCATATTTTTGGAGTATCTGGGATCGCTGTTAAGTGTATGGATTTTTTGTACCGCTGCAAAACTTACTTTGTTCCCTCTGATCTCCTTAAAATCTATAAAACTTATATTAGGCCAAAAATAGAGTATAATATACACATTTAGGATGGTGCCCCTATTAAGTCGCTGAAATTTCTTGATAAAGTGCAAAATAGAGCAGTTCCTACAGTTGGGTAACGAATATAGGGGACTAACAACCGTTCCAAAAAAATTAAACAATTTAGTGCCTCCCCTCAAGATCTTCCAACGAAAAACAAGGAAATTAATAGATGCTCATCTCTATATAGTTGAGCTAACCTGATGGGACATCGCGGCTTGTGGGAATTCGTTAATCATCTCATTGATGCAAGCAAATTTCACTAAATTTGTTCCCCAAAGTTGGTAACGTATATGGATACAATTCAACAAAATTTAAGAAAAAAATTAACATATTTCTTCAAAATATTCAATTCAATTTCCTCCAACCCCCATAATCCAACAATCCCAAATGATCCCAACGAAAATCCCAATATACTTCAATATCCCTATCTCGTAGCCAAACTGTACATCTGCTTAAAAAGTTCCTTTTCTAAAGTTTTGTTCAAAAAGTGTGTTGTTTTCGTGGGTTAAAGCTAAAGGCACACTGCACAAAGTAGCAACGCATAGTTCTAATGGGTGGCTTCCGAAGCTTTTTATTCCCTCGCAAAAAAAAATTCAAGTGAAACTCGAATTCGATTTTTTTTTTATAAACTTTCCAAATTTTCATAGAAATACTTTACTAAAGTTTTCACTAAAGTTTATAACTTACAGATTCCGCTTTGTACATTTATTTTTAGCCCATATTGAAGCAGTTTCAACATAACATTAGGAAACTAAAAATCTTGTATTTCCAGTTTCAAAAAAATCAAATAAAATAAATCAAAAGAATTCATAAGCAAAATGTTTAATGTTTAAACATGAAATTTTGAATTGGTTACTCTTTATCACATTGTAAATCTTTATTTTTATTTTAATTCTATATATATATATATATATATATATATATATATTCAAATATTACAAATAAATCTAAAGTCTGGCAATTTAATCTTTCCAACATTATAGAAAAATACATGACTTACAGATTCTTTACTTAAATACAGTACACAAGTGTATATATATATATATATACACTTTTAGAATGCTACAATTTATTTAATACTATATATAAACATATGTTACTATGCGGATAAGTACTTTCTATATAAACACTCATTTAAATGGAATTTAAATATTGCTTTAGAAAATAAAATATTTAAAAAAATAAAAAATAATTTGGACAAAAAAACATCTCAAGTATAACACTTAAAAAATATGTATAAAAAAAAAATGTTAAATAAATATTTCTTTAACTTGATATGCTTTACTTTGATTTTATGACATTCTGTTTTATAAAACGATCAAAAAACAACCCCCCTCCCCTAGATACATATAATATGAGTTAATATATATATAATACAAGGATGCATTTCACAATTATTATTGTGTTTTTTATTTTACATAGGAATATACACAAAATATTCAAATATACACCAATTTATAAAAAATAAAATAATTTTAGAGTAAAGTAGAGTATACACTATAATTGACGCTTGTCATTCATTGACTGAACTGATTATATATATTTTTACATCAGAATGAATAGATGCCATTCTGAATAAAGAAAATCACAAAATGTTAAAGTGTCATATGTCATGCACGTTAAAAATGTCATTTGTGTTTGGCAGAGTAGAGAGTTCAATGTTATTCCATCATTCAAAATATGAAACTGTCGTATACACTATAATTGATGCTTGTCATTCATTGACTGAACTCATTATATATATTTTTACCTCAGAATGAATGGATGCCATTTTGAATAAAGAAAATAAAAAACATTTTGTTGTTGAATGTCATATGTCGTGCACGTTAAAAATGTCATTTGTGTTTGACAGCGTAGAGAGTAATTCAATATCTTTCCATCATTCAAAATATGAAACTGTCGCATATCACAGTCACCAGTAAGATTATTGAAAAAAAAGTGCGAATTTAAAGTCAAAAATTTTGAACTCTCAATTATTAATAACATTACATAATCACAATATGAGTTATACCAATAACTTTTATGTTAATAATATGGTTTATAAAATACACAAGCAAGATGAGCTTATTCCGAATCTCGAAAAAAAAGCTTCGGACTTCTTTTCACTAACAATTTCAAAGTCGAACTTTAATAGCTTATAATAAAAAAAATCTGAAAGAATGATATTCATTACTACTGGGTATATAGCAATCTCATTTAAGAAATTCATCATTCACTGAATGACACTCATGCATGATATATAGTGTATATCCCACTTAAAGAAGGACAAGAGTAAATAAATAACATAGAAACGAAGAAAAAAATTAATTTTATATCTTATTGGGTGATGGTATGTCATTTTACATTAATATTATATATATACAAAAAATATATACGATATTTACATTTTCGAAACAGGAAAACAAAACAAAATTTATTTAAATATACCTACATATTTTGTTGTCATAACCATATACTATTAATATGTTTTGAACAAATATAACATATTGAAGGAAAGAACAATTAAGAGTATCCTATATCAAAAATTTTAAATAAATAATATAAACTACAATATAAAGTTTATTTAATTTTAATAACAAAACTGAATTTCTAATGTAAACATTATTATTATAATGAGTTAAATTTGATGCTCCTAAAAATATGCAAATAATTCCTTAAATTTAAATCCGTGTAATTTTTTTGTCTATTATACCATTGCAAGATTTTGAGATAAAATCTTTAGATTATAACGCTTTATCTAATAAAAATGTACTTAAATATCTGGAAGTTCAATTACATAGAAACCTAAATTATATCGATCAAGTCAAATACAGTATCAGTATCAAAAGGTAACAAAGCATTAATGGCGCCAATATGGTACAGCATAAGTGCAAGCTTCAGTTCTTTCTGAACTTTGGTAGAGAACGGTCGATGTTAATAAATTTCACTTTTGAACAATTAACTAAAAATAAAAAAAAATTTTTTTTTTAAATTTACTGACGAATTTATTCGCAGTATATAATATTATAAAATATTTAACAAAAATTTAACCACAATTAAAAAAAAATTTAATTAAAAAAAAGGAAAAAAAATACCGCTTTTGTATAGTGTGATTCATATAACTGGATTGCAAAGATGCAATCCGACAATGCTGAGGTAGAGAACGAGGACAGCTTAAGGTCCACAATAAACATGAAGCTGTGTGAAATCCTTAAAACTAAAAATACCAACAAATCCTTGAATGTTGCAGCAAAAACCAGGAATAGGCATCTTCGTGAAATTGAGGAGCTAAAAGAGATTATAAATAAACAAGAAGAAGATATGATAATATATAAAACATTTTACGATAAACACCACGTGATGAATAGAGCCGCTCAAACTTCGGATAATTTTTTTAACCCATTGATGGAGTTGGAAGAACAGGAGGATATTACAGTTAAAGAAAATGACCGAAGTACTCCCACAATTGAGGTTGGCACCGCCGCGGGTTGCACCTCCGAGCCTAGTATAGAAGAATTGGCCAGAATAACTGAAATAAAAAAGAATAAAAATAAAACAGAAAAAAAAATTAACGATAAAGCCGACAAAAAAAATAAAATGCCACCCATTAACTTTGGCAATACAGATGTTGCTTATCTAAAAAAGTTAATGAAAAATAATTTAAAGATTGACGATTACCTGATCAAAGAAAGAGGCAACGAACAAAATATAATTTACACGAATAAACTGGAAGACCATACAAAAACATGTGAGCTTCTAGAAAAATCCAAAATAAATTTTTTCACATATACTCCAAAGGAAGAAAAACGAGTCACGGTAGTTCTGAAGGGACTAAGCAGCTCCCACACATGTGATGAAGTCATGGAAAGCCTAAAAAATCATGAAAGTAAATCTTTAAAATTCGAAAAAGTTACCAGATTGACCACCAGACATTCTATTAAAAATAATGCACAGCTACCATATTTTATTGTACAGGCTTCACCCAACAGCACATTCAATGAAATAATTAAAATAAAAACTTTAGACCATCAAATTATTCGATGGGAAAAATTACACAAACCAGACATATTGCAGTGTACACGATGTCAACGTTTTGGACATTCCGCTGCTAATTGTAAAATGGAGCAAAGATGCGTGAAATGTGGAGATAACCACCCACCAGCAGAATGCTCAATAAAACCGGAGGATCCAAGAGAAAAATTATTTTGTATCCTATGCAAACAAAATGGTCATCCATCATCATTCAAAATGTGTCCTGAGTATCAACTAAAAATACAAAAACGTGATGAAGCAAAAGAACTTACCAAAAGAAAGATCGCAAATAAACACATGTTGCAGAATACAGTTCAGCCAAACCTATCTTTCTCTAGTGTGGTAAGATCAAATAATACTAATAAAAATAATTCTAACACTAATAATATAAGTAATAGTAGTAGTAGTAATAGCAATAATAGTAGTAATTCTAACAATGATAATATAATATTAGAAATTAAAAAATGTTTTGTTGATATGCAAAAAGAAATGCGTAAAGATCTCAAAAGTGTTAGAGACGATATAAAAACTAATAGTAATAGAATCGATATTTTATTCAAACACTTACGCATCTCCAATCAACAATGATTAACAATTACTCATTAATATCAATAAATGTCAATTCTCTAATCTCATACAATAAAAAACTCTCACTCATACACTTTCTCGAAAATTACAAACCAGATATAATTTGTATGTGTGAAACGAAATTAAAAATATCTGATCACATGTCAATCAATAATTATAATCTGATTAGAAGAGATCGTACAAATGAAATTGAAGGTGGTGGTGTTGCCATAGGCATAAAAAATAAAATTGTTTATAAAATTATAAATTACGATAGTTTTGATGATTTTATTTGCATTGAGCCATGTATTATCCAACTTCAATTAAATCAAAGAAAAAAGTTATTTATAATTTCTATTTACGCTTCAAATAGAAATTCATATAACTTTTTAACAGAATTAGAAAAAATTTTTGATTTGTTAAATTTATCAAATCCAAATAATTTCTATATATTAACTGGCGATTTTAACGCCAAACATACATCATGGTTAAACACTGTAAATAATGCTCGAGGTGTACGACTACATAATTGGATACAAAATAAGAGTATTTGTTTTAAGCTTCAAATACATATGACAGATGCACCCACACTACCACGTGCAAACTCATATTTAGATTTAGTAATAACGGATACCAGAATTAAAATTAATTATTCTCACGCACATAAAAAACTCACCACACTCCCATATAATAGTGATCATAACGCCATACATCTCTCTTTCTCAATAGATAATGAACAGCTTTCTTTAACAGAATTGCCAACTATAGATAATAATTTTAATTTTAAATATACCGATTGGGAAAGATTTCAAGCTAAATTGGATCAAAATTTTTATAAGGAATATAATACAAATAATAACAATAACAACAATAATAATAATAATAATAATAATAATAATAATAATAATAATAATAATAATAATAATAATAATAATAATAATAATAATAATAATAATAATAATAATAATAATAATAATAATAATAATAATAATAATAATAATAATAATAGTAATAGTAATAATAATAATATTAATAATAATGATAGTAATAATAATAATAATAATAATGATAATAATAATAGTAATAATAACAATAATAATAATTACATTCCAGATGATTGTAATATATCAATTCAAAACATTGATTATCATCTGGAAAAACTTAATAATATAATAACAAAAACAATGAAAGAAACTATTCCAAAATTTAATAAAAAAAACAACATAATGAAATTCTACTCTTCAAACTTAAAAAGATTATTAAAAAAAAAAACAGAATTAATGAGAGATATACACAAAATACACAAACAAAGATTAAATTTTTCTTCTTCCAACATGCAACTTCTAAAAAGTCTACTTAACAATATTAATTCATTGATAAAACAACAAATTAAAATCGAAATAAATAAATATTGGACTAAACGTCTGCAAAATATTGCACCCAATAATAGTACAAACATGTTCCCAGAAATAAATAAAATTTTTCGGAGAAAAAATTATAATGAAATCTCTCAACTACACATAGACCATAATGACGCACCACTCTTATTTCAAAATAATATAGATGTTAATTACTTAAAAAAAACAAATTCTAATAAATATATAATTAAAAACAATACTCAAATTTATAATATAATAGGTTCATACATAGAAAAAATACATACAATTAATACACCAACAAATAGTAGATTTCATAACAAAATAATCAATACAGTCCAACATTTCAAAAATCACATACACAATTTAAGAATAAACAATTTCACCATATGTAATTTTTCTACCGCAAACAAAGCTTCAAACCAGAATTTCGAAAGTAGTGAATTCACAAACCAAGAAGAACTGGAATTAAAATTTAAAAGCTTAAAAAATAAAGTTTCTTATGGTGTTGATGAAATTCCAAACATTGTTTTAAAAAATTTAAGTTCTTTAATAATTTCTAAATATGTTATTATTTTTAATAATGCAATTAATCACTCGTATTTTCCCAAAGCATGGAAAATGTCGAAAATTATTTTGCTAAAAAAACCTGGCAAAGACCCAACTAATCCAAGTAACTACAGACCGATTAGTTTAATGCCAAACATAAGTAAGGTTTTCGAAACACTGATTAATGACAAATTAACAGCGTTTTCGATTACCAAGAAAGTTATACCAGATAACCAATTCGGATTTAGACATAAACATGGCACAGTACATGCCATTACAAAATTAACCTCAGATATTTGTTGGTTTATAAACAAAAATTGTGGGGTAGGTGCATGCTTAATAGACATGGAAAAAGCCTTTAACACGGTTTGGTTAGATGGTATTATTTTCAAACTCTTAAAACAAAAAGTACCTAATAACTTAATAGCCTTAATAATGAATATGATATATAATAATAAGTTTTATATTCAAAATAAGAATTCAACGAATGATAAAACTTTTAATATTGACAATGGTTTATTACAAGGTACAGTAAATGCACCTATACTTTTTTCAATTTATATAGCAGATTTATTACATTTATTAGATCGCATAAAAGGTAATAATTATGCATTAGCTTTTGCTGATGATATTATCATATATTATGCCGATAACAAAGTAGACCCTATTAAGCATTCAGTGCAAAAACTTTTTAATATAGTTAGAGATTACTGTCAAGTATGGCTTATGAAAATAAATTATAATAAGTGTGAGACTATTTTATTTCGCAATACAGTCAATAAAACGGGTTTCGACATAAAAAAAAACTGGAAAGATTTTGTAATAAAATCACCAGATAATATCGCTTTATCCAATAAAAAAGTAGTTAAATACCTGGGTGTTCAATTACATAGAAATCTAAATTATATCGATCAAGTGAAATACAGTATATCAAAAGGTAATAAAGCATTTATGGCAGCTAAAAAACTATTTTACAATAAAAACATTAGTAAAAGAGTTAAAATAATTTGTTACCAAACATTAATTAGGCCAACACTTGTATATGGTGTACCAATATGGTACAACATTAGTGCAAGCTTAATGGAAACATTACGGAAATTCGAAAGAAAGTGTATAAGAGTTTGTACCAATATAAACAGAAAGCCCGAATCCGACTACAAGCATTTTTACTCCAATAAATACTTGTACAAGGAAGCTAAAATCATTAGAATAGACAATTTTATAATAAAATTAGTCAGAAACCACTATGAAAGAGCACAAAACACTCCAGAAAATGGTTTAATATCACATATATTCTACCACAATATGGAGTACATTAGAAAGACCTTGCTCACAGGCTTTATAGCCCCTGAGCATTTTATCTTTCTGGACAAATATGGCTATATTCAAGACGATAATCATGTCCCCCTATTATACCATTATAATAGACGGGCTACATACAAAGTCATAGAATATAACCCGGGCGATATAAACGGAGAACATCTGAAATACGATATGTCAATACCAGACATAGACAAATTGCTAAAAAGAAATTATTGGTGGTTGGAAAACACGTAAGATTAGTCAAAATAAAAAAATTATTAGCATTAAGTATTTGATACAATTTGTTTTTAATTAGGTTAGGTTATTTAAGTAGGTTAAGTTTTATAAAAAAAATGTTTAGTTATTGGTTTTTATATTCCCAAGTTTTTCCAATAGTTATAAGAATAATATTAAGTTGATAATTCAAATTAAGTCTAAAAATAAAATAAAATTCCGATCTAAATTAACATAAAAATTAAGCTATAATTTAAATGTTAAATATAAAATAAAGAAAACCGTTTTTGTAAATTTTTCTAGGTTAAGATATTTGTAAGATTTATAAAGGGAGAAATAAAATTTAAAATTAAAAAAAAAAAAAAAAAAAAAATAAGTGCAAGCTTAATGGAAACATTACGAAAATTCGAAAGAAAGTGTATAAGAGTTTCAACCAATATAAACAGAAACTCCAGAGTCTGACTACAACCATTTTTACTCCAATAAATACTTGTACACAAGGTAAGCTTAAAATCATAAGGGTACAAAATTTTATAACATATTGATTAGAAATCACTATGAAAGAGCACAAAACACTCCAGACAATAGTTTAATATCTTATATATTCTACCACAATACGGAGTACATAAAAAGATCTTGCTCACATGTTTTATAGCCCCTAAACATTTTACATTTTTTCTTATCTAGACAAAAATTTTTATATTCAAAAAGATAATAATGTCTCCCGAAACGATAGTCAATACCAGGCACAACTAAATTAATAAAAAGAGATTATTGATGATTGGAAATCGCTAAGATTATCTTAAAGTAAAAATATTAGCATTAAGTATTTCATATAAGTCGTTTTTAATTAGATTATGTTTGTTAAGTAGGATAAGCTAGGTTAAGTTAAGAAAACTGGTCTATCTATTCATTAGATTTTTCATTTTAAGACTGTTTAAACTTTTACAGTTATGAAATTGATTGAAAAAGTATTATTCTAGACAGGGCCGGCGCTTTCATATGTGCAAACGGTGCAATTCCACAGGGCGCTGAAATATTTGGGACGGAAAATGCCTAATCTTAATAATTTTTTTATAATACCTATGCAAAATAATTTTATAAAAATACCTATATAAATTAACTCATATAGAAATATTTCTAAAAATATGTATTTAACTAAAAACTTTAACTAATATAATTAATAATAATTTGTTAATCAAAGATCTGCAAATAAAAATTAAATAATTTCACATTCAAATGATTACGATTTCAAAATCATATATATTTTACATCACATGATATTTTAGATAAAATCGATATCGATACAAAAAATCGAATCTAAATCGATTTAAAAAAATTTAAATCAATACAAAAAATCGAAATCGATTCTTAAAATCGAATCGAAATCGATTCATAAATCGAATAGAAATTGGTACAAAAAATCGAAATCGATTCAAAAAATCGAAATCCATTCAAAAAGTCGAGTCAAAATCGGTACAAAAACTCGAATTGACAAAAACATATCAATGTGGAAACGAATTTATTAGGGCGCAAATATTCAAAATTGCACAGACGCCGAAAAAATTAGCTCCGGACCTGATTCTAGATTATCTATTATATATCAAAGCTTGATAAATTACATTAAAAGTCATATAAATAGTAAATTCCCTCAAAATTTATATTAAACAATTCATTTTTTAAATCATAGTTACGATATTATTAAAAAAATATAGTTTTAAGAATGTATATTTTTATTACTTAAGAGTTGATAGACGACAGCCATAGTCATCCAGGAAAGTTGCATTAAGTTCTAATGGATCTTGGACTTTAACCAAACATAAATGCAATTTAAGACTAATTACTAGAGTTATAATTTTAATACAAATGTAGAGTGCCGATATTGGAAGTAGCAGTAAGAATTATTTAAAATAAGGATAGATGTAAGGTGGTATATATAGAATGGGCCAGATTTTATAACTTTTCAGACAAATTTAAATCTAATTTGTACAGCCATAGACTATATATGTAACAATAATTTACAAATATAAACTAATGGTTATATCATTAATTTGAACCCAATGACACCTGATTCGATATCGATCCCCTGAATAAAAAGGTTTGAGCTCTGATTACTGTGCCATTTAACCGATCTTATATCAAGTCCGTACCATTTCTAACAGAATTCTATTTGACCAATATATTTAATAAAATAAATTAAAGTCAACAAAATAATTAAAATTAAATAGTAGTTTTTGTTTTAAAGCCTCTTATACCCAAGTCTACCAATCCTAAAGTCTAACAAATATTACATTAAAAACTTTTTTCCTAATAATTTTTATTAAAAATAAAAGACCTCCACTTTATTTCGATATATTAAAAGAAAATATAAACATTCCTTCTATCTAAACTATGCAGTTATTAATAAAAAAACACAAAAAAAAAAAAATAAAAAATGAAATTATGAAAATGAAATATAAATAAATTAATAAAACTGTAAGAAATAATAAAAAATAAAACAAAAGAAAAATAAAAAAATATTAAATACCTATATAATAACACTAAAAAGAAAACATATATTTGAAAAACTTTTATTTTTCTATTGCCCTTTTGTTTTCCTTTTCTCATATATACAAAAAGTATACAAACAAACAAAACACTGTTATATTTTATAAAATAAATTTTTCCAGGACAAATTTATTACATTAATTGCATATGAAATATGCGCTTTTATAACAATTTCATTTAAAAAAAAAGAATATGAAAATTGTTTACAGACAATACATGTGTAAATGTAGATATATATGAAATATACAGCAGATATTCAATATATTGAACACATATCAATGATAAATTATTATAGAAGAGAATTATCTTTATAACTAATACATACTTAAATATATTTCTTTGATATCCTTAAACTAATATCCTAGTATTAGTATAAAATAATTCTCATATCCGTGTGGAAGTATCTTCCATCCTTTTACATTGTTTTTGAATATCTTTACATCCTTTTATTTAGAAACATATACTTACGGGGTAAAAACAGGCGTGTTATATGCTTCAAACTCACATATTATCTGAACTTAAGTTCGATAAGCATTCCGTCCATATTTCAATGGATCGAAGATCGAAAAATCGGATCGAAAAATCGGATGGAAGATCGAAAATCGGATCGAAAAATCGGATCCAAGAATTGGATCAAAGATCGAAAATCGGATCGGAAAATCGGATCAAAATTGGATCGAAAAATCGGATCGAAGATCGAAAATCGGATCGAAGATCGAAAATCGGATCGAAAAATCGGATCGAATCGAAAATCCTATCGAAAGTCGTATTACCGACATGTATTGCCAAACACCAAGCTTGCTAACAGAATCAACTCCATTTTCAAGGTGCTTCACTCATACCAAATTTGGAGTCAACCGGCAAGCCGTTTCTAATTTAAAGTAAAGTAACGAAAAAATCTAAAAAATCACGCTGTGCCGCAATTGGTTAACGGAACTCAATTAAAAATATTTTCCGACTTTCTCTTTGACCAAAGCAGTACTGCGCAAAATTGGACGTAATGAGCTTTCAAAACTTTTTTTGACAATCGTCGGGCCGGCATGGATTAACAATTAAAATCTAATCAATGCTATTATATTTGTTTTTATGGTTGGATTATTAATTTACAATTTCATCAATTATTAAGAAATATAGTAAAAAATAAGACGTTGTATGGATTCGATTATTAATAAAGATTATTAATAAATTAGCCCTTTATAACAAGAGCTTAAAGCACTTTCATATAATGAAGCATTCCAATAATTAAATATTCGACTGTTATGAAAACTGTAAAGAATACTATAGTTAGTTGTTACTCTAGTTTTCTTATATCAAACCTGGATCCTATCTGTATATCCACACGCTGCCATCATAATAGTTAAGATTGATAGCAAAAGTTTAATAGAATAAAGTTTTTCTTTCATTTTCTTCATATCGCTTTGAATTTTTTTTTTTTATTTATTAAAGAAATAAAAAATAGAAAATAATATAAAAACTTACTAAATATCCATCAGAATATAAAAACACACATGTGGTCCCTCAAAATGTATAATTATAATGGTGAGGACAAGTTTTCTTATATATTAGTTGCACAATAAAAAGAATGAACAACAACCATCAAAATATAGCAGATATATATATGTATATACTATATATATATATATATAGATAATTTAGATAAAAATTAAAATTAACAATTTTCTCCAATACATATACTTTTGCCTCAATAGTTTTAAATAGATCTGCTAACTTCGTAAAGTTCTAAAGGGACTTACGAAACAGTATTTCAGAAAAACTTTTATAGAGAAAACAGCCTGACGAACGCCAGGAAAGCTTTTCCACTATTGTAAACAATGAAGAGAAATCCTCAGATTTTCAGGAAAACAAAGCTTAGGATCTTCAATGCTTGTGTTAACCCGATTCTTATAAATGGCAGCGAATTATGGCTTTTTTCTAACATCATCAGCCAGAAACTGCAAGTCTTCATTAAAAAATGCCTATGCATCATTTGAAGAATATTCTGGCCTGCCAGAATTATCAAACGAGGATCTATGGAGAATTGCAGGAGAAGAACCGATGCTGAGGCAACATAGAAAAAAATGGAGCTGGATAGGTCATACGTTAAGAATAGATTACAGCAACATAAGTCGCAATGCCTTGGAATTGAACCTCCTTAATTGAGGAAGTAGCATCTAAACAATATCCGAAGATGCATAGTACTAAATAAACTTAACCAATGCAACGTAACATGGGAGAAAGTTAGAACAGCAACAGTAAACCGTGTGAAATGGAAATGGAAGCTCTTTGCAGACACCATTCCGATCTGTAAATCAAATTCCAATTCCAATCTATACTGTCTCATTAAATATGTAATGTCTTAAACAACTATACAGCTAGAGCGCGCCAGTTGTTTTCTAAAATTGAAAACATTCAAACTTCAAATTAATTTTTTTATGACTCTTTATTGATCCGGTTTCTTAATTTAATCAAGCAACTATGATTGAGATTTATCCCATCTAAGCTCCTTATATTTAATAGAATTCAAAAACAGTCCGCAAAAGCTTAAATTTAAAGATGCCCATTCATCTGTAATAACTTTTTGATATTAAAAAAACAAAAATAAAAGGAAGCCATAATATTATTAACCTGTAGAATCATTTGGAAATCAATTAAAAATAACTTTTTCTTGTCCATTTTCCTTTTCAAAAGTTTTAATTTCTAATTAGTTTTTCCCAATTTTTCATATTCAAATTAATAAAAATCAAAAGATAAAAACTTTGAAATTTAGTTATATTACACATGCATTACACAAATAAATAAAGTTACTTTATTAAGTTTATATTGACTGATTGAATATAAATAATCAAAAAAAGTTAAATTATCACATAGTAATCAATTAAAAAAAATAAATAAATTTTGAAATAAAATAAAAAATAAATACAAAAATATCTGTAAGATTCTTTGATAAACTTTTCCATGAATTCAAAACTATCTAGTAGTTTTTTAGGTTTCAAAAAAAAATACTAAATGTAAACTATATCCTAACTTAGAAATTGTAAATTCTTCTATTGAAGACTAACTATAATTCTATTAGATGTTACAATTTAAAAGTATTTTTAAATATAACTTTAAACCACTTTGTACAGTTGGAGGCATAAATGTGACGACTCAGGATAAATAAAATAAATAAATGCCAGTTTTCAAAAGTTGTTCAAAGTTTTGTATAAGGCATGTATTGAATAGTTATAGCTTATGGTTTTTATCTAACAACATTAGCCAGAAACTACAAGTCTTTATTAACAAATGAAATAGAATATTCTGTCGCAAAATTGCCGGTCGCGGTTTAATTTTAAATATTAATAAATAATAATTTTAGTGTGCAAATCGCTGGAATTTTGAGCGTTTCACTTCACTATAGTCTCTTGAAACCGCTGTTGAATGAAGACAATATTTCTAAGCTCTAGAAGTTAGAAGAGTTAGCAGACTAAAGCAAGGTTTTGAAAAAACTAAATGACCTAACAGAAATAAATAATTGTAGTAAGTCAGCAATAAATTAGATTTCAAAGCTTAAAATATTTTAAAAACCTTTAAGAAACATGGTCTTCGCAAATTGAGTTACCTACACAAATATACAATTTATATTTAATAGAACATTATTTTAACAATTCTAATTATTTAAAACAGTTTTACTTAGAATTGCCTCACTAAGCTTTTTTATCTAATCTAGATATGTATTATGTAGTTCAAAGAATCCACTTTATAACTATAACTAACAACCTAGAAAATCCATTTGATAATTCACTATATCATTAGGGATTTCTTATCTAGGCACCTGATTAAAAAGATGATTTCTTATCTAGGGGAATGAATATTTGATGGAAAAAATGCCTTTGACGTATCAACAAGCCATGGCTATCAAAATTGAGGGCCATAATAGGCAATGGGCTAAGTAAAAACTTTTTTTAAATTTCACTAAATTAAAGATAAACTATATTGTACTATGTTATCTGCTGTTCTAAAAATTAATGCCAAAACCGATTATACATAAATACATTAATTATTCAGTCATTCAAAATTCAGCTAGCCATAACTATCAAAAACGGAAGCCATGGCAGGCCAGATACTATACTAATAAAAATTTTTGAAGTAAAAACAGTATATACAAACTTTTTTTGCTGTACATTTTTATATCCGTATGACTATAGGTCAAAGGGTTTCATTACGTTTGTGACGCAGGGAAGGAGGGGTAGATATAGACTCAAGTGCATGGACAGGATCAGAATCGAAAAGTAAATCGGTTTAGCTATGTATGTCCGTCCATCTGTCCGTCCGTAATTACGATAACTCAAAAAATAAAAGAGTTAGGATTTTGCAATCATCACAAATTCGTTTTTATGTAATAGCGGTCATTGCTATTGAAATTCAAGCATTTTGGTTCACGGGTTCGAGTACCTGCCATACAACTTTTTTTTTTATATGAGCATTGCTACACACCTAATGCACTGGGTGTCTGAAATTTTGCCAAAAAATAGTTTATTGTAACGGTTGAATTTGCTGCAAAATTTGGTTGGTCTACTGCAGTGGATTCGAGTAGCTGCCATACAACTTCTTTTATATGAGCATTACTCTACACCTCCCATCCATCCCAGAGTTGACAAAGTCTACTCTACCATACTCTTCCTCGTTTAAATTAAATTTATTTATATGTATAAATGTTATTACAAATTTACATATATATATATATATATATATATAGATCTTATTTTCTTCATGTTTAGGATTTCTACTTTTCATCAAATTTATAAGATTTTCTAAGAAATTTTCTTTTTAAGTTTTCTTTTTTCTCCTATATGGTCAAAACTTTTTTTTTAAGAAGAAAAAAAACAGACCTTTGTGGTTCTTATTGAAAAAAATATTAAAAAAAAACACACGATAGTTCTTATGTGTATAATATATATATACATATGTATGTATATTAATAAAATTCAAATAGAATTTGACAATAAAAAAAAATATTATTGAAGATGACAAAATTCAATAATATGCCATATAAATGTAAACTAATAGTATCATATACATATATATACTATTATATATATATAGCTATATATATATATATATGTATATAAAAAATAAAAATGAAGTAATATTACATATATATATATATATATGTTAGTGAATAAATAGTAAACATACAATTTGGAAAAATTACTTAATGGAGTTTGAATAAATACAAAAAAATAAATATATTTTGTCCTTTCCTTTGTATATATCCTTTGAATATATCCTTCGTATGTATGAATACTTACTTTTAATATGTAAGCTTCTTTTTGTACGTACCTTAAATTTTTGTTATTTATATTTAATATATATATGTACATGTATAATATTATGATAAATTTTAATACAAACAACATATTTAAAAGGTTCTAAAACTAAATATAAATATTATTACATTCATTTTAAATTAAATAAAATAAAAATTTGAAATAAAACGAAGACATTTGAGTAAACTAAAAAAAAATCTGAGAAAAAATTATATAAATAATATGTGTATTGGATAAATTTGAAGACATTTGTTGATACTTGTTTACCTAATGAAATAAAAAGTAGAACCAACTTAAATTGTCAGAGTAACTGTTAAAATGTCAGGGTAACCAGACTGTTAATACCACAGGTATTTTTCTTAGCAGCAATACTGGATAAAACTAGTTCTTACAATACCTATATAAAAATGTCATATATTTCAAGCGATACAATCCTTTTTATTAAATATTGTAATAATTTAATATTTGGGTTATAAGATATTTTTGTATCTGTGAGTTATATTATTCAATTAAAACATTTGTTTATATTTTCAAATTTTTTAATATACTGGAAAGTTTTACAGTAAATTTGGGGTTTTTAAGAGTTGAGTAAAAAATCATCGTATATCCTTCTTTAAAATTCGTACTTATAATAATAAGTGGGATTTGTTATTAAAAGGAACTTGAAGAGTTAGATTCACAATCACTTGCTCGACTTCCATTAAGACGACTGCCAAAATATCAAATTTTTTTTCCAAAAATGTCGATTGCACTAAATGTGGACATTCCAAAATATTGACTGAGAAAATGTCGTCCATTAGAATATCGGCTAAATCATAAATTTTTACAATTTGTTAATTATTGGCAAAATAGGTTGAGATTCCTAATTAGAAGCGATTTTAAAGCTGGCTACAAAATCAGGATTATACGGCTTTCCTAAAATACATATATAAATAAAATTGAAAGGGTTTTAGTGAGTTGGTTTTAAAAGATGAGTTTGGTATTTTAAAAATTGATACATACTTAGCAAACCCATAAAATTTAGTTCTGAAGCCATTATAATATTGGAACAAATACTTTTTTGTATTGAAATGATCAAATTCTATTAAAATTTCCTGTTTTTTATAGCTCTTCAAAATTTTAATGCAGGAACTAGAAGTAACTGAGCTCAATGGAGGCTACCCAGTGTTTTTTATAAACATATGTATAATGTAATGAAATGAAATCCAAAGATAAGTTGTTAAATATAAATCAAAAACGGACACATTTATAAATTAATAGATATATTAATGTGAGTTTTTCATAAGTATATTTCAGCTTTCTTAATTTTCTAGTCGCATCTTTTTTAAGTCCTTTTCGTCTTTTACTATCTATGTAAATAAAAAGGGCGCAAAAATCAATCTATCAAGATATTTAAGTTAAAAAATATAACAACTCCTTAGCGGTTCTATAACGACACCTTCCATGATAACAACACTTGAAAACTACCCTAACACTTGAAAGTAACACCCACACAGGGGCTGTTAAATATTCCATATTACTGCAACTCAAGATAACCTAAATCCCACTATCTATGCTTTTGATAGAAGTTGGGCATCTCCATCGTATTTTATAATAATATATTTCTTCCAATTTACTCTACTGCTTTAACACTATCATTGTTATTGATGTTATCATTTAATTGGATTAGTTATAGGGGCAGGTAGAAATAAAAGGATCTACTATCTATTATGTGATCTACTTTCCCTATTAAATTTAAAAACCTTCAATTTAAACACTTTTATTGCGTGTGACACATTGTCAAAAGTTTAATATTTCTTCTCCGTTTTCTTAACAATTGACCAGCAGAATAAAGATATTCCATAAATTAAATTAAAAACTACACGGACCATAAGGTAAAAATATTATAATGAAAAAACAATAAATTTAACAAAATATTTAAATGCAAAAAAATTTATAATAATAATTATTATAACACAAAAAAAAAACACATTTTCATTCTGACAGAATTAGTACAGTTGACCAATTCTCCCTCAACCCACCCTCCAGTATTTTGCGTTTAAATAACTAATTATAATTTAACGATTTGCATTAAGATATTCTTATTTAAAACTCCGAGTAATTATTGTTTAAAAATTTATTCTGCAAAACAAAAAAAAAAAAAAAATACAACAACACAAAAAAAATTGGGAAAAGTGTAGTAGGGTAGATTGTGTCAACTTTGGGATACCCGTATGACCGTGTAAATTTGTATATTATATTAACTTGTTAATCACTTTTGGTAAAATTTTAAATACACAACCTATTTAAAAAACGAAAATAAGAGTTGCAAGGCAGTTCCTTTTTCGTCTTTCACTACACCAACTGTATTTTTTTTGCGGACGTAGACCAATAAAGTTAACTACTATTGACAAAATTTCAGACATCCAGCCTTAGGTATACAGTAAATTGGATGACAACTACTCAAACCCACTGCACTACTCCAACTAAATTTAGCAAAATCTTTGGCCATAATGCTATTTTTTAAAAAGAAGTTGTGCGACAGCTACTTGCACAAACTTTTCTCACAAAATTTTGCACAAACTTTTCTCACAACACCAAACCGAAACACGGCATAGTTTCAATGGGTGGCTTTCCATTCCCTTGTAAAAAAAAAAAAAAAAAAAAAACCACTTTTGGCAAAATTCCAGGCACCCTGCTTCATATGCAAAGAGATTGTATTGGAGCTACTCGAACCTGGGCAGCAACTTGGCTGGAATTATATAGCAATAATGGCTATTGCATAAAAACGAGTTTGTTAAAAATTCCTGCTCTATTATTTTTTGTGATCATTAGTTATCGTGTAGACGGATGGACGGACAGAAGGAATGGACAGGCGGACAGACATTCATAGCTTGATCGATTTACCTTTCGATTCTGATGCGATCCATACTTTCGAGCCCATATCTACTTCTCGCCCCTTCTCTGTATCACAAACGTAATGGCAAATTTATTATACCCTTTTGACCTATAGTATACGGGTATAAAGTTGAAGGAAATATCTACATAATGTTAATAACGACATCGTCCAGAGAAATAAAAAATTCATTTGAATTTATGCAAGTCAAAATTAAAATGAGAAACAAACCACCATCACCCAGAAGATGAAGTAGCAGAAGAAACATAGTAGCATAAAAAATGGGAATCAGCTAATTAAAATTTTATGGTTAGCCTTTTGTTATTTAAAAAAAAAAAAAATTTTATTTTATCCCAAATTATTATTGAAACAAAAGAGATGAATGAAAATGTGAAAAACTTTTTCAAATAAAAAAAAACAAAAATTATCCAATTTGAATATAAATACAATGCAGAAAAGGATTGCATAATCAAGAATTGTTTTTTTTTTTTGTTTTTTTGGATTTTTGAAACAATCATTGGATTGTTTAAAATATAAATATTAATTCTTTGGACCAATTTCTTATTTGTCTTTATTTTTAAATAATTTAAATTAAGTATACGGAGTAGTATTCATTCTAGCCTCTGACTATATCCAAATTGTCCCATTTGTTTGTCCTAATTTTTTTTGCGAGTCCCAGTTTTTTTTTTTTTTGTAAATAATTTTAACATTTAATCAAACAATGGATTCTTTTATTTGTTCAGTGTCACTAAGACTATATATGGTAAATATAAGTTCATTGTACATAAGTATACATACCATCTTTTTGCTGCAGAAAAATTGTACTAATTTTTTTGATGGAAGAATTTAATGTGAATCCGTACAATGTAATGGCGATCCGTTTTGGAGCATTGTTGTGGTAAAAATTTACCACCTATCATACGCGGTGATTTGAATAAAAGATGGGTTAAAACCGTTGAGTTTTAAACTGGCTTAAAGTTTTTTTTGGATTAATAATTGTAAAATATGTATAAGGGGACACAATGATGTCTTGTATATTGAATTACAGATTTTTTATTTTATCAAAGTGGAATTATCGGGTTCTTTGAAAAATTTCAAAGGAAGTAACAATTATTTTGCAGTTCAAATTATATCCTAAAAGAGCAAGATCTTTAAAATTTCTAAGTTCCGGAAATACCACATCTTTAAAATATCTAAAAAAACGATTTTTGAAGTTTTAATTTTTAAACTGCACATTCGAAACCTCAAGGGTATCCAGTAGAATATTTCAGCTTATATTATTATATTTTTTTACGAGAGAATTGAAAGCTTCGAAAGCAACCCGTTGGAACTCTGTGTTGTTCTTTCACACATCAAAACCACAACTTTTTTAACCCAACTTTATGTATACACAAATCTAAAGTTTGATATGATACAAATGTACAGTTTGGTTTTGATAAGAATTTCGAAAGATTTAAGATATTTTGGATTGTAGAACTATGTGGGAATGGAAATTAAAGTTCTATTCTATTTTGCCTCTTGAACATCGTCTAATAATCAAACCCAACTTTCATTACCAAACTGATTATGTGACAGGAGCATTTAGACGGTTCATAAGTTAAAGAATGTCAGGCTTGATGACTACTGTAATTCCACCATTTAAAATCATTAAATAACAAAATGCCCACATTCGAAAGTTCATCAATGATTCAAAGTCCCAACATATCGAGAAATCGCACAAGCTTAAAACTTTGCATACAGAATCCCAATATTACCAAAAAAAGGTCCTGCTTTATGCCATAAATGGAGAAAGTAAACGTAGTTATAATATTGATTTTGAATGAAGAGATTCTGATTAGGTATCAGGATTTTGTAAACCAAAGTTACGTTACACACCAGACTTGTTTCCATAAATGAAAAAATAATATATAAGTAAAATCTGGAATTTAAATGGCAGAATTCTGAAAATCAAGATTTCGTCACATTTTCCTGGCGGGTTTCTTTTAATTAGATTAGTCCTACTTAAATAACGAGTGCATATTTTACATACTTCATGAAGTCCTCCTTATATAACGGATGCATATTTTACATACTTCATGAAGTCCTCATTTTGATCTCTTGGACTTATAAGATTGTACAACAAATTCAAATACAAATATATCAAATTACTGGTATCATTATAACGGTTAAATTACATTTTCATAAATCTATATCTATATGCATAATATAAAAAGTATCTGAAACAAATTCCTTAATTCTCTTCATCCCACTTGAACCAATTTTCCACTTTTTTTATTACTCTATTTTCATTAGACAATGAGGTTAACTTATCTTTTTTTTTAATACTTTGTATTCAGTTTTTGAATAATTTTATTAACAAAAACAAACCAAAAAAAGAAAAAAAAAAATAAGACCAAAAAATAATGAAAAAATGAAATTGTATCTTATATCCCTTTATAGTTTTACTTCCTCAACATAAAACTTACATCTATTTATTATGCAAAATAATTTTCAAATAAAAAACGTAAAGTGTAATGTATGTACCATTCAAGTGGTTAACGATTCATATTTATGTTTATGTGGTATGTACCATATAGATATCCGTAGAAAATATCATAAAAAAGAATAAAAAAAAATAAAAAAATAAAAACATTTTATTTTATCCACAAAGTGATCCTCATTGACAGGATTCTAGAATACTGCATTTTATACGCACTATTCTTTTGTTTTATATATTTTCTAACCTGAATGTTATCTTTTCATTCTTTTCATTATTATATAGTTTTATATTTTAATTTTTTTATAACTTATAGTTTTGTTTTGTTTTAATTTTTTTTTTTTTTTTGCGACGTTTTATTAGTTTTTCTTAAATCGGAACTACAGTTCAGTTAATTAAAGGAAGTATACAAATTGAACCGGTTATATAGGATTATCTGGTTATAAGAGGATTATTTTAAGCCAATGTCAATTTAAAAGTTTAGAAACAATAATAAGGCGGGAGGTATCAAGACAATGATAAGTTACTAAAGTATTGGATACGAAACGACACATTACTTACACCAAATTTAAAACAGAGGAAGAAATTAATAGAATATCTTACGCTATTGCACTGAATCCAGGATAAAATAACCAAATGAAAATGATTGAACATGAGAGATAGGTATTTTACATGTTATATTCTTATAAATTATAATAGGTGCCAAGAGGATCATAAGTTATTTAAGTATTGACAACGAGCCGACACATTACCTGTACTAAATTTAAGGCATAGGAAGAAATTCATTTAATAACTAAAGCTGTTGCACTGATTTCAGCATAAAATAAACAAATTAAAATGATGGAACAGGTTCTTTTAACTAGCATGGATCTCATTTTCAATTACCATATATGAGATAGTACTTTGCTTCGTAAGTTGTAAAATGTCTTTGATTAAACATTACTTTCAATCCAGAAGTTTGTTTGTTCAATTCAGAAGATTAAGCAGAAGTTTGTTTTAAAATAGAGGTGGGTTAATTTTCCGGGACCTGACCAATGGCGTAGTGGTAAAGACGCCGCCTTTCATGTGGAAGGTCTCGGGTTCAAACCCCGGTTAGATCATATCTAATAAAAAAATATGGTAAAATTGTATAATTATATCGTAATATCAAATAAGATTTAATAAAAATATATAAATAATTCTTTTGTAAGATTATAGATGGCGCACACAGTTAACATTTGTGCATTCATATTTCATAACCTTATACAACAGCTACACAGCCGAGTAATCAACGGCTTAGTGAATATTATGATTAAAGAAACTGAAGCCTGAGTTTAAAATAAACTTGGTGAATGCCCTATACTCCTTAAAGGAGTGAAAAAGGAATAAAAAAAAAAAATTTTTCCGGAACAGAGCTCAAAGGAGCCGTGTAAAGATACTGTGAATGACTTTTGAAGTATCCGTCCTCGAAAATAAAAACAAAACTGAAATGAGTATTATTCTGCATGCATATAAAACAATAAGAGTAACTGAAGAGTAGCTGGCAGTAGATTGTAATTGGAATGCTAAGTTTTGTTTTAGAAGTAGATAATTATCTACTATCAGCATAATTTTTTATAATTTTTAATATAAATAGATATTGAAAATGACGTGCAAAAGTTGAGGTTTATTGCTGATATAATATAATTAATATTTTTAATATTTTTTTTAATGGAAGAAGTAAGTACTTATTGATTATTTAATAAAAAATATTATTTTATGTAAGCTATTTAAATAAAATCCATTTATTATGAAATTTATAAAATAAAGCCATCCGCTGGAAATTTTTTAATTATCTACTCCTATCATCTACTGTTTCTTACAGGCTAATGCAGTTGGGCGTAGCTGAGAGCAGCAAGGAGTAGTTCACTCTTGATGAAGCACCGCAAGCATTGATCAAATTATTTTGTAAACATGACTAATCCAAGCAACTTGATTCACAAACATTTCATTCAACCAGAAGAATTATATTTATTCCAAGTTGCTTTAAAGAGTTTTTATTTTTCGTAATCAATTTTAAATATTATGTTCACCAAACTTACACTTTATTACTAGTGAAATTAACCTATAATATTGAACTTATTTCTAGATTTCGACTCTCAAAGTAGATTTTTAGCAATTTCAATTAATGTAAATGGTCTGTCTTCCTAGATTATTAATATTAAAGCTCTCCATAGGCACTACCTTTGTTATAGCGTTTCTAGTTTCAACCTTATATCCTATTTTCCAACAATTCCAAGTATAACATTAGTTTCTCAAACAAGGTTATATTTTTTAAATATATTCACTAGAGTTTGTTTCACTAGATCCTAGTTTAAAAATGTATTTAACCTTTTCGTTGTCATGGCTAAAGCCACTTTTTTCTTGCAAAAAGAGTAGTGTACATATATTTATAATTTAATAGGTTGCAACACTATTGAAAAATGAAGAATGCATAACAAGAATGGTGCTAATCTGGAGTCATCTAGTAGAAAAGTAGACCCAGAACAACATGGAAAAATAATGCTGAATCAATTTAGTATCCAAAAAAATATCCTGGAATAAAATAGTAAAAGAAGCTATGAATAAAAACCCTATGATCCGAAGTGAAGTAACAGGAAAAAAAAGCTAAGGGACACTTAAAGCGACTTGAAAACCAGAGGGGTTATCGATTACCGTTTAATTTCGTTGTATAGTGTGCCACAGCAAGACAATATCCATTTATTTAGGTTGGAAAATCTAGCTGCTTCAATTTGAGGTTCTTTCTAAATTCTAGCCAAATTAGGTTTAGAGACTAAGCATTCCTCCAAGGTTCAACATAAGATAAATATTTAATTTGAAATAGGTACCTGGAAGTTGAACACTTATCATAAGCCGAATAATAAAAAATTTTCCTTAACTGTACTTTAGATTCTGTACTTTTAGATATTATAAATTTTATAAGTATATACTAATATTTTCGTATACAAAAATTTGTTTTTATTATTCTTGCAGATTTTAACCCAACAAAAAAGTTGTATTTTTTCCTTTTTTTTTTTTTTTTACTGTATATTTATAAGATATTATCCTGTCGCATATGGTTAGCTCTTTTTTATTTCGTTATTTGCTCATTTTTGTTTTTTTTTTCTTTTATATTTTGTGTCATAAAAACAGACAACGTACATATTACATTCATAAATTAAGTCCGGAAAATTAAGTCTTACAAAAGAATTTTATCTCGTCTCTATTTTGTCCAAGTATACACTCTATATAGTATATAATATATTTAATTTTATTAATATACTCGTATATCTTTATATATATATATATGTATTTGTGTATGTGTTTATTTGTATATAAAATTGTGCGTTTTTCCGTGAAAATATACAATGAGTTTGTGTTTATCAAGGATATTTACATTATTACCCAATAGTGTGTATATTGCAGACAACTGTATACGCATAAAAATGTGAATTTTATAATAATATTTATATACATTTTTTTGTTTTATTTTGTTTTGTTTTTCATTTTTTTGTTATTTTGGCCTACATTTTTACGTTTATTTTATTTTTTCTTGTTTTATTATTAATTATAACTTTTTTTATAGTTTTTTTTATTTTGGTTTTCTTGGATTTTAGATGAAGTTTTAATGAAAAGAGTGATCATAAAATTTAATGATAATAAAAATATAAAAAAAAACAGTAAAATAATGTTTTTTCTTAAAAAATTAAAGTATTACAGAAGCCTTGAATAAGCCTTGAGGTCTTGAATGTATGTATAATACAAAAAGTTTACAAAGGTGGGATATTTTCGAAAAGGTAAAAATAGGTAAAGGAATTTTTCAAAAAAGAATTAAGTGAATCTTTACAATTTCATGCTGATCGTAGTTAATGAGGAAACCACAAAAACTACTATATTTAATCAATGACGTCGTCGAAACTTTGACTGAAATTTTTGCATCAAAGTTTTTTCAAAGTGCATGGTATCTATAAAATTAATAACCTACATCTATTATTAAAAATCATTTATTTCTTCACATTTTCAAAGTCTTTAAGGTATTATATGATCAAAACTTACGTTAAATAATGCTTAAAGATGTAACGGTAAATCCTCAAAGTTAAATCATCAAAAATTTGTACCATTTTTACTAGTATATGAATTTATTTAGAATTTAGGAAATTTATGTTATTTCCTCTAGATAACTTTATTTTTAAAATTCTGAAAATCTTTATGTTTTAGGTTTAAATAAATAATCTAAGTTTTGGTTCAATATTAACGGTAAATCCTTAATATTAAATTACAACATAAATAATGAAAACTTTGGTTAAAAACTTTTGTTAAATACTATTTCAATATGTAACGGTAAATCCTTAATATTAAATTGCGATATAAATAATGAAACTTATGTCAAAAAATGTTTTAAAATGTAACGGTAAATCCTATTTTAATAATAACTTTTTCAGTTTTTGGACCTCACAAATGCTTTTAGGCTTAAAATGTAGGTGATATCTTAAGTAGATCTAATTCTACTTAAGACATAAATCGCAGATGGAAAATTCTCCTGGGCAAAAATATGAATAGAAAATGTAAAAAGATTAAAACACAATTAGAACACGAAATTAAAAAACCTTACTATGCATAAAAATTATACTAAAGTAAAATTAGTTAAATTAATTAGTAAGTAAAAATTTTACTAAAACGACTAATAGAACCTAAAGTTTATTTAAAACACATAAAACTTAAAAACCTATATTAATAGACTTGAATATTGAAATTATTTAAATAAATTGAAACTGGATGTCACAATGGTTCAAGTACAAATCATTCGAATCACAATATAAGTTAAAAAACTTTTATATGGTTTTTGATTCTATTAAATAATAATTCTATATCAATTTATTAAAAATAAATTAATTATATTAGTTTTTTTTTTATATTATTAGAAAATATAAATAAATAATTTTAATTGAATATTATAACTCCCAGATGAAAAAAAACACTTCATTGCTATAGCAATAGTACAATTGAATTGTATCTTTTGAAACTTAACACGTTACTACATATGGCAAGGCTTCATTCTATCTCATGTATTAATTGTATGTGAAATGCTTTGAGATAAATTCAAATTATAAGAATATAGTACGTCCAGTGCCTCTTCTCCAATTCTAGCATGAACCGATGTTTTGGACAGACTTGTTAGCCTAACAGCTGAAATGTTATCACGCAAAATTATAAGTAAAGAACAACAAAAGTTAGAAGAAGTTGATATTTAATTAAATACTAAAAGGTAAATTATTTAATCTATATTAAAATAATTTAAATATATTTTACATACTAAAATATATTTCTGAGTATATATAGAACTATATACGTAAGAAGTTGTATACTATGTAACAAATATTAAATGTTTCTTTTACAACTTTAAAACATTTTAAACATTAAAAATTTATTGAAAATAAAAAACACCAACCAACTTTTTCACAATTGGACAATTTATTTTTGAAGACAATTACACTAATCTTTACTTAGTTTTTTTCCTCAGTTAAAATAGAAATAAACTTTAGCTATATATAGTTATAAATTTAGACAAAATCACCTTTTTTAAATGTTCTTAAAAACATTTTTTTAACAAAACCTTCAACAAAAACATTTTTCAACATAATTTATTTTACTAAAGTTCACATTTGTATTTTTCCATCAACAAATTAAAGAAAAATCTTTGACTTTAAACCGCATTTGTTAGTAACAAAATAACTATAGTACCTCGTTGTACTATAATAATTCGTAGGAAAACCGACTTTAACTATTTAATATTTTTGACTTTCGCAATACATACACTTCTAAATAAAATTTATTTCAACTAAAGATATTTTCTTTAACTTTCATAAAAACATTAAAATTGTGGCTTTTCTTCTTTTACTTCTAAGTTGGTTTTTTTATCGCATATCTGTGGTTCTTCTTATTTTTTTGCTCTAAGTCGTTTTTTTTAGCCTTGGGAAAAAGTTCCTAAAAGCAAACCGAAAGTAGTGCCCAATTTTGAGTACTATCATCTTATGCAAGAAGCTTTCCAAATGGATGAAAAGGTCACCCAATTTTAAGGATTGCATATATAAAAAATAAATATATAAAAATATATAACAGACTCTACGAGACACTTGAGTCTCCGGCCGACTTCAGATAATTTCACCATTGGTCTCTTTCCTGAACAACTGTTCTCCATAAGCCCGGCAAATCCAAATTTCGATAATCCTGTTCTAAGGATTATATACTACGTAAGAAAAGACTTCCAAAGAATAACATATTAAGAGTCTTCAAAAGATACTGCTTCAGCTATCAATATTATTTCAATTCCTGTTGTCAATCAAAATCAGACGATTCCCATTTTTTAAGATTTTTATATTTTGCTGTAGAATTATGTGAATGCATACTTTTGAATCACAAAAACTGAACTTTTTATCATAATCCTTACAAAAATGTATAAAAGAAAAAACAAATTTCATATAAACAGGTTTATAAATAAGCCGGAATCATCTGTTTCTTAAAAGGCTTCTTTCAATTCAATTTATGCTTCAATTCCATATATGAGTCAACTAACATAAAAGTACATTCAATATTTATATGCATTCCAACCTATGAACCTATGATATGGTTGGCTAAACACATGATCTTAACTTTTTAGACTAATTTAAACTAAACCAAATAAGTTAATAACATAAAGTTACTTTTGTATTTCTCCTGGTTAGAATAACTACCTAAAAACTGGAAAGTGAATCCTTGCTAAAAGGTGAAAACTTCTTTACATACTTCAGCTTCCAATTCATTTCACCAGAAAACATATCTACAGAAGATACTTAATTTATTCAAATAAAACGAACTATATTTTGATAATCCGATTCATTAAAATATTACCCAATAGATCATCCAATTTGATCCTGAATTCGATAGTTTCCCTCAATTTGTGTTAGGTTCAGTCCCAGTCAATTCTTTGTTCTAATCAGAATTTTAATCAAAGAACTTTGAGTTCATGCTATATTTAAGTCTGCACTACTTTAAGTTTGTGTAATTTTAAGCCCGTGCAATCTATGAAAGCACGTAGCTCGATTAATACACGAGTCGACTGTAAATTTGAATTAACTGTCGAATTGAGTTGGTTTCAGTTTTTAACCATCCCAAAAAGAACCTAAAAATTTAGGAAAAAGTCCTAGAAGCTTCATTTCGATTTCGGGCTTCTATTTTCGGAACTGCTTTCACAGATCCCTTGCTTTACCTTTGTCCATGTATTTGGAAAAACAATATTGAAAAAAAAATCTTTAAGTCCTTGTATTTCTTTCTAACACAGACAAAATTCAAAATACAAAAAAAAAAAACAAATGATTCTAAGAAAAAAATGTAAATGGTTAACAAATGGATCCTTTTATTTTTCCGTGATAAAATAGTTTTTTTTTTTCGTGGTTTTCTCAATGTTTCTTTAACATTTACATTTTGTTTTGTTGTTTTTCTTTATTTCATAACGGTTTTTTCTGAAACTGAAGATTTCCTACCAAAAACAAATTATTTAAATTTTCTGTTATTTTTGTTTTGCTGTTTTTGCGTTTCTTCCACTTGAATATTCTCATGCATAATTTGTTGAAAATTAAGGGAATAACAAATTCAAATCGTAGTATAGTGTAGATAAAGGATAATCACTTAGTAGTACCTTTTATTTTACATTTCGTTTTTTTTTTTGTTTGTTTTTGTTTTCCTTTTTCTTTTTTTTGTTATTTTTAATTTTCATAAAAAAACGAATTCTTAATTTCTACTGCCTTAAGAATCATTAAAAATGTTTAAGAAAACTAATAATTTCCTATTTTTATCAGGGGTTTTAATTCTCTTAAAATATTCCTTTAAAGAACAAAAATTATTATCGTCAACAGGATAACGGTTATTGCGTTTTGGAATTAAACTAAGCCGAGGGAAAGGAATTTGCAACATGGTGTTGGTATAATGGTATAAGGAAGGTAATAATAAACGACATATTATTTTCATTAGGTTTGCATAACATATCTGAACAATCCTCGTCATTCCGCGAGGGTGCATAGCGATTGCTTTTGACATCCTCATCTCACACGGTTGCTGCTGCTGTTTTTATATCTTTCCATATGAGATTGCATTGTTTACTTCATTTAGCACCGTAAATCATTAGGTATTATTTGAACGCCCACCTCTTCTATTTCCTTGGGATTTCCATTCCAAAGAAACTAATATTCGGCAAATCGGAAACTGGCATGACAACAAGGCAAGAACCTTCGGCGTATTCGACAAGCTTTCTGTACTAAATTCATCAAAATCAAATAAATCCACTGAAAGTATCATTGTAAATGTGGTTTCAAACTAGGGTTGAATTTAATTGGTTTAATGGTTTTAAGTTTAACACTACCTTAAGAATCGCACGAAATTACTCTGGTCGCGATGTTGTAATAAGTAATTAAGTCCTTGTTTTTCGAATTACAAAAATATTGGGAAATTAAATGATCATTACTAACACTCTTTGATATGCTTTGCGAATATGGTAGCTTTCAATAAAATCTTTAAAGATATCTAATTTGAATAAGTTGTTTAGGTGCGCACTCAGAAACTCGGTATTTATTTATTAACAACTTCTGTCCGACTTTCAATCTGATCACCTAACTTAAAGTTCCTTAGTTAATCATATACCCCCATTTTCCAATTTAAAAAATCTTTCTACATTAACTATTACTGTGATATGGGATTAAGCAGATTCTAAATATTTTAAAACGAAACTGTGGCAACGAGTTTAAAAAATAAAACTAAGTTTTGTACAACAGACAACCTTAAAAAAACTAAAAGTTAAGTATTTTTTATCAAATTCTATATATATAAATGATCCTGTTGACATTTCCATATAATTGGAAAATTTTTATGAAAATTTTTACCTTTCATTACATTATATAAGTAGTTAATTTTAGCATAGATCCACATTTTATTTGGATAGGTCATACTAAAAATTTCATTTATTTTCAAATTAAATATTTATTAAAATGAGAAGAAAAAAAGAAAAATGTTTGCATAAGTTCCGACCAGCTCAATTAAATATTTAGAGTGTATTCTGTTTTTTTATTAATTAAAACCATTTAAAATTTTTTTTTTTTTAATTCTAATAATTTGAAAGCTGAGGTTTAAATAAAAATGAAATACATTAACAATATTAAATTTTTCTTTTTAATTAATTTAATATAATATTAGAAAAATGTAAGAGTTTCTACTTTTTAACATACTAGACTCATAATCAGGCATTGTCGTGTTTAAATTACCTAGACAACCCTAGAATTACCTAGTTTTAGTTTTTGATTTTTTCTAATACTTAAATGAAATTTTCAGTACTTCATCTGTGAGTTATAAACAATAATAAAAATTAAAACATTAAAAATTTGTTTAGTGTTTCAATCCTTCACCTAATTCCATAAAAATTCATTGGACTTTTGATGAAGTGCAAGTGAAAGCCATTTAAACGAAACGTGGTATTTCCAATCCCGAGTCAGATCAAATCGTTAGCGTCAAATCGTATTGAATAAAAAAATGTAAAATTGATAACCCATATAGTTAATTAGTTAAAAAAATAGATATAACTACCGCCTCTGAAATTGAAATGTCGTTCCACTTGTTTATCAAATTGTATTTGGTAGGCAATTGCATATCCTTAAGAAAATAAAAACTTTGGACAAAAAGGATACCGAAAATTTTCTTAAAATAACTATTCTATTCTAGTCGCTAAATTTTTATACTCTAAAAAAAATGCCTATATACTGTTAATCCATCCTCTATAAATTTTAAAATGACCTGAACTTACAGCCCTGTGTACAGGTGTGCATTTTTATAATTTAATCTGATAATTATATCTCACAAATGTGTGTTTCCTTTATTTTAATTATTTTCTAGTCTCATTCTTTTAAAGTGGCTTTAATCTGTTTTTAAGTGTTTTCATTACAATTTTCTTGTAATTATTTTCTATATTTAATTTTCGAATTTTCTTTTTATATTTCTTCATCCAGGCGCTGTACCCTATATGTATACCCTATTTAAAGAATTAGTAAAGTTACAATATTTTTTTCTCTTAAAACATAATTTAATTCGAATTCAATTATGTCTCAAAGCGGGATCCATACCTATTCTCTAGAGTTTTCTTATTATATTTTCTATAGTCTGAACTGAAGAACAAGTAAAATAAAAATGAATTCCCAAGCAATTCGAACAAATTACAAATAGAATTCTTTTCTTTTTATTTTTAATTAATTTTTTACGCACTATATATCCCAACTTCTCTGGCTTTTTTTTATTAAACTTATATATTTATTTTTTTAATTAGACAAGGGAATATTTTATTAAAAAAAATTTTATATATTTATAAAATAATTTTACCACAGAATAAATGAGAGTTTGTTTTTAACAAATGAAGTTCCGATGACTTACCTGAAAAATTTAAAAAAAAAAATTAAGTTAGTAAATAATATAATAATATATAAAAAAGGTATAATTTTATATAAAAAAAATAATCTTAACAGTTTATCTTAAATACCGTCTTCAAATATTTCAATATATGAAATCTACAAAGCAAATTAAAAAAAAGTAAGCCGGTACAACATTTGTACCAAATTTGAAGGTTCTATATTTATTTTAAATTACTATGTCTATTAATTTCAAAGATAAGCTTTTAAGCTTTGGGAAGTCTTAGAGAGGTACCTGAATTGCCAAACCACAAATAGAGTTTAAAGTTCGGAGACACAAACGAAATAGTAAAGAACACCTTAAATCAAATTGAAAGCTTCTATATTTATTACAAGTTACTATCTTTATTGTTTTTGAAGATATGTCTTAAAGTCTTGGGAGTTGTGTCGGTGGTACTCGAGCCCTACTCCAATCAGTCCCAAATTTTAATGACACAGGAAATAAGAAAAAACACCTGTGTATCAAATTTGACCTACGGACGGACGAATGGGCGACCGACAAATGGACATTGCTAAATCGAATCAGAAAGTTACGCTGATCATAAATATATATATACTCTTTCATATCTAGCTTGCTTCCTTCCTTCCTGTGTTTACAAACACCATACCAAAGTTAATATACCCTTTTATCTATTTAACAGATTTATGGTATATTAAGGTCCCAAACTACCGAGCCGATAATCTAAACTACCAGTTTTAACTCCTATTTTTTTATCTCTAAATTCGATTCTGACTCCGACTCTCCAATGATGACAAACATACAAATTATTTCGAAAAAAACCGTTATATAGGTACGTATACATGTGTGTAATTATGGTTTATTGCAAGTGACAGATTAAAATATTGAATTTAAATACTGATTTATGATTAAGTAATTAAAAAAAAATTACATACTTTCTCTCTATATAGAGAAGTTGTAACAAAATATAATTTTTATCAAATAGTTTTTTAATTGCTTTTCTTTAATCAACGAGCTTTTTAACTAATTAGAACACTTTAATTAAACCCAAAATAAATTTTTTGCGAGTGCGTTTTAAATTTAATATCAAGCCAGCGTCGCCTTTTTCGAATTTTACTCTGACTCTGACTCCAACTGAAAAATAATGAAACATACTACGACTCCTCAACTCCACAGCCCTGATAAATACAAACAAAATAACTCACTTCAAGTACCTACATAAATAAGAAAACAATAATATTCAAATAAAATAACTTTATACCTAAGTATTCAAATTTTAAATGGAAATTTTTCTAAAGACTTAGTTTTTTTTTAATTTAAAACGAATTCCCCTAATTATCGTACAAATGATTCGAATTTAATTTAATCATTATATAACTGTCATAAACTGATTTTTAATTGCTAAAACAAAAACCGCAAAACGATTCATTAACGAAATATAGTCTTAAACACACAAAATAAGTTTTAAATAGATCAAATAAAAAACCGGTAGGTACTTTTAATTATGGAACAATTTAATCTAAAAATAATTTTCTTATTTTACACCATGTTTGACTTACGTCATAATAATAATAATTTGTTTTTTGTTTTTGTTTTTTAAATTTACAATCTCCTTTACCATGGTAATAATGCCTGATAAATTTTTTCAAGCATATTTTAAATTTTTTTTTTTTTATTAAATTTTTTAATAAAATATTTTTAAATATAAAATATCTTTAAAATTCATTGACACAATATTTTTTTTTTTATTTTTATTTTCTAAAATAATATATCAAATTTTTTATTTCATTTTCTAACCACTGTTCTTTTTACTTTTCTTTTTTTTTTTCTCTCTTATCACTATCATCATGACTTTTTATTTTTTGTCTCTTTCTAACCCCTTTCTGTCATTTTGTTCAGAATAAAATAAAAACAAAAACAGAAAAGAAAAAAAAAAATAAAAAAAACAAAATTCAAATAAGATATCAAACGAAAAATATATGACTCTTTTAATATCCTGTTATTTTTTCTCTGTCTCTTTCTATTTATTTATTTTATTTGTTTGTTTTTTTATTTATACTTGTCCGTGGTATTTTTTTGTTTTTTTCTTTTTTTTTATATTTTGAATGCCACACCGATCCTTTACAAAAAAAAATAAAATAATAAAACAACAACAACAATAACAACTATCAACAGTAGAATAAGACAACAACAAAAAAAAAAAATAATTTAATAAACGCAATAAAAATATTCGCATCAAAAAAAAAGCAAAACAACAACAAAAAACATCAAGAGCAAAAATAAATATTATCATCTGTCCAATGATATCCGCCATTGTTATCATCATTTTATTTAGTTGTTTTGTTTTTTTTATTATTTTTCTTTTTGTTTTTATTTTTATTCTTTAAGGAAAAACAAAAGTTAAAAAAAAAAAAAACCAATTAACATATTTTTACAGTTCCTTTAACCATCTAATTCGCATCGTTGATTTTTTTTTTATTATTTTGTTTTTTTTTTTTTTTTGTATAAAATTCTTTCTGTTTTCTTCTTCTTTCAAATATATATTTATATAAAAATATCTTATATATATATATATATCTACATATATATATACAAAAAAATATAAATACACACTTAAAAACAATTCGATTCTTTTGATAACGCTTTTATGAAGCATAAAGAGTGTATTACTGTGTTTCGCCTGTAATTATTCAAACCATTACGCTGTCTCTTAATTCCACGTCTATTTTTTGTTGTTATTGTTTTTATTGTGTTTATTTTTATTTTTTTTTTTTGTTTTATTGTTTTTATTATCAAAGAAAACAAAAATGATTATGATAGTGATACTATTGATAGTGAGGATGATACTGATGATGATACTGATGATGATGACGCTGATGATGGTGATGTTGATCATAATAATACTATACAGTATGATGATGTCCTTGCGTCATATTAATACTGTTATTATTATTATTATTATGATTATTTCTCTAAAATATATTTATTCCAATTTTGACATTTCTTGTTTCTTTCTTCCCCACCTGCTGTCATTTTTTTAAAAAAATTTTTTTTTTTTGTTGTTTAATATTTTTGATTTTGGTTTTTTTTGTTTTTTGGTTGTTTTGTTTTTTTTCCTTGAATGGTGAATATAAAATCAAAAAAAAAAAAAAATAGTCGAGGGTGTTGAATTTCAAAAATGGTGAATTCAGTTGTATGATTTTTAAAAATAAAAGAAAAATAAATAATAAAAAACAAAAAAAAAATTGAAATGTTGAAAAAAAAATGTTTAAAAAGATCAGAAAAAATGATAACGGTTATTTATGTTTTTTGTTTTTTTTCATTTTTTGAAAACATCCTTAAAAGTCCTTTACACAAATTTTAAAGTAATATTTTGGTATAAGATTCTTATGAATTATATTTCAATCACAAAACAACAAAAACACAGAATCGGCTAGTAAACAAGGTAAAAGAGAGAGGGAGAGAGGGAATAGTTGATAGAAGAAGATAAGGAAAAAGTGTATGAAATAAAACGGAGGAAGAGAAATTCAACTTTCAATATATACGTGTAATATTAAAACAGACATCGTATTACAATAAAAAAACAATATTAAGTATAATATAGGGAATTGTCATCAGTGTTACCACTTTGATACTTTAGTATCAGAATGCTACTTTTTTGGTTTCAAAATGTCAATTTGATACTTAGATACTTTATTTTTAAAAATCCTTGTTTTTGATACTTTTTATTTATTTTTACACAATTTGATACTTTATTGATACTTTTACAATGTTTTAAAAAAATTAATTTAATCAAGTCAAATTTTGTCAAAATTAGTACTTAAGCATAACTTTGTTTAATGTTGGGTGCAGTCACTGTCAAATGTTGTATGTATTATGTCAAATGCCAATATTGTTTAGTTTACAAGTTTCAATTTTTGAAAAACATACCTACATTCTATAATCTATTCTAGTCTAGTTTCTTTTGTCTTATGTGTTTATCAGCAAATATAGTATTATTAAATTAAATTAATTTTGTTGCAAAGTATGGACAGGTAGTATATTATTTTTTTCTTAAAAATACATTTTTAAAAAAATGAATTGTGTAATGTGTCTACTGTAGATATCTAATTAAAAAGCCAAGGATTGAAAAATCCAAACAAACAGAAAAAAGAAAAAACTCAATACAAGCGGAAGAAGTCAGTATTAATGAATTAATAAATAGTAGGTGATGAGGGTGAAGAGGTTGATATTTTAAACGAACCCCGAAAAAGGTTGTTTAAAAATTTTAAATTTATCTCAAGTAGATATTTATTTTATGTTTTGTTTAGTGGTACTAATTTTGATAATAATAATCTATGCTTTCGACAACAGTGGCTTGATAATTTTATTTGGTTGCAAGAACGAAATGGAAAAGCCTTCTGTATACCATGTGAAAAATACATTATTAATATAAAAACGCATTTAGATCGTCACGAACTGATTTGATACTTTTTTATACTGTTTGATACTTTTTCATGAGACTTTTTGATACGAAATTTTTTTTTCTTGTGGCAACATTGATTGTCATATTATTTAGACCGGAAAAAAAATTAATAAAAAAAAAATACAAGATAGAAAGAGATAGAACAAAAAAAAGAAGAGACTTATCGCGTTCAAAAATAAAAATATATTTTATTTTTTGTCTTATTATTCTTCTATTTATTTATTTATCTATCTATTTTAAATATATATAACACTTATGTGGTATACACAGATTATTATATGTATACGTTTTTATAGATTATTGTACATGTAGACATATATTTTAGTATTCTAATCGATCAAAATCTAAATTTGGAATATTCTATGTCTGATTGTCAAAAAATGTCTGCATTGAAAAAATATTTTTGTTTCTTGATTGTTTTTTTTTTTTTTCTATTTTTAATTCTATTTGTGGAATTTTTACTATTCTATTTTGAGGACATTTTCAAAAAAAAATTGTAAATATGTAGAAATTAGTTTTACGCTGTCCGTCTGTCCATCTGTCAACCCGTATGTTTTACAAACACAAAAATTTTTACACCGTTTGAAATAGAGAGAAGGAATTTGAACTACCAGTAGGTATTGCAAAAAAAATAATTATGTGGAAGCACTTTTTTGTCAAAGGCAAATATATAAAGTTGCCATACGGGATTAAAATTTACTGTTTGCCAAAAATAAATTTTAGCAAATTTCTTGGTTCTACATATCTTCTAAACGACTTAAGCTAGAGACTTGTAATATTGAGAGAAGCTGATCATCAGAAATTTGAAAGATTCGTTAAAGAAAAGTTGTCACGTCCCCTGTTTAGAGCTGTAAGGGGTTGAAAATTGAAATTTTGCTATTTTTAAGCAACTGTAACTTCAATACCAATAAAAATTTTTTTTAGTAATATACAAAATCAAAAGCTTCTGTATTATATTTTAACATATGATAAAAGTTTTTCTTAAAATTAGAAGGGGCTCTTAAAGTGTCTCTCAGTTTTAATCTTTTTGCTTTGATAATAAATATCTAAGAAAAATTTCAAATTTTGGTGAAAGTCACAATTTTATTCCTGGAACCTGAAAATTCCCGGCAAAGTTAGCTGGGGTTAGATCTTCGAGATTCATAACAAGTTTGTTTATTAAAAATTTGGGAACCTTTCCCAATTCTTCTTATTGAAGAATTATTAGTACTTAAATATGAAAAATTTTCTGTTTTTATAAATCAGTAACTTGGTCACCAGTGTAAATTTTCCAAAACTTAACAAATTGAAGCTACAACATCATATTTCCATACTACTTAACAGGTTTTCTTGAGTACATTGGTATTATATTCTGAGTATTGATTTTACTATTATTCATAATTAATAATGAATTGATGAAATAACTAAATTATAATATTATCATTTATTTTTATAAAATACTCAGTATGTAACACTACATAACTTTGAAAATGTGCTTGTTTTAAAAACACTTGATTTTTTCGCATCACTTGTTTTTCTCTATTTTTTGGGAACTTATAAAAGTTTTTTCTATTAAATTATTTTCTTGTATGTCCTGAAAAGTTGATCCTTTTTTCTATTATAAATAATATAATATTAATACATACTAAAAAAAAATCGAATTTTAATAAAACACAAAAAAAAATTGAAATGTTGAAAATATCATTGTTTTTCTTTTGCAATTTTATAATCTATTTATTTTTTGAATTTGTTTTGCTTTTTTTATTAAAAGAATGTCACAAACTATAAAAACCAAATTAATTTTTTACAAATCATCAAATATATCTGCATTAGATGTATTAAAGTTTAAAAGATCAGAAAAAAAAATTGAATATATTTTTTAAAAAATGTATGTACAGGGGGATTTCTAAATAAATATTCTCCGATGTACCACTGACTATAAATATCTATTCTATTGGATACGATCATTTTTAAAGGAATTAGTTTAAACTGATGGCCTGCATATTTGAACACGTTTTTGTAATTAAAAGCATTCTTACATGAAAACGAAACATATTTTCTAGGATTATTAAAAGTTGCCCAAAAAACAGAACATTGCAATTTATGAAAAGCATATTCCAATTTCACTTAGATATCTTGGAAATTATTAGGACTACAACTCTTTTTGTTTTGTTTTTTTGAAGAGATTTGGTGGAAAACGTCGTATGCCACTTACCCAGGTGTTGTATGATGATTCTCGAGATTATATTAGATTTTTACCAATTCAACTGCATCGCTACATTCCTACAAACTACACTTCAAGTTAGGACCATTAATTCTGATGTACAGCTCGATTTAGGAGGCTAAGATTAGAGAGTTTTTCTTGTTTTTTTTTATTAAATTGTACCTAGTAGGGGATTTTATTATTAAACACCCTGTATGTTAGGAAAATAAAAATTATTTACACGTGAAATGCAACAAACATTCATAAAGTATAATAGTATTGGACGAGCATAGTGATTTGTGTTTATTTACCAGCATATAGTGATGGAACAAAAAAAAATGAAATTACTTTCGATATTTATTTTTATCAATTTCAGTATTAAGAGTTTTTTATTCTGAAAAATTGATTCGTGCTTCAAATCATCGCTTTTTTTTACCGTTAATGTTTTTGTATTTTACAAATAAAATTTTTTGTGTAATTTTAAAATATTTTTTTTATAAAATTTTTAATTAAAAAATTATTTTTCTAACTAATTTCAATTTTTGAGCACATGTTACGTCAAACACGTGACTTGCAAGTCTGAATGTATTGTACCCCTTTCTAACGGTTGTTTATGTTTAAATATTAGTGTATTCTATACTTCGTTCAATGAAAGTTAGAATATTAAGCACTCAACTGCTGACGCCTTGGAAACACTTTATTTAATACAAGAGATAAGGAGAAAACACTTCTAAAAACTTATTTACTAAATTTATAAAAAAATTAAAATTCAAGATCACACAAAAATGCTCAAATTGTCACTCAGGATTAATCTTGAGTAATTCCCAATGTAATCTGGAAACATACAATCTTTTTTCTAATAATAGTATAACAATCTTAGAATTGAAAAAAATCAAAATTTAATTTTCGACTTTTAAATTTGACGAAGAGAGAGTGTGCCTATTGGAATCACTTGAAATATAATCCTGTCAGCTTTATTAAAAGTGTAAGATGTTTCCTCAAAATGTACAATCCTATTTATTAGTTTTATTGATTTAAATCTTTATCTCAATAGACACAGTTGAGTGTTGCCGAATGTGAGCTGATTTTTAAAAATATTTTAATATACTTGTAATTTTTTCAAATACCTCATCATTTTTTCATCAACTGCAATTCCTTTAATTGGTTTTACTTTTAGATCCTTTATATATCTAACTATAGCAGTTATTATTATAACTATTTTTGTTATATCTAACTTACCAGGTACATCGGCTTGTGGTGGTTAGTGATTAGTATATTTCTATATAATTTCTAAAAATCTAATTTATTAGTTTTAGTTTCACAAAAACTTTCAATAACGTTGATAGTAGACTGATAGTTTGTATAATGTAAAATTTTCCAATGATTTGGCACAATATACATTTTTGAAAACCTTTAAATATATTTTAAAGGAGATAAATATAAAGGAGATTTGAAGTCTCCTGATGGCAACTTAAAAAATACTACCCCGGTAATTTTATCGTAACCTGGATGTTTAAACAAAAATATGAAGCACTATTTTTGACTACCAAAATTTGCTCTCCCATAATGTCTACATCCAAAATGTCAACTCTCAAAATTTCGAATCACAAACTATTGGCTTGGACAAAATGTCAACTTGAATCGAATGTATATATAAATATTCTGGAAAAAGGGTATATCCATATTTTAAAACCAACTCTGAAATCCTTCTACCTTCTACTAAAGAAAAGCTACATTTTTTCGAGATTTTAGTTAGTAGACTTTTGGGAGTCGATATTGTAAAAATTGATAAAAGCTCCTTATCCCAATGGCAATGAAAATATATAATCTCAATTTAAAGTCTTTTACTTGCCTATTTTCATTCGCATTTTATTCTAACCATAGCCGCTTTTCTAGGCTCTTCCTAGTATTTAGACAAACGATTTTTCGACCTACAAAAATTAACAAAATCATTAAACCATTTATTTCTTTAGCCAATCTTAATTCTTACACCATCAAATTCATTCCAATAATTATATCATAACTCCTAAAAATATTCGAGGGTTAATAAACTTTTTTTTTTAATTTTTTCTTCATTTATCATATTTTCAGATCTTTACAAATTTTTTAATAATTTCTATACTTATTTAATTACAGATATGACAATTATTTAGAAAAATAAATTTGTGTTTTAATTGAGGCAGATGAATAAAAAGAGGAAAAGGGTTTTTTTTTTTGAAATACTTGAATTTTAAAACATTAAATAGCTCTGAAACTATAAAGATAAGAGGGAAATTTTTGTAAGATCAAAGAAAAATATTTCTAAGAAAATTTTCATCTACTTTTAACTGGTTGTATTTTCATTTATTAAACAATCTTCTTTTACAACCTTATATAACCCCTTATACAATCTTATATTTGAATATATATATATACATAAATTTATATATATATATAAAACTAAAATATCTTCAAAGGCTTCCCACTTGTAAGATTAAATTTAATTACTTACTATTAGAATTTAAAGTAAAATAAAAAACAAAATTTTCTTAAAAAAGTTTCAAAAAACTTTGAATAAAAAAAAAAAATCTTAAGATATTTGTAAGAATCCTTATATTTTTACCTTATATTTGATCCTTTTTTTTTACTGTTACTTGTTGTTTTTTCTTATTGTAATAAAGATTGAATAAAAGTTAATAGAAACATACACTGAAAGAAAATTTACTATTTAATTTTAATAAAATATATTTATTTAATTTGTGTAAATATTTTTTAAACTTTTATATATCTGTACATATACCTTAATTCTCTTTACTTAACTTTACTTTAAACAAATTAGATATTAAAAAATCGGAAACTTCTTTAATGGCTTCTTTATTTCGAAAATAGAAGAGAAAAGAAATTTTTATAAAAAACTGATATTTGTTTACCTAAAGTACAAAATTTAATTCGGAAAAAATCTTCAAAATTCTAATTTTGAGAATAATTTCAAAAAACTTTAAATAATTTCTCTATTTCCGTTCTATCTGGACTTCCGTCTGTCTGGAACTCAACGTTTCTTCCATTTGAAGTAAAATTATACAATTTTTACTTAGCCTAGGTTTCGCAAAAACATGTCTAGGAGTTCAAAAACTGAAAATTTGTATATTTATAACTTGTGCTCTTTTTTTCCAAAAGTTCCAAGTTGGTAAAGTTCCAATGCCATCTATTGGAGCTCCTGTCGGTAGTCTGCGATTTTAACACACAAAACCACAATCCATTTTTAACCAAACTCTAGGATGATATCTGTGATACAAATGTACAACTTGGTTTCGAGGATACGGTTGTGAAAGGATTATTGTGAATTGGGTTTGATTACCTTTTTAAAAATAAGTTCTAAATTTTGGTGCAAGTGACAATAAGCTACTAAAATGGTAACATAAGAAGGGGCTCGATTCATTTTATTTCCTCAGGCATTTCGGAACCTCCACCTATTCATAGGTTACGACACTCAAATATTAAAATAGTTCATAAATATGCTTTTTGAAAAACTCTTATATTTGTTCAATTATTTGTGTACTTCTATCCATAAGATACAATTTGAAATTAAGCTGAAGACATTTATTTAAGTTTTATTTTGAAAGGAAGTGAAGTTCTTTCAAAATTTATAAAATTTGAAAAAAGAAAATGGAGTTTAAAATGATACTTAATAAATATTATAATTAAATATTTGAACAATGAAAATAAAATTTAAATTTAATATTATGATGACATTTTAAAATACTTAATCTCAGATGAAAATTAAAAAAATATATATATATACGAGTATTTGTAATTGTCCTAAAGTAGTACTCAAAAGCGATAGTTGTTTTTATATATTTTCTTATTTATTTCAAATTAAATACAGAAACCGTTACATTTAACATTTATTAAATATTCATCTGCAGTCAAAAAAGTCAGAATGAAGTTTCGCCTATAGATATGCAATTTTTTTCTTTTTAATCAAACATTTCAAACTTTTTGTAAGGGGCCTCGATAGAATATTGTTTCAGGCGAATTATACATATTAGGCGAAATAATGTAAATTCGAATCCCGCACAGATTTCATGAATTTTTATTTGGAAGGAACTACATAAATGATATAACTACATCGAACCTTAAAATACCCTATTAGCCTATGGTGTTTAGTAGTGTTGCCGATGTGATTTACAATATTGAATAATAATAAACAAAATTGGTTCCGTAATCAAAACTTTTGAAAACATTAGCACACCAAAAGCCATTGTCAACAGACGCTGATGAAAAGAGGCGAACAATTAATTTTAATGCGGCGCCTAGCAATACTTAATATCTGAAGTAAAAAATTAGAAAGCTCGAAAGAAAGTGCATAAAAATCTGTATCAAAAAACATAGAAACCCTAAAGATTCTTTTTCCAATAACCTTCAATATTCTGTAAAAAAATTATTATTTCAGACTTTTAATGCTCCCAAATAAAGTTTAATATTACATTTTATATTACTTTTTAACACAAAATTACCAAATCAGATAAGGTCCTGTACTTAAAAAGTACCTACATCATAGTATTATGTGCCTAATATTAAAAATTTAATTCTACTTTGATAACAGGTTTTATACAGTGCCAAATCGGAACTCTAGAAATTAATAAAATTATTCAAATTTTATTCAAATTCAACAATTTATATTTGATATTTTTTTATTAAATTATCAATCCCACGGTACAATTATTTAGTTCAAATTTTCCACTCCGTATATTAAAATTAACTTCTCGATGAATTAAATGAAATTAATGAAGATTCTTGGACTATTTTTCAAGTGTGTACCATCAAAATTTCTTTTGTTTTAAAATCTGTTCTAAATTAAAATTATTCTATAAAATGTTTTTTATTTCTCTGCAATTTTCCTAATCCCTAAACCACACTTTCTTCATTTCTAACATGGACAGATGCCTACTATTTTTTTTTAATAAGAAATATAATAAAGAATTGATTAGAATGAATCAGAATGCAACTTAATTTATATATATACTCTTTTCACATGAAATTGGTTCTTTTTCACAGGAAATTTGTGTGTTTTCTAACGCATTATTACTTTCCAAACTAAATTTGGTCCTTTTTTTAAAAACGTCGCCATATCCTGGGACTCAGTATCGAACTAACATGAAAAATCTTGTCCACAGTTCTGTAGGAAAAACCGGAATAAGAAAAAATCAAATGAAGTCCCAAAAAATTGGCATCTAAATTTTTAAACGCTATTTTTTAGGGCCGGCGAGCTTTCGGATTCTAACTTTTTTATTTTCCGTGTTGTATTTAGGTTCTGCCATAAAATTGGTGAGTTGACTGCCTAAACTATACCCCCATCATGCTAGAAGACCAACACATAGACTATGTAGAGGAATTCTGCTACTGTTACCTTGGTAAAATAATAACTCCTACAGATGGAACAATATAAGATGTGCAGAATAGAATTAGCATGGCAAGATCAGTATTCGGCAAACTTCAGCCAAATAGTGACCAAATATCAAAAAAAACAGTAGGATATTCTATTTCTGCATTATATCAACACTAACATATGGCAAAAAGTGACGGCTACTACCGAAGTCCTTAACGAATAAGCTGCAAGTCTCCGTAAATAAACAGGAACCATATGCAAAATTTTCTAGCCGACTAGAATCAGCAACAAAGATATATGGGACTTAGCGAATGAAGTACCCTTTGTAAATCAAACCCAGAATAACATATAAACGCACTTTCCTAGAAGAAATAAGGAGTTGCAATCTGTCCATACATAGATGATTGAAGACTTCAAATGGAAGCCCTATGATTCCTAGTCAAGTAACAGGAACAACAAAATGAAATCGGTGAGTCGTTTTTTTTCAAATATGTTGATCCGACTACTGGATCCCAAGAAACAGGGGCAAAATAGAAGAAGACCAATTTATTTTGAAAAAAGACCAATTCAATTTGAAAATTTAAGACTTTGTAATTGACGAAAGTAGGTCTTTTAATTCATTTAAAAATATGAATATTTCACGTGGAAAAGGACCAAGTTCATGTGAAAAGAGCATATTTATGTACATATATTTTTTCCCTTTTTTTTCATTACTTCAGATTACAAATTTTTATTCATTTCTCTTCGTTAAATGTTAAATCATTTCTCGTTGATTTTTATAAAAAAAAAAAATAAAAAACTTTTTAATTCCTTTTTAAATCTACTGTCAAACTAAAAAAAAAAACAACTATAACATAAAAAAAAACTAAAAAACTTGTACAAAAAAAAAATATTCTGATGAACTTATTAAAATAAATTATCTTTAAAGAACCAACTCTTGAAACAATGACATTCCAGAGATGTAATTTTCATAGTATCTGCTACTATTTATAGCCTCTGTTGCATTCCATCCTTCTATACAAAAACTAAATAAAAATATCTATAGATACTCTTCTTGTACTCTCTGAGATGCCATAAGATGGAATTTTCTTTCTTTTTTTTTTGTGCAAACTATTAATTTTATTTGGGAAAGTAAAAGAATTTTCATGAAAAATGTTTGGAAGGCAAAAGAAAATTTATTTTTAATGAATTTCTTATTCATTAATTTTTGGAATTTTTTTTTTTATCCAATAAAATAAAATGAAGCGGGTTGAAGAGCAGCTTTAGCTGAAGAAGCAGAAGATGAGAGTATATAGCTAGGATATAATTTGTATTGGATTTAAAAAGAAAAAATTAAAGTAAAATTATAATTAATTTTACTTAGAATCATTATCATTAAAGTTTTTATAATAATAATTGAGCAATTCGTAGTAAGAGGCGAATTAAAATTATGTTTTTTTTTAAAAAAAAAAAAAGCAAATTTGTTTGGTTAAGTAATTATGTTAAAATAAAAAAAGGTTTCAAGTTGACTATTTTTTATAAAATAATAAAGATATAATGATTTTATAATAATAACAATTAATATTGAATAAATGTTGAAAATAGAACTTTTCTTCAATAGACCAAAATCTGCTGAAATTCAAGTAGGAATTCATTTAGCGCTTAAGATTTTCACGAGGTTGTATATAACCTACTTAAATTATTGGGGCTAAACGAATCAAAAGTTGTGCAAATATTAAACCTATCAAATTTGACTACTTTTAGTTACTGCTATCCGGAACGGGAACTAGGAAGATCAAATTTTAGTACTCTAAATTTAAAAAAAAGATTGTTTGGTAGCTTTTCAAACCCACCGAGCACATTGATTCAATTTAAAAGATGGCTAATGTAATGCTAATGTAAAGCTAATGTATAATAAGCAGGAAAAAAAACCTGGAGCAAAAAGCTTAATAGGCCTCATTCCACTTTGAAATAGACATAAAGTTTAAATTAAGAAATTCAACGAATTAGTAAAATTTAATTCCGCCGTAGCCGGTCCCAAGCCCGGTTGAGAAAGGAGGAGGGAAGAATAATTGCAACCTGAATGGCCACATACATCGGCGTCTCAGGAAGTAGGAAAACGCTATATAATGCAGTTGAACTCGTAACATAGTTATGAGAACTTCAACGCATTATATGGCAAATTCTGAAGCAACTCTTCAAACCCAACGGCCCTCCAAATATGGGGGTTTGGCATACGGTTAACAGCCCTATCCAGTAAAAAATATTGTTACGAAACCTAAATCAAAGGCTCGGATACAAATGGAAACACGGCACCGACCCAAGCAACAGAAAATGGATATTGATTTTGCAACATGGAATGTGAGAACACTGAACAAAGAAGGAGCGTTAAACAGGAGGCCAAGGTTCGACAACGGACTGTAGCGCCATAGAAGAAGAAGAAGTAAAATAATTTACTTCTTATTCTTCAAAGAGAAAAATGGCATAACTATTGAAATAATGGAAATAAGGCCTAAATGTAATTTGTTTTTTTTTTTCTAGGGGAGTAATGATGCGAAAGACTAAGTCAGGGGCGAAGAGTGCGTTGCAATAAAAGCCATCTGGCTGAATAGAATATAGAAAATATTTTTTAAAACCTATTGAAAATATTCCAATTTAACAGTCGGCTACAAATTTTGAATTGGAATAATAGTATAATATTTCTAAAGTTAAATAAAGTTTCTAGGCTTTGTCAGAAATAGGACCTTCCGTTAAATTTCTTGAATTTCTTAACTCAATTACGCTTTATTGCTCTAGGTTTTATTTTCCTCTGCCGTATAAAACGAAATTTGAAAAAATTTCAAAATTTCCAGATCTTTTTTGTTTTACCGTCAGGAGAATGGTCGAACTTACACAAATAGGTAAATCGATTCTAATTGAATCGAAAATGAAAATTTGGTTCTACTCTGACCACGCTTTGATTAGATTATACCCTTTAGATTCCAATGAAATTAAGTTTTATCAACCCTTAAATATTACAGCAAACTTATCAACATGCAACATCCAATTTTAAGTTGAATTTCTTTCAAATTGCTTCAGTTAAAATTCAGGCCAGTACAGGCCTTCAAATAAAGTGTGTAAACAGAAACCAGTTTAATAAAAATTAATTTAACATAATAAAGGTGGACAACGTGGTTATTAGTTCTTACTTTTTAGAAATTTATAATGTAAAAAAAACAGTTAGATTAACAGTTATCATTTAAAGTTTTCCATAGAATAATAAAGAAAAAAAATATAAAGTTATTCTACTTTACTATTTATTACTTAGAAAAAAACGGCTTTTTAAAGGAAAAATTCAATATACAAATAAGATGAAAACTTTATTAATGATGAAAAGGACATTGATTTTATATCTGAAGGGATAATTTAAAACAAAAAAAAAAACCAATCTTGGTTTAAAAAACTTTTAATTTAATATTAATAAAGTTTTAACAACATTTTCTTGTAGTTTTATAATAAAAACTTTAGTTGACTTTTATTAGTTTTAATAAAACTTAAAAAAAAAAAAAAAAAAAATTGTAATTGTGTATATTAATATAAACGTTAAGTTTCGAGTTCTTCTACTTATTACAATTAATACAATGTAATGCAATTGTTCATTACTTTAAGACTATTTGCAACTTTTGGGAATTTCAAATTTTAATCAAAAATCATAGTTTTCAAAGCCCAATAAGATATAAAACTTGACTAAAGACTATAGATGAATTTTTAAAAGTCTCCGTTTCTAAAACAAGATTACCTTACATGGAGGCCCATAGGGTCGAATTCGTCAAATTATAATCTATTTAATAATGCAACAGTTTAGGATCAGTTAATTAGTAAAAATTTACATTTGGGTTTTAATGAATGGGATTAGGAACAAATGGTTAATGAGAGAATGGGGATTTACAATTATAGACTATATTGGGTCAAATGCAAAATATGTTGATAAACCCAAAACAAAATTAATTGTTTGCACCTTAATTATTCAAATTCGATTTCTTTCTAAAGGATTCAATAAGGTAATTTGGTGCCAAACTTATAAAATAATTACTGCGCTCCACCATAGTTATTCAAATTCGACATTTTTCTACAAGAGTCTGTCTACCAAGACTTTTGCCACCTGAGGAGAATATTTCAATATGAATTCTTTGGATTTATTGACTTTTAAATAACGTGTTACCATTATTATTCAAATTCCGCTGATTATATAATCCATTATTAAGCGTTTGAGTAAAATGTTTATGAAGTAAAGGAAGAACCAAATATTTTCCTTTTAGTTTAACTAAATTTATATTATTTTTTGCAAAAACATGGAGTCTACTTCACTGACTGTAGTAGATCTTCATGTCACAGACAATGCTTCTAAATTAATTTTTTCTAAGGAATCCAACAAGGCAAATAAGTGGTTAACTTTAAACAATTCAAATTCAACTTCTGTAAGGATTCTTTCAGGACCTTTTGTTCTTAAACCTAGTAGTACTTTCTAATACTTATTAATAGTTGATCCCAATTAACTGTGACTAGAAATCTTTAAAAGAATCTAAATAAGTAAAGATTTTCTAAATCATATAATTACGCCTTTTAAGTGCTAACTGTTTAACTGTTAGGCTAATAAGCCTGTCTATACCATAGGTACATGTTGGAACAGGAGGTCATATTATATTTGTGTTATTAGAATTGATCTTAATGAATTCCACATACAATTTAAAATTTATCTGTAGCGGTATCCTAGGATACTGGAATATGAAGAAGAGATTTAACCTATTTTCAAATTTTAAGATAGTTTTTAAAAAAGCCTATATATTTCACTAAAACATTACCAAAAAATACCAATCCAAAACAGATAACCTTGTCTTCAATATACACGCGCTTGAAGAAATAATCAAATCCAAAAAAAATTTTTAAGTGTCAAATAAGAAAACACTTGTACCACTATACAAAACACTTTAATCTTGTAGATTATTCTATACAAGGATTTTAAATTAAAAAGTCAAATGTCAAATGTTCATTTTATAATTTTTATTACTATATATATATATATATATGCACTTAATATCAAATTTCATTTCTCTTAATTATCATATTTTTAATTAACATTTCTATACTTTTACACTCTAACAACTAACAAAATTTGAAATTTTGTCATTTTAATCACAAAAAAAAAACTAAGAAAAAAATTTGAATACTTATGAATAAATTTTTATGATTTTTATGCTGTTGATTTTTTTGCATAATTCTGGAAAATATTTTTTTTGGCATATAATGAAAAAATTTTTTACCAATTAACATAGAAAAATTTTTTACAAATTGTAAAAAAAAAATTTTCTTAATTCATCAGAAAAAGTTTTTTTTAATAGGAAAATTGTCAACTTTAACACTAAAATGCAATGTTCAACAAAATCCCATTAAATCGTAATTTATAATTTTTTTTTCGAATAAACCAAAAGTGTGTAGACAAAAATAGAAGCCTACAACGGATACCCCATAAAACAGTAAAAATAATTTCTAAAAAGTCCTATATATTCATAAATGTAAACTTATTAGACGGAGAAAAATTAGAAAAAACAGAAAACAAAAAAAAAAAAATAAATATTTAAAGTTCAAAATAAAAAATTTTCCACTTAAAAGTTTTTCATTGATAACGCTTTTCCTTAAACGCGTATTGTGAATACGATCATCCATCACTACCACTAAAATTTTCTTCTGTTGTTTATTTTGTTTTGTTTTCAGTGTTTTTAAAAAAAATTCAGTGCTTTAAAAGATTATTTTAAACGGATATCAATTTAGATCGTATATTTGTGATATTGGAAAACATACAGTGAAGATTTAAGAGAAAAGAGAGTGATGCAAAATATCTAGGAATTAGATTTAAAAGTGTTGGCAACTAGATTGAAAATTTCTTCAAAAATTTACGTAAAAGATTGATCTAACTTCAATATATTCAATTGGTTAGGTGGAGCAGTGTTGTGAGTGCCTAGCTTTAATGCGAGAGACTGTGGTTCGAATCCTAATGAAGTAAAAAAAGATTTACTCTGCTTTTCAAATCCACTCAGGTAGCATTCGTCATTGGGTTCAAATTAATGACAATTTTTTTTAAAAAATGCAATAATATCAAAATATAAACAGATAATTTAATTGAATAATATAACTCACAGATACAGAATGACATTTAACTCAAATACAAAAATTATTACATGCTAAACAAAAAGAACTTTATCTATTAAAAATCTAAGATGTTATAGGGCCTAGAACTATCTCATGTATATGGTACATATCAATTCTAATATAAAAAACGTAATATAACTCCCCTGTTCTAACATGTACCAATGGTATAGACCGGCTTATTAGCATAACTGTTAAACAGTTAGCACTTAAAAACAAAAATAATCTAACATCATTAGACTACATTTAAAGCAAAGGGATGAAGCACAATTCAAACAATCTTTACTTTTCATAATATTCGTTGCAATTCTAAAAAAAAACTGATCTCTCTTTTATTGATATTTTATTACACTTGTATATACTCCTATCTCTATCCGTTCCTTTTAAACATTTTGAATCCAAATGTTGTGAGGCTTCACGTACATCTCAAGTACATATTCCTACACTGGGAAATGCTTTAGTTATCTGTATCTAATTTCAACATTCATTGTAGGAGAAATTTAAATTTAGAACATACTTCCTTCTAAAGTTTTCTCATTTCCTAAAGAATACTTTCAATTTTTGAAACTTAAAACTAAAACCTATATAAACTTAGAATAATATTATACAAACATTAGTACTTAACAACTACCGTTTATTTTTAAGCTTAACTGTCTAGATTTCTTGAAGTTCAACACTCATTTCCCTAGATCTCTTAAAGTTCAACATAAATTTATATCATTTACCCTTTCACTCACTCAATATTTTAAGAAAACTCTTTTGACATTTAGAACCAACCAGTTCTTACTTCTAACCATTTTGACATTTACTTTAATTTTTTTCAAAACTCCCGTAACATTTGAAAAACTCTGGAAATATCAAACATGAATTAAAAATTCCATACAAATCGTTTATAAACACAATTTTTTTTTTGTTTTTTTTTTATTTGTGTCCTATTTTTCTCCAATTTTTTGTCTCTTTCTAACTCTCTTAATTTTTTTAGTTTATCTTTCCTGATTAACATTTTACAGCGTCAGCCATTCATAATAGTAGCAAACAGTATAACAGCATACAACAACAACAACAAAACCAGAAATGTGCATAAGTGTAAAAATTAAAAAAAAAAAAAACAAAAAACAAATAAAATATCTTAAAAATGAAAAGCAACATTTGGAATTATAAAAAATAATACTGCCAGTATAATTTTATTTATATAAAGAATGACATGTAAACTTTTTTTTATGCATATGTGTGTATTTTGTGTATTTTATATGACGATACAGTTGAGAATAAGCATAAGGATACCACTGAACATATATGGAACAAACAGAACAAAACAGAACAAAACAGAACAAAACGAAACAAAACTAAAACCATTAAGAAAATAGAAGAGAATATGAAAATTTTAAATTCGAAGAGAAAAAAAAATGAAAAAAAAAAACAAGGATAATAATTTTTATCCTTTTGTTTATAAAATGTAAATACACTTTATATGGATGAAAAAAAAATCAAGTTCTGAATCTACTTTTCAACTGTGACCATAATTTAAATGAAAAAAATAAAGGTATTATAAATTTAAACAGTTAGTGACAAGTATAATAATCAATTACGTTTATACAATGCATACAGTTGTATTTCTTAATCGACTTTCTTTATATTTAATTTATAATAAGGTTTGTAAAATTTTAAGCGCTCAATGAGTGTTTAAGCAATTGCACCAGCATTATGTTTGATAAAGTCCTTAATTTTAAACACGTACTCAACTAGGTTAAATATTTCATAAAATTTATGAAAATATTATTTTTGAATGTTTTTGAACCCAAAATAATTGTTTGGATTATTTCTATCCCTCACTCAAAGAGTTAAGGAGCGAGTAAATGATAAATTTTGTAAGGCTTAAAAGTACCGAAATTTTTGTAGCTTATTCTCTTCTCAAAATGTTTCAAACTAAGTTTCTACATACTACAGTAGATTATTAAATATGATCTAAGATCTGATCTAAGTATGTATTTAGTAAAATGGGGACTACTAAAACTAATTAGAAAATGTAACGTTAATGTATAGATAAATAAATAACGGAAATAGTCTTAAACGAGGAAGTAGACTGTGTCAACTCTGGGATACCCGTATGACCCTTATATAAACATTATATCATTATTATTATAAACATTAATTACTTTTGGCAAAATTTCAAACATACCAGCTTTATTAGGTGTAGTGTAATGCTCATATAAAAGAAGGAGCTGTATGGCAGCTACTCGAACACACTGCAGTAGACCAACGTAATTTTGCAGTAACTTTGGCCATTACACTAAACTATTTTTGGCAAAATTTCAGACACCCAGCTTCATTAGGTGTAGAGCAATGCTCATATAAAATAAGAAGTTGTATGGCAGCTACCCGAACCCATAGACCAAAATGGCTGGATTTAAATAGCGATGACGGCTATTGCAAAAAAAAAAACGAATTTGCGAAAATTTCAAGATCCTAGCTCTTTTAGTTTTCGAGTTATCGTGGTGATTTATTTTTCGATTCTGATCCAACCCATACACTTAAGTCTATACATAACTATACACCTGCACATCACATTCACTGAAAAGTAATCGTTAAGAACGATTTTGTAGAGAATAATAAATGCTCTCTGAATCGAAAACAGGCAACTCATTCGAACAATGCTATAATTCTTGTAGGTATTGACACTTGCTCTATTGAATTAAAATCAATCTCCCTTTGAAACGCAACACCAGGAAGGCCTCAAGTGCTCACTTCTACGAAGTGAAAATTGCTAGGTGGCTTAAAACTGGTTTTGGGAACATATTTATTGTTAAAACTGCTAGAACATGGAATATGCTCCCATCCAATGTGTTCCCCTCTGATAGAAATAGACCATTATACAATTTGAAATGTTTTAAAAGGAACTTAAATAAAGTCGTTTCTCACCTACCACCCAACTCTCCTTTTCTATTCTGTTTTCCTTCTAACTACTTAGCACCATAACAAAGCCTAATTAACTATTCTCCTAGCTATGTATAAAAGAATTCGTTAATTCATATGAAAATTCATATGAAAGTTCTTTAGTTTCGAAACTCTTGAAGAGTTTAATCAAATGCTTTATTTTCCTATATTCAATTTTTTATAAAATTTACACATTTAACTATTGGAAGAACTACTTATCATCACAAGTCAAATTACATTTTCTTTATGATTATTTTTACGAATCAAACTTTAATAGTTCGTTGTTAAATATGATTTTGGTTGATCAGGGTTGTAAAAAGCTCAAATTTTGACTCAAATCATTGTTCAACTTAAATTTTAAGTTCACTCAATAATTGAGCGCACTAATAATTTGAACCAATGACATGCACTCACAGGTTGAGCAGATTCAAATGGGAGTTTGAACGGACATAAAATTTTGAATAAGGCGATAAGTTGAGTTTACCAAATCATTCCGCTTACAAGTCCGCTCTTCAACAAATTAAAGACTTTCTCGCAAAACAGAAACATTCTTCATGAGATAAGATCTAGTAAAGCTGTCTAATATGAGTTTTAAAAATGAGTTTATAATATCTTTTAAGGTTAATTTCTCTCTCACTCTAACATATTTTTAACTATAGTGCAGAATGCAAACGTATATGTTATACTAACAGTTAAACAATATACAAATAAAAATCGCATATCCTATAATAGATAAAATCACTCAAAGTTTATTTTACATTTTTTATTTGAGTTTTTTTTTAATTTCCACATTTTTTTTTAAAGATTTTAAAGCTATAAAAAAATTTTTTAATTTTTGTTTTTTTTATCATTTTATATTATATATTTATAGGAAAATGCATATAATATTTAGCATTCGCATGTTATATATACACTTACAATATACATACATATATAAATTAAATATGTAATTTTAAGTATATACATTTATTTGTTTTTAAAATTTTCTATGTCAAATACAAACAGACGTACACGTACATTTTTACGTAAATATTTTCTTTTGTCCAATCATAAGTGCAACGTACATTTGACTGCAAAATTTTTTATTTTCTTTCACTTATTTTTTTTTGTTTTGTTTTTTTTTTTCGAGCTTAAAATAAAGGACTTTTAATTTTTTTTTATTTTTCTTCTTCGCAACGTTTTGTTTTCTTTTTTTTTTCTTAATAATACGTTTGAGTGATTCAAAGATTAAAAACCTTAAAGGCTTAATATAAGCTTTTAAAATTAGAGAAAAAATAAAAACATTTGTTTGTTTTTTATTTTGTTGTGTGTGTATACGTGAGAAAGAAAAAGACAGATAGAAATAAAGAAATGGGACAAAAAATATTATCTTTTCATATAAATTTGGTCCTTTTTAATATGAACTATTGTTTTATTTCAAATCAATTTGATTTTTTTCAAATTAAATTGATCTATTTTCAAGATAAATTGATCACTTTTTAAATTAGATTGAGTTTTTTAAAATTCCGTCATATCTTGGGACGCAGAAATCGAAGTGGCATAATTTAAAACTACCCAGTTCTGAATTCTGTAGCAGAAGCTAAAAAAGGAAATTACCAAAGCCCCAAAAAAATGCATGTCAACTTTCCGGGCCTATTTTGTTAAACGCATTTAAGAATGGAATTTTTTTAATTTATCTGCTGTATTTGGGTCCTGCACTTAGTGCCTGTTTTTAAATATGTTTATTCGGCTACTAAATCCCAAAGTCTGGTCCAAAAAAAGATCAATTTAATTTGAACATTTAAGACTTTTAGTGTTTGAAAAAAGACCAAATTTATTTGAAACAAGTGATGAAAAAAAACCAAGGGTTTTTAAAAAAGCACATTTTCAAAATTATATTGTATTACACAGTGAGTTTAACTTTGGAAATATTTACTTCGAAATAGTTACTGCTTACTTATAAAATTTATTGCTAACAGTAAAGTTTTTATTTTAAAGTTGTTATAGCCCTTCAATGGGGAAGATTGCCAAGTTTCTCAAGGATCTAACTTCATCTAACTTCCCCACCTCCTTCTTCCCTCTACATGTTTTTACGTTCTAAGAATTAAATTGTGAATTCCACAAAAATTTACAATTTTACTTAGGATTATACATTATATCTAAGCAAAAATGGGTAAAACTGAGAGACACTTTCTTCAGTTTAAGGAACCGCTTTTAAATTTAAGAAAAACCTTTAACATATGTTAAAATATAATGTTAAGCCTTTAAATTTTACATATCACTAAAAAAAAATTTGGACAGGTATTCAAGTTACAGGTGTTTAAAAATAGCAAAATTTCAATTTTCGAGCCCTTATAGCTCCTAAACATGGGGCTGGACAAAAAAACTTTGTTAACCGACTCCTACTAATTTCTGATTCTGATTTCTAAATATCTTCTCCCAAAATTTCAAGACCCTAGCTTGAACCGTTCAGAAGATATGTGTGGTCAAAAATTTTGCAAAAATTGCGTTTTGTGTAATGTTAAATTTTAGTACCGTATGGCAACCCTAAACATTTTTCTTTTAAATATTTATAAAGTTTATGAAACCAGCTATCGTTTGCCGTTTCAGATTGAAAATATATCTAACAGAACTCTTGTTATAACAGTTTAAATATAGGGCTTTTTCCAACTTTGGGGGGCTGTAGCCCCGTAACAGGTGCGACTACAGAAAAAAATTCTTCTACGAAATTATTTTTTTTTGCAAAAACTACCCATGGTTAAAATTTCTTTACTCTATTTCAAACGGTGTAAAAGTTTTTGTAAACATACGGACGGACGGACGGACAGAATGAAGCTATATAGGCACATTTTTACAAAATTTTTTGAAAATGTGCTAAAAAATGTACCAAATTTATTTGAAAAAAGATTAAATTCATTTGAAAAAATATAAAATTTATTTGAAATATGATTAAATTTATTTGAAAACAGATCAAATTCATTTGAAAAAAGAAAAACTTCATTGCAAAATCGACAAATTTCATGTAAGAAAGGACCAACTTCATGTGAAAAGAGTATAATATAAAACTGAATGTTTAAAATAGGTTTATATACTTTTATTTGTATAAGGAGGATAAAATATAAAAACAAAAAAAAGAGAAGCAAAAATAAAAAATCAAAATAAATCCAAAAGAAATAAAAACTGTGTCGCTAGAACTGATTCAACCCGGATGTTTGTGGTGGGAATGATTTTTCTTTTTCTTTTTGTCTTTGTTTTTTTTTTTTTTTTTTTTATGAAAAGAGACAAAAAATAAAATCAACTTTACATACATATTTTATATTTAAAGTGAATTCAGGCTTAATATTTAATAGGTCACACTATAACATTCCATATTTTACATTGTAAAAAAAAAAATGAAATAAAATTTAAAAGATATGTCAGAGGCGTATCATCAAATAGAGAAAATGTACACATTGTCACATACATACCTACTTATATTAACTCAAAATTTGCTTAGGATATATATTGCTCTGCTTTTGTTTTTTTTTTGATCTTCTATAGTTTGAATAGTTTGTAGAAATAGAATTTGAGGTCAACTGTTAACTTAAATTTTGAGCTAATCATTTCAATAATAAGCCCTGAGTCATCACAACGCTCCACTCAGTCATTGTGATTCAGTTTGAGTCATTAACCTTGTTTAATGGATATCTGTTGTAGGCATTAGTATCAATTCTAAAGAAATAAAACAATTAATGTCTTCAATCAGTGTTTTTCAAAGTGGAACGAGAAGGGCAAAAGGTGCTCATCCTTAAACAATTGAATTAAGCAAATTGTGCAAAATAAACTTTGGAAACTCAAAGTCACAAAATGTGCGTCAAAGTCACAAATTACACAAAGAAACTCCGTGCATGCTTAATTGGGGGTTTTTGATGCTTTTAAATATCTCGCATAATAAATAAAACTTATGAACAAGGAATGTTCAAGGCTATGAAATAAAATCCATCAAATTCGTACAACCAAAGGATAATTTAAAAGCCATTAGGTCTCGAAGCTGTAAAATAAAGTTTAGATCCTGTGAAACTGGATAATAATATGCGGAACTAATACACGAGTATAATCTCAGTGCAACTTAATTCATAATTCCCAATTCCTAGTCCCAATTTGACTTCTTAACACCAATCCAAAATGTCAAACAGTACATTCTAGGATTAGTTTAAAAATTTTGTGGTTTTAGTTGATTAAAAGTTCAGTATTACCCAAATGAACTACATACAATAATTCTGTACGGCTTTCGATGCTTTCCACCAATTCTCGTAAAAAAGATAATAATAAGGAATATAAGGCAAAATAGCTTTTTATATCTTAACATAAAGCTAAATAATAACATTGCTAAAAACCTTGAAAGAATTTTTATCACTTTGCCTGGCGACATGCCATATGATCGCAGGTGAAAATCTCTTGAGGTATTATGTCCCACTTCTGATGGAACATTACGCCAAAACTCTATTTGAATACAATGTCTCATTATCTGTGAGTCATAATGTTCTTAAATTAGTAGGATATATCACCTTATACTACCTTTTGATCTTATGACCCACCAAAATAAGCTTAAATACCTTAATTTCCATGATCCTCCACCATGAATAAGTTCAATAAAATCTATTAAAAATAACTTCAATGTATGGTGAATCATTAGATCATTAGATAAAATTTTTGCGGTATTTTAACCTATATCTATAATTTGGGCAATATGTACCGAACCATATAGTCTTTAGAAGTAATCTAATTTCTATTAATTTAAATATAATTAATTGAAATAACAATTTATAAAAAACAAACATATCTACAGTATTTATGTAGAAAAAATAAAATAATTTTTATATATCATCTAAAGTAACTCCCAGTCTTTTTAAATTATAACAACCTTGTGCTGTTAACTAAAGAACTTAAATATTTTATTAATTTCAAGTAGCCTAAAAGTATGCAAAGATTTTTTTTTTTTTTTGGGAAAAAAAATTTCCCAGGATATCGACACTGCTTCAGCAAAAACAAATATCGAAAAGGCCAACAAATATTTTAACAAAATAGATATATATATATATCTATTTATTATATCTTATATAAATATAGATTTTATAAAATATTAAAATCTGCAATTGAAGTGAAATTTCTTATCTTGTTTTCTTTTTTTTTTTATATTGTCCTTTGCCTTAACTAAAATAGATGAACGGTAACGACTTTTTTCTATCTATCTTTTTTAATTTTTTTTTAAAATGGCATTCTTCCATTTTCCAACGTTTTTTTTATATAAAAAAAAAAAATATTTTCCACCATTTCTTGTTGTTTGCACAAAAAATTTAAAAATCAATTTTATGTTGTAACTGTCCTAAAACTGGCCAATAACTTTAAAAATAAAATCACTTTGATTCTAATAGTAATACTACTACTACTACTACTACTGTGTATAACTGGTAGTCTCTATGACACAGAATAACCCCGAAATGATCCTGTAAACTATAAAAATGGATAAATGTTAAATTAAATCATGAAATTTTCTCTGAATTATTTTTTAAAGATGTAAAAAAATCGTTTGAAAAAAGAAAACATAAAGAGAAATATTGCATAATATATAGTTGGAATTCAGTCGTTTCTTTTGCTCTTCCAATAAGGATATATATATATATAAATATACAGTTTAGGTCAGTTTTAATGTCTGGGTATTCAGAAAATGAATATGTTTTATTTTTTATATATGTTTTTTTTTTTCTTTAGATTAGTTTAGGTCTTGTGTACAGCCGTTTATTATAGTCCTGGAAGTTGGATTTTATTGATATAAAGGATGGATTAAATTATTTTAAAGGATGTAGGGTGGTTGTGTTTGTTTTAAATGAATTTTGAAGGAACGTAGAATTTGAAATTAAACTGGGCCAAAGTTATAAATATTCCTTTTACTCATTTTATGCATTGTCTCACATTTCTTTTAAATTAGATAACTGTAAAACTAAAGCTGTAGTCATAATTAATCTTTTATAAGTGGGTTTTACTAATAGTTGGATTTTCATACAGTAAATCAACTTGCAATTTGATAGTTTTAATGTGTCTTTTCTAAATTTAATAGTAGATATGATGCAACAATGCTTTTATGCTTTTAACAATTGAAAATTATAAAAGAAGTCAAAATATCAACTGTGCAGAATTCAAAACTATCCTTGTCCCATAGCGTATCGAAATTCTAACGATTTTATGCTGCACATTGTATGATTTTGGACCATTTCATTTTAATCTTTAATTGGGTTAATCCTTAGCGTTAAAAGAGATTTCTTCCTCTTTTTTTCATTATTGAACACTCCAACTACTGCAGCTGTATCCCAGCGGAGCAGCTTCAATTTAACCTAGAGAACCTATCTCGCTGGGATATAGGTGGAGTAGTAGGAGAGTTCACCGAACATTGGTCAATTGGGAAATATACTGCTGGAAAATGTATGCGTCTATCAGTCTAATCTAATTCAGCTATGTCGTCGAGATAAAGTAGTAATAGTAGGGGATTCACAGGACACTGGTCAATTTGGGAACATCTTGCTAAACTACAGTTATCCAGATTTAACTATAATGCCACAACCGTGGTAAATAGAACGAAAAAGAAAGTAATATTTATTTCACCTGTAAATGCCTAATGCTGACTAGGACCTAAAATGTAAGTCTAGGTAAAGCTATGAATTACACTAAAAAAGGCTTTCCAAAATATCTAACAGTGTTCAGGATAAAGGTAAAATTTCTAAACGTTACGAAATAGATCTAGGAGGAAACTCAAATTGGCTTTACAACAGCCAGGTGATTACTAAAGGGGCAGCAAAATGATGTTGACGCACTTGGTTTCGTAATACGCAGTCATCCGGATTATGGTCAAAGGATTTAAACCATTTAACCAAAATCGTATGTCTTACACCTTGATTTGGTATCAGCAAATAAAAAAATTTGAATTAAGCGTTTAATAAACCGCCCGACTTTAACACATTTAAGAAAAACACAACCTGAATGAAAAAACCAAGTGGAAAAGATTCATTTATTCAACATCAAACCGATTAAAAAACATGAAAATAAAACTACACTCATTTATATATAGGATAGGATAAAACTATAAAAAATGTCTACATTTTTTTATATATACATATATATTTCGTCCTGTTTTTTCTTTTAAATGTATTTTTTCACATGATTTGTTTTAATGCTTCAAAAAAATTTTTTGTTATTTTGTTTTTGTCACAACACTTTTAAAATATCGTTTCTATCACTGCAACACTGACTTCCTAGTAAAAACTGATATTAATCTTGAGGTAAAATGGTAAAATTAAAGGTAAAATGAATGAAAATAAAAAAAAGGAGTAAAAGTATTACAAAAATTTTTAAATAGCATCACTTAACTTACAAAATGACCGGATATATTGATATCACTTAAGATGGACAATCTCTCATTTTATTCAATTTTCGGTTCAGTTAAAATAAAAATTTTGTACTTCCTTTTTTTTTTGTAAAATTTGAATAAAATTAAAATATTTAAATTAAAGGAACCAATTAAAGTGGTTCTCATTCAATTAAGAATACAAAAACACTTAGATTACTAATTAAAAGAAACTTAAGATTTGAGAACACTTGATTTGTTTATTTCCTATTAACTTGAATTTCCGATTTTAAAGTGCCAGTAATTAGTAGTCAATTGTATGAATAAGATGAAATTTCATTTAACGAGGGCTTACAGTCTTCTTTCTAATAAATTTTAATATCATATTAAACATCGCCCTAGTGGTTAATCTGTTTATGAGAGTAGAGCGCTAAAATTGAGATTAAGCGTTGTAATATATACAAACAGGGTTTCAAATCTGTATGCTTTATATTTGTATGCAGTGTTACCTTAATTTCCTTTTCGATTTGTCACACGTATTTGGAGTATTTTCGTAACCAATAGAAGGTAGAATCTTTTCTTCTTCTTCTTCTATGGCGCTACAGTCCGTTGTCGAACCTTGGCCTCCTCCTGGTAGAATCTTTTACATTGATACAATTAGAAGTATTCTGTCAAATTTTCTTTAAATCCGCCTATAGCACAACAACAAGGCTTCAATTCATACAAGATATTCACAATTCATTAGTTAAATATACCTCACATTTCACTTGTCGCGCCGCTTCCTTAAGAATTTAAATTAATATAAACCTTGTTCCAATTATCCACTTGTAAATGTCATTAATGTATATAAGCAAATACATATAATATAATATAAACCAAATCTGAGGGACAAGAACCTAATAGACCACAAATTTAAAATTTAAATTTGGAAAAAAAAAAAAAAACAAATTGAGTGGAAAAAAAAACCTGCAACTACTATTAAAAAACTAACTTTATGGATTGAACCATTAAGCGAACACTCTTCTTCTTCTTCTATAAAAAAAGAAAGAAAAACAAAATAAGGAAGAACCGTTTTTAAATGTATTGAACCGCAAAATCTACCCTGATAACCCGGAAATAGTGCAGAAGTACTAAATGGAAGTACTCCTTTTCTACTGAATTTAATATGAATGGTGCAAAAAAATTTATTAGCTTTCCAAAAATACATTTAAACTTTTACTACTTCCTTTCAGCACTTTTTCAGTATTTTTTCAGTGCTGAATGGAAGTAATTTTTCAGAACTTTTTCAGTGCTAAATGGAAGTAGTTTTTCAGCACTTTTACTGCGGGTAAAAAGAAATAGTTTCCCAGCACTTTTTCAGTGGAGAATGGAAGTAGTTTTTCAGCATTTATTCAGTTGTGATTAGAAGTAGTTTCCCAGCACTTTTTCAGTGGTCAATGCAAGTAGTTCATATTTTCTATCATATTTTTCATTCCTTTTTCAGTTTTGAATGTAAGTAGTTTTTTTCAGTTCCTCTTCAGTAAAAAACTAATATTTTTTACTATTTGCTAAAAATTATTAGAATAATGAGGTTAGATCTTTGAGAAATTTGGCAACCCTACTGAAGTGTATTAGGACTTAAAAATTAAAAATGTACTGTTTTAATAAGTAAGAAGTAACTTAGCCACCAGTGTATATTTTTCCATAAATTAAACGTTAACATTGAAGCTCCAACATTATTATTTCGATAAAATACTCAGTATGAAACACTACATAATTTTAAAAATGTGCTTTTTCACAAATAATTGGTTTTTTTCATCACTTGTTTTGTTTTTGTTGTTGATTTTTTTAATAAAAATAATAAAAATTTAAATTTAAATAAACACTTACAATTTTATTTTTTTATGAACAGTAAAATTACCAACTCACACACATTTAAATAGGTATTTGTATTAACATTAAGCCTGTTTACTAAATCTGCTGACATATATTTGTATATGAACACACTTTTATTTATATCCCTTATTCTTTAAGTAAATTTATGAAAAATATTTTAAATTTATCTGAAATTGTTCTTTTGTTGTTTTTAGCACAATTCCAAAAGATTTTGGAAAACTATGCGTATAGTGTTTCACTCTTATAGTTTGTTCGGATGTTTACAAAACTTCTTCAAAATTAAAGCAATTATATTTAAATTATATATGGATAAGTACCGATAACTCCACACCTTACGGATCTGCTTTCTCTAAAGTTAAAAAGTGCGCTAAATTTAAATTGTTAAAACAAAAGGTCTGTAAAACATATTTTCAATCTTTGAAACATCATATGACAGTTGTTTTTATAAGCTTTATAATTATATGTACAGCGTTGCCATATGGTATTTTAATTTACCATTATACAAAACATAAGTTTTACAAAATTTTAAACCTTTATATTTTCTAAACGGTTTAAGTTAGTAATTTGAAGTTTTAAGAGGCGTTATTCCTTTGGATATGCTTAAGTTATAAAAAATAAGGAGCTGTAGTAGATCAAAAACTCAGTACTGACATTTAAACATTTTAAACTCTTGATAACTTAAATACCTGTCATAATCTTTTGACACAAAATACACAAAAATTAAATTTTCACGTGTGTTAACCCTTTTTTTTTTTTAATTATTAAGAAATTCTTTCAAACTAAATAAAAAATTTTTGTATGTGCCTACGCGTCGAAATTCGAGTATAAAGGATAAATAATCGGTTGTATACATTTTTAAATGGCTGAAAATAAATATTAGAAAATTATGAATTAAAATTGGAAAATTTCGGAAAAATATTTAAAATATCGTGTATTGGTATTGAATATCTATAATTTGAAAAAAAAATCGTTTCGTAGTTAGCCTGGTAATGTATTGTACTCAATTTCTTTTTTTTCAGTAAATTTAATAGATCTTTTGATTCTTTACAATTTCTGTTTACACACTAAAATTCCAGCATTGTTTAATTTTGGAAATATGCTTTTTTAAAAACCCTTGTTTTTTTTTCACAATTTGTTTTTTATAGAAAAAAATAGTAAAGTTTTTTTTATAAATTATCCTTTCATATATAAGAAAGAAAATTGCATAAAGTTATAATGGAATCTAAAAAAAAAACAAAAACCACAATAAAAACCGCTATAAAAAAATGAAAGAAAAACGTCAAAGCAGAATATTTGATGTATTGATGACTCTCATAAATTTTTGTGGATTTTTTTGTACTTGCTTTGTTTTTGTGTTGTTGTTTTTATAATTGCAAATATTAAACAATATGGTAGATTTTTTTTCTCGCTCCCTCTCATATAATATTCTCTTAACTATAGATTATAGTATGTAAAAAGCTATAAATCTTTGTTTTTCTCAATTTTTTTATACCCTACACCTATAGAATAGGTAAAGGGGTATATTAACTTTGGTATGGTGTTTGTAACCACCTAAAGGAAGCGAGCTAGATATGGAAAAGTTTATATATTTGTGATCAGCGTGACCGCCTTAGTCGATATAGTCATGTCCGTCCGTCCGTCCGTCCGTAGGCACGATAACTCAAAAAATAATGGAGCTATCTTGATGAAATTTTAACTGTAGGTTACTAGGACTGAAAGTACGGCGGGGATTGCATATGGGCGAAATCGGCCCATGGGTTCGGATTCTGGACCTTTTAATCGGTTTCAGGGCTAACGAACAAATATAAAAAATCACGATAACGCAACAACTAATGACGCTATCTTCATCAAATTTGTGCTGTAGGTTACTAGTAATGAAACTACTTCGGGAATTGCGTAAGGTCGGGATTGGACCATGGGTTCGGAACCTAGAACTTTTTGATCGAATTTAGGCCAAACGAGCATAATTCCGAAACCAATGAAGATAGAACCTCCAAATTTAGTATCAGGGTGTCCCTTCCTATTTCCTAAGTGTCTTGTGAATTTGGGTCCCATTGGAGTAGTGGGTCGGGGACCAGCCACACATTTCCGAAGACCTTAAAGCATATCTTTAAAATTAATAAAGATAACAACTTGAAAAAATGTAGAAGCTTCCAATTTGCCACAAGGGTGTTCTTTACTATATCTTGCGTGTTCCCTTAATTTGGGATCAATTGGAGAGGTGGTTCAGTACCCCTCTCAGACCTCCCAAGTTTTAAAAGCTTATAATCGAAATTACTAAAAATAGTTACTTAAAATTAAGATAGACCGTTCAAATTGTGTACAAGGGTTAACTAGTACTATAAGTAAAGCGCGGGCTGTATAAAGGCGAAATCAGCCCATGGGTTCGGATTCTGGACCTTTTAGTCGGTGTCAGGGATAACGGACATATATTAAAAATCACGATAACTCAACAACTAATGAGGCTATCTTCATGAAATTTTTGCTGTAGGTTATTGGTAATGAAACTACGGCGGTAATTACGTACGGTGAGGATTGGACAATGGGTTCGGAACTGAGAACTTTTTGATTGAATTTAGGCCAAACTAGCGTAATTCCGAAACCAATGAAGATATAACCTCCAACTTTAGTATCAGGGTGTCCCTTCCTATTGCGTAAGTGTCTTTGAAATTTGGGCCCCATTGGACTAGTGGGTCGGGGACCAGCCACTCAGTTCCGAGGACCTTAAAGCATATTTTCGAAATTAATAAAAATAGTAACTTGAAACAAATGTAGAAGCTTCAAATTTGGCCTAGGGTGTTCTTTACTATTTCTTCCGTGCCCCCCTAATTTGGGATCATTTGGAGTGGTGGTTCACAACCTCTCTTAGACCCCCAAATATGTAAAAGCTTATCATCGAAATTAATAAAACTAGTAACTTAAAATTAAGATAGAACGTTCCAATTGTATACAAGGGTTAACTATTATTGAAAGTATGACGGGACTGCATATGGGCGAAATCGTACCATGGTTTCGGGTCCTGGAACCCTTGACAAGTTCAAGGACTAAAAAACATATATCTTAAAAACACCATAACTTAAAAAATAATGCCGGTATTTTGATGAAATTTAAACTCTAGGTTACTAGTAATGAAAGTACCATGCGAATTGGTTCTGGTCGAGTTTAATTTCAAAGCCAAAGAATATATTTCCTATGTCCTATGTGTCTCCGAAATCTAGACTAAATTGTAGTGGTTCAGCTATGTTCAAAGGTACTTGCTGCATTTATGTAAAATTTATTTGAATATTTAAATGAATTATATGAAAAGGTCTAAATTTGTAATTGTATTTTAGAAATACATTTATTGTATATTTTGCGTTTATAAGCTTTTCTATTAGGTATATAAACTAACCATTTAAAATAATTGCAATTTTGAAAAATTTGGATTATTAAATATATTATGCTTTGATTATCTTTTTATCACAAAATTTAATAATTAGAATTTTTTCATTTTGTAATTGAATTGGAATAAATATATTTTCATTTATTTCAAGTTTGTTTGTTTTTTAATATTTTCAAATAGATAAATTAGTAAGAATTTGTAATATTTTTTAATAGATAGTGTAATTAGAAAATGTTTTTAGTATTATAAAGTTAATTTGGTTAGCTATGTCTTACGATCAAATTAATAACAGCTTTTATGGTGTTAAAATGACTTATGGATATGTCCTTAAATTTGAACCAAATAGGTGTAGGGTATTTCTAAGTCGGTTGCACCGACTGACTGTTTCTTTACTTGTTTTTGTTTTGTTTTGTTTATTTTTAAATTTTTTTTTTAAGTTTATTGATCGTTGAATTAATATTAAATATGTGTATATCCGGGCTATAAGGATTATAAGGATATAAGTTAGTACAAAAAATATAAACTATTATAAATACGTACTTCGTATTTATATGTTAATGAAGCAGTGCCGTGTTTTTCAGAAGTGCAAAGTGTGAAATCACAAATGATGTGAGAAATCACAAATAAATGCGGGATAGCTTGTTGTTGATGTTGTTTTATAGTACGCGGAATAGCATGTCCCATTCTAAAATCTAGGACTTGCGGTGAAACTTCCGGAAAGGGGTTGTGAGCTATCAAGATGAGGTCATCAAAATAACGGTACTAAATATCTCAAAGTTTCCGAATATATATACCATTAGTGGCGATGGCGCCATCTAGTGGTCGAAAAATGCATTACAAAATGTTCCTAAGATTTTTTAACATTTTTATTAAAATGTTATATTTTTCCTGTTAGTCCATAAACTGGAACCAACTACTTACACTATTGTAGGGCATGATATTGTCTTTCATAAACATCTTGTTTTATCTGGATCGGTGCTACCATTTTTGAGATATTGCAATTTAAAGTGAAAATTTAAAAAAAAAAAAAAAAAAAAATCAAACTTTCAAAAAAACTACCATAACTGTGAAATTTTCAAAAACACCCTGTATTATTATTATACCATTAAAAAGGTCTCTTAAAACTCTTTCCAACGGTATATAATAAGTATGGCATATGTTGACAAATAGCCCCACCAGAGAACATAAATGCAAAAATGACGCAACAATTTTATTAAAAAATACATTTTCATACTTTATTTGTCATAAATTTATTTTGCCTTTTTGTTTTCCATTTGAAATATTTATTTTAAAATTTAAGAATGTACTTTATAGTTTGATACAATATTGAGTTGGGTTTTGTTTAGAGGATTTTTGAGGTATTTATATGTATGTAAAGTATAATTAGAAAGGACCTTAGAGTTGGTTATAAAGTCAGAATTATACGCTTTTTCCAGAATATTTATATACTAAGATTTTGAAGATTGACAGGGTTTTGAGTTGGATATAAAATTACGCTTATACTGTTCCAACAACCTGTACAACATTCAAATGCGAAATAAAGCCATATCGAGAATTTTTTTTTATAGTAAAATTGATACAAATTCTAACACTAAAATGAAAAGAATGGTATAATATATAGTAAAATTCGGGTACCTAATTCATTAAAAAAATTAATAAGTTCCTAATTTTTTTTAATACACTGTAATAAAACATGTTAAATAATATTATATTTTCATTACGGGGGCTGCCGCCCCCGAACCCCCGCTAACTCAATTATTGAAGCTAGATTTTGAATCCAACACTAAAATGAAAAGAATGGTATAAGAATTCGGATACCTAATTCATTAAAAAAATTAATAAGTTTCTAATTTTTTTAATACACTGTAATAAAACATGTTAAATAATATTATATTTTCATTACGGGGGCTGCCGCCCCCGAACCCCCGCTAACTCAATTATTGAAGCTAGATTTTGAATCCAACACTAAAATGAAAAGAATGGTATAAGAATTCGGATACCTAATTCATTAAAAAAGTTAATAAGTTTCTAATTTTTTTAATACACTGTAATAAAACATGTTAAATAATATTATATTTTCATTACGGGGGCTGCCGCCCCCGAACCCCCGCTAACTCAATTATTGAAGCTAGATTTTGAATCCAACACTAAAATGAAAAGAATGGTATAAGAATTCGAATACCTAATTCATTAAAAAAATTAATAAGTTTCTAATTTTTTTAATACACTGTAATAAAACATGTTAAATAATATTATATTTTCATTACGGGGGCTGCCGCCCCCGAACACCCGCTAACTCAATTATTGAAGCTAGATTTTGAATCCAACACTAAAATGAAAAGAATGGTATAAGAATTCGGATACCTATTTCATTAAAAAAATTAATAAGTTTCAAATTTTTTTAATACACTGTGATAAAACAAGTTAAATAATATTATATTTTCATTACGGGGGCTGCCGCCCCCAAACCCCCGCTAACTCAATTATTGAAACTAGATTTTGAATCCAACACTATAATGAAAAGAATGGTATGAGAATTCGGCATAGCTATTTCATACAAAAAATAATCAACCCTAATTAATAAATATAAATATTCTGGAAAAAGCGGCAATCCTGGTTTTGAATCCAACTCTAAAATCCCTCCTAATTGAGAATCCCACATATACACATATATAAATATTCTGGAAAAAGCGTAAAACCCTGCTTTGGAAACCAACTCTAAAACTCCTTCCTAACTATTTAAATAAAAAAGTTTGGAAAATTAAATTGCTTCTATTTTCACAAATAAAATTACTTCTGATTTTGTAGCCTAAGGGCCTTTCTAATTATATTTTTACATACATATTTAAATAAAAAAAATTTTAAAACTTTGAGGTTGTCACCTCCAAAATCCCTCAAAACAAATTGTCAGAACCAAACTCAATATTGTATCCAAACCTAAAATGCATTCTTACATTTTTAAATTTGCCAAAAAGGCAAAATAAATTTATGACAAATAAAGTATGAAAATGTATTTTTTAATAAAATTGTTGCGTCATTTTTGCGTTTATGTTCTCTGGTGGGGCTATTTGTCAACATATGCCATACTTATTATATACCGTTGGAAAGAGTTTTAAAAGACCTTTCTAATGGTATAATAATAATACAGGGTGTTTTTGAAAATTTCACAGTTATAGTAGTTTTTTTGAAAGTTTGATTTTTTTTTTTTTTTTAATTTTCACTTTAAATTGCAATATCTTAAAAACGGTAGCACCGATTCAGATGGAACCGGATTTATATGAAGGGCAATATCATTCTCTACAATATTTTATGATGTTGGTTCTAGTTTATGGTCTTAAAGGAAAAATATAGCATTTTAATTAAAATGCTACAAAATCTTAGGAAATTTTTGTAATGCATTTTTCGACCACTAGATGGCGCCATCGCCACTAATGGTATATATATTCGGAAACTTTGAGATATTTAGTACCGTTATGTGATGACGTCATCTTGATAGCTCACAACCCCTTTGCGGAAGTTTTGCTGCCCATCTCTCTTTAAGTACTTTCTATTTATTAATAAGTAATTTTTTTTTACTTTGTTTATATTTTATATAATATTTGGTCACCATAGGAATTTTATTAATGATAATCAAAGTTTAAAGATTTTTAAAAAGTGTCTTATAAATAAAAGTATTTACATGCATCCTAGATAACTTGAAATGTCACGCCCCTGGAACATATTTATTTATAAAAAAAAATGCACAAATTTATATAATAGTAATAATGATTTGTTTTTAAATTTACTAATTTTTTTCCTCGTTAGTTATTTTTGAAGAATAAGGACTCAAATAATAGTCGATTTAGCTATGTGTGTTCCTCTGTCCGTCTGTCAGTTCTTCTATAATGTATTAATTAAAATATATTAATTTATTAATTTAAACTTCTTTGTAGTTCTTGTTTAACCGGGTTCTCGAAACCTTTAAATTAAAATCTTCGAGTTTTTGTTTTATTTGCAAAAATTTTCATAAATAAATAATAACCAAATATTTTTTAATAAGTAATTAATAAAAACATTTTTTATTTATTTAACATCATTATTACAATTGTAAAACAATTATTTTAACAAACTTTTAAATAAAAACAATTATAAAAGTTTATTTGAAATGAAATTTTTTATCATTAATATAAATATCTGTTAGAAATAAATGGAATTAAATATTATTTGCTGTATGGAAAAGTTAAATCACATTGGTTTTTCTTATATCGATTCATTTTTGAATTTTCTGGACATGAAAAAGCCTTACTAAATTCTTCTAAAAATGGAATGGCAGAAATTAAATTTTCCTTCTTCATATATATTTCGTGAAACGGTTTACAACCAAATTGTGCTACACTTGTAAAAAACAATTGATCTGGTTCTATTAAAGTTTTAATGAAATTAATTTCATTCTGTAATATCGAATTTGAAGTATGAGAATGCATTGTTGAATTAAGCGCAGCATAGGAAATTAAAACCCTATCAGTATCTGGAAGATCTTCATTTTCAGGTAATTGTTTTAAACATGTTTCAATTTTCGATTTTTGTGAATCATCTATATCCCTGTATAGGAAGTTTGCTGTCCATAATTTAAAGTTTATTACTTTATAAAAATAATAATCAGGTTTATTTTTAATATCGGACTCAATTAATTCTTTCATTACACATCGAAATAGATGTTCATTTTCAACAAAAATGCTATGTACTGCAAAATTGAAAAATTTTTGATATAACTTTAAATTACTTAAGTATGGTTTTTTAAAATCATATTCATTGTAAAATTTTTCAACTTCTTCATTTAGAATTAATTTTTTATGATTTGTTAAAATATATTTCATTATATCTAAATCAATGTCAATACCAAGAGATCTGTTATTAGTATTTATTTCAAATTCGTTTAGGACATTTTGATATTTTTTAACTGTCTCTTCAGATAAATTATCATCCCATATTTTTCTAATTGCAGCAAAGCCACTTGTTAAAGGTATTAAAAATTGAATAACTTCTTTGTTCCATGTACTTATGTAGTAACAAACTTCATAATTAAATAAGGTGTGAATATCTGTATTATCAAAGATTTTTAAAATATTTTTTAAATGTTCAACATTTTTCACAAGGAATTTATATTTTATGGGCTGTTTTTTATTCAGCCATATTTCATCCATTGTTTCAAAGAAAGTGTCCCAATCAAAGTTTTTAGATGGAAATGAATTTTTTAATTCTTCAATAGATTCAGCCTCTAATGTAACACGTTCTGAAGGTTCATCATTAATTTTTGAAATATATGTTTTTAATTCAATAACTTTATCAAATTCTTGATTAATTTCTGTTGTATTTATATTAGAATTCAGAATGGTATAAAATATTTTTTTAATTCTACTATCTTCTAAAGTTTCATACACTGGATTAATATGAATTGTATTATTTCCATGTGGTAATATTTTAAAAAAACTTGCCATTGCTATACTATTGAATTGTGCTAAAATTTTAGCAAATGTTTTACTATTCAATTCATTGGATTTTTTAACTGGAAATGGTCTGAGTGATTTCAAAAAATCAAGTTCTTCAATAAGATCATTAGCAAAGGAATAATCATCTGCATTCTCTAGTAATTTTTTAATAGCAATTACTTGTTCCCGAATAATTTTTTCAATTTTTGTCTCAGGATTTTTTATATTGAAAGCTTTACCAACTAGATTCATGTCCATTAACTTATTCTTTATAGTTTCTTCAGTTTCTTCTGGTTTTATTTTACCACATGCATATTTTAGAAAATCTTCACAAGGATTTACTGTCGTATCAATATTTCCTTTAACTTCATTAACAAAATTAATTATATTCTGTTTATTGATGTCATCAACTGGAACAGGATCAGCAAAAACTTTTTGTAAAGTTAATGTCAAAAATGTTCCGAGAAACACTATGAAACAAAATCTGATTGCACGCATTATTAGTGGCTTTATAAGTCCAAAAAATTAAATAAATTTTTTTTAATACTTAATTAATTGAAATTTTTAAGTGAAAATAATGTTTTTAACTCCAAATTGCAGAAACGACTGAAAATGAACTATCAAGTAGTTTGTATTTAAAATAAACTTTTCTACAATCTGTAAAACTTAAAGGTTATCTCAAGGTATTTGCATTTTTAGAAATAGAATTCTGATAATAAATTTTTATTTTTATTTAAATTTTTGCATTTAATTTAGGAGATTAGTAAATGTATTGATTAAGATATATAGACATTTATAAAACAAGGCCAGATTATTGTATAATTAAAATTCATAGTATTATTACTTCAAGAAGTGGAATGAGCATCGATACTAGGCGTAACGTAGAAACTTATATACATGTTTTCAATTTAATTGTTGATAATTGAGAATAGCTTTAGTAATCAATCGACGCTAAGAGCATCAAGGAAACTTTATTCGATTTTCTATGCTCTTATCTCTTGTAAAAGTTTTTTTTTTATTAAATAAATGATTTGTTTATTTTGTTTCTTGATAATCAATTGCAATAATAATATTGTAATAAATATATTTTATATACATTATTTTATATTAAATACTTATTTATTCACTCAATAAATGAATTATAAAATATAAAATCAAATGTTATAAGCTAAACAACCTGTCTATATGTGAGCGTGTTGGAAGAGAGGGGAAATATTATATACTGCCACCTAGCCGAATCTATTTAGACAAGATTTAATCAACTAATTTTGCATAAGTCAGCTTTAATCAATATGATTCTTAATTACGAACATGAATTCTTAATAAATATAATTATTCTTAAAAATTGATTACATAATATTATTGGTTTTAATATATGTTTGTTAAATCATGTTTGATCAATTTACCTATTAATTTATATTAATAATTTAGTTAATAATATAAAGTAGAAATTATTTAGACATGAATAAAAATGAATGTTATTGATTCCGAGAATTGTTTATTAAATTAAATTCTTGGAAAGTATGCCAAAAGTGCAATAAAACTGTTATTTAAATTCCAGATTTTTATATTAAAGATAGACTACTTATAACACAAAGCCCCTTTAGTACAGAAAAGCATTATAAGCCACATTATAACTTACGGTATTTTCATTAATCGTTATGCGAAACTCAATTTGAGCCCCCTTTTATTCAAGGGTTATTAGAACATAAAAATTCAAAATTTCCTTGGCATTTGTATATATTTCCAAGGTTAAACTGTGGAATAGTGAAGCTCTAAAATTTTATTTCGACACACGTTAACAGGTTTTCTTGATTTCATTAAGCTTAATGTTAAATATAGATTTCATTATTATTCATAAATTATAATGAATTTGTGAAATAAATAAAATATAATATTATAAATTTATTTTTATATGCACCTATATGTTTTTTATGCTAAAACACAATACGAAACATTGTGTAGTTTTGGAAATGTGATTCTTTAAAATTTCGTGACGTTTTTCATCACTTGTTGAATTTCAACACATAAATATAATTTAGTAAACTATAAAATTCTGGTTTATACTGACATCAACGTTTTTCTTAATATCATGAATAAAATTAGTGTAATTCACTTTAATCTATTGATTGACAACTGACGTTATCATCTTATTCAGAATACCTATATATATATATATATGGTTTTTTAACATTGATTCCTCAAAAAAATTTTAAAAAAAAGTATTTATAAATAAAAATAAAAAGTATAACTAAAGAAAAAGAGAAGATTCGCTAATCAAAGAATCAATAATTTAATCTTAGTTTATAGACTTTTCAATCAAAAGGGTTATCTAAATTCTAAATAATTATTATTAATTTATATTTGTCATTGTTGCTTACAATAAAAATTTTAAATATTGCAAAAAAAATTAATAAAACATGATGTCCAATTTTCAAAAGTTGTTTTTTAAAATAAACAAATCTTTTGTTTTTAAGGGGGGAGCTTATTAAGTATATTACTCAAATATAGGTTAGTTTTAATTCGATTAATTTGGAAATCCTTCGTTCGATTTTCGAATTTCCACCTCATGCCGTATTTTCAAAAAGAAATAACGGATTTTCTTGGGTAAAATATTTTCTTTACGCCTTTTCACATCTTTTTTTATTATTGAATATCTTCTAAATGATTTATATATATATATATATATATATATATATATATATATTATACATTGAATAAACTTAAATATTAATGTTAATAACAAACATACTGTTTTTTCAAAGAAAGTCATTTTGGTTTTACAATTATAGTACAAAAATTTAAATACTCATACAAATACATTGTATGTGTTGTTTTACCAGCTGCGTTAAAAAAATTTAAATTTGGAGCTAATGTCAAATGACTATGTAAAAATTAAGAAGAAATTGAAATTTGACATTAGAAAGAAAGACCATTTTAGGTTCTGAATTTAATATTACATATATTACAATTTAACAGAAAAGCTCAGCCGATTTATGTGTAAAAGCTATGATACTGTGTCCATTTACAGAAAAACCAAACATTCCAAAATAATATATACAAAAACATGGTTTAGTTCTACATGGTTTTTCATATGTGCGAAAACAAGACTAACTTAGAGACTTAAATATTCTCACTGTAGTGGAAGAAATTAAAACGAAAATTAAGATTGAACTAACAGGCCATCTAAATAAACACACTACTACTTTCCTACTTTCAAATGGAATAAGTAGACCACCTTAAAATAACCAAAGCTATTAAAATAAGCAGTAAAATTAGGTCCCAGCCAATTAATATAAAAAATGGTTATTGATTGGTCTTCACGGCTTGGGCGTGTCACATATTAGGCACTATATACACCTCGGAATAGGTCAATACTCCTTCGACCCCAAAGAAAACAAATATTGTCTTAGATGTAAACCTCAAGGCTTGTTGTACATACCAACCTCAGGTTAGCAATCTCTTTTACATCATGTTAGTCACAGTTTCAACGTTAGAAGCAGATAAAATCAATTACGATATATTTTTCAAAAAATAATAAATAAAAGGTTCGAAACCAGGTAACTGGAGTCAACTCTTATTTTGACTTAAATAATACAGAGATAGTTTATTTATATAGAAACATAGAAGGAATTTATAACTTATAACTATTACAGCTTGTAATAATATACTACTGGCCACTCTAATTTTACGAATACGTATTTACTGAAGAAGAAAAATTTTATGAGCCCCAACAAAAAATAAAAATCATTTCGAAAAAATTTTTTTTAAATATTATAGTAGTAAAATTATCATTTTGTAATAAACAAAACTTCAGATTATAATTTTTTATTAATAGTTATAATATTTACTTTTTATATAAAATAAAGTTAATAATATATCGTATATATATACTTTTATATTTAATGATTATTTTACTGAAATATATAATTTGCATTTATTTAACAATTTTTATTCCATTAGTAAAAATTTATTGAATGGAAAAGTATAGAATACAATATATAAAATAATGAAGGGTATAGTTCAAATGGATGAATAATAAAATTTTATATATGTTATTTATAATTTTAAAATATTTAACAAAAATAAAATAATGTAAGTAATATGTTATCAATTTATAACAGGAAAACCCGATATCAATATAAGGGATATAACTTCTGAATATTTTATTAATATTAAATTATGATAGTCTGAGAAGTAAACGGAGTAAATTTGGTTTAAAATCAAACAAAACAAGTAATGAAATAAGAGTAAGTCGATGCAACCGACTTAGTAATACTTTTTACCTGACAAATGCAATTGACAGTTACACAAACGCACACTTCAACTCATCTCAGATTTTAGGAAAATTCAGCAAACATAACAGAACTGCTTTGTACTAAATTCCAATTTTCTAACTCTATTAATTCCGAAAATATGTCGGTTAGGTCTATGGAGGCAGCTTGACGTAACTTACCAAATAACTTCTTTCATTCTTCTAAGATTTCAGAAACAGAAAGAAAACCGAACGCAACATTATTGTACCAAATGTCAAGTTTCTATCTTTATCAATTTCGAAGATATGCTTATTGATTCTCGGTAGGTGTATAATAGGTACCCAAACACCACTTCAATTTATTTTAAAATTTAAGAACAAATTTCTTGTTTCTAGCGTGAATAACATTCAAAAATACGGAGGTATCTCAACCACCACTTCAGTTGATATCAAATTTTGAAGAACACAAAGGAAAAGAGAAGAAACGGCCAAGTATCAAATTCCCAAGCTTCTATACTTGTTTTAAGTTACTGAATTGTTAAATTTCTATGGTATGCTTTAAGGCCTTCCACTCCAATTGATGTAAAGTTTACAGGACACAAAGGAAATAGGAAGGAACACCCTTGTATGAAATTTGAAGGTTTTATCTTTATTGATTATGGGATTATGCTCTTTAGGCCTTAGTTCGATTGAAAGTTTACAGAATCCGAACCAATGGTCCGGTTTCGCCCATATACAATCTCCGACTTTTTATAGTCGTTAATTTTATCAAGAGAGTATCATTAATTTTTCGGTTATCAGCCGTACGAACGGACAGAGACCAGAAAAATTGTACGGTAATCAATGATCAACCTTTTGAAGGAGTACAGATCAATTGGCGAACTTGCGGCTGGGTATCCCATGAAACATTACATGTTAACTTCCAACACTGACTAAGACCGAAAATATAGCTCTATATAATCATGGTTACTTTGATTTAATATTAAATGTTACTGAATAATTTACGTAAAATCGTCATAATACTTTGCAGCTTTACAATTTTATTAATTTATTAATTTTAACAAATTTTTCATTAATTTCTAAACATTTTTCATTTATCAAAATGTTGAATTACATAAAATAACTTATATCTAGTAAAAATAAAAGGACATTCATTCAATAATTTATGAAAAACATATATACCATATAATATCACAAAATGTATACATTATACATACTTCCTTTATATCGAAATTCAATAATGTATTCACACAAAACATTTGATATATTTAATAACACATGTATAGAAATTGATAGGGAAAGCCTAATTCAACCCACAATCGATTTTATATTAATCACAATTTTTATGAATATTAATTACAATTAAATATTGAATTGAAATGATATTATTTTACTAATAGTTAAATAAAACACCTTCACTAAATAAATAATATTTACAAAAAGAAAAATAATAATAAAAATGTCCGTAAACAAATATCGCCAAAAAATAATAAAATACAAAATGTCAACAATAAAACTTTTGTATTTGAAGTTTCAAAAAAACAATCATATTGTACTTGAGTTCATTATAAAGAGGCTCATTTTAATATCAACATATAAACCGCCTACATTTGACATGCATTTTTTAATACTTTTAAACAATGACCAACTAGAATTAAAAATACAATAAAATAACGGTACTAATAATAATAATATATAATAAAATAACAATATTGTTCATGAAATCATAATAACAGTTTGACAATTCAAAGAAACCTCCTCAAAAAAAAAAACATTCATATATTAATAAAATAAAAGGGTAGTAAATTATGTAAACATATATAAAATATTTTCTGGATTAATTTTAAGTGCATGTACATTTTCTAAGTTAATTTTGTAGTACAGAATTAACAACATATATTTTCCCTAATAGAAATAGTAAACAGGGTGTTTAAAAAAATTTTATTTTTTTTTTTATTTGATTTAATTTCAAATAATTTTACAATATATATAAAATTATGTATAAGAAATTATTTAATTAAAACTACAATCTAATAAATTATACAATTACAATTAATTTTAGTTTAAAAATAATTATTTTGATTTCTCTAATTTTACTTATTTCCAGTTTTTAATTTCTAAAGTTTTTTATAAGTTTTCTATTAAATATTTCCAAAGTTTGACTTTTTCTAATGTTTAGTGGTAATGAATTCAAAATTTTAATAGCACTACATTTTAAACTTTTTTGTTTCTTTGTGGTTCTAGCTTTAGGTATTTAAATATTTTTTTTACTTCTATTATTATATTTATAACCATTTTAATAGCAATACATTTTATTAAATTTAAAATTTAAATTTGATTTAAGATTACTATTTATAACTTTATAAAATGTATTTACCTTTTCCGAAATAGATTAATTGGTTAATGTCTAATTCATTTTTTTTTTATATAGATACTTAGGACTGTTTCTATAATTATATTTGTAAAGAATTTTAAGCGCTTTATTCATTAAAGTACCAATTTGATTAATATGGAAATTTGAGCAATGGCTCCAACTACATTTATTATACCTAAAACTATTTTCTGTTTTAGACTACTTATTATAATATTTGCTCAAGTTTTAAAACAAGTAGGTACATATTATATTTATAAATACAATTGGAATTGTAATACCAATATGGTCATCTCATACAAACAAACAAATTTTTAATTATTTGGTGGGGCACGAGAAAAAAAATGTTAAGAACCACTTAGAATATATCCTATAATACATACAAGCAGCTGAAGCTGTTACATGAAAGTTAAAGATTACTGTAATACAAAGATTTAAACTACGAATTGTTAAGGAAATATAACACATCAATTTATACAAAAGTATTACAGTGTTGCACCTCTATTTATCGAAAAGTGTTACTCCTATAAAATTAACTGTATCCAAATTGTTTTCAACCTTAAGTAGAAAAATTTTTAAAAACAAACACTTCAATAATTGCATAGAATATAGTGTCATAGAAATTTAATAGATAAAATAATTTTAAAACACTCTGTACTTTAAGTACTAAAAAAAATAACACATTATTTAAACTTGTTATTAATTCAATAATTATTATTTTGGTTGTAAAATATTTTTTTTACTGTTAATACGAAACATTCGTTCATATTTGTTCATAAATATGGACATGAACAAATAAAAATTGCATTTTAATAACACTAACGTCAAACAAACTAATATACAAAATTATAATCCTGTGAAATACTTACTTGAAAATATAATCGTAAATAAAAGAACAGTTATAAAATAACAAAAAATAAATACAATCGAAATTTCGATTTAACTTATTTTTGTAACATGCAAGTTGAAAAAAAATGTCATTATGTCAGAATTTTTCTTTAACTTTTTTTAATAGTTTTTTTTTTAAGTTAAGGTTTTCCTTTTCTTAGAAAAACAATTACAACAGTCAACAAACTTATAATGAAAGCCATGCAATTTATGTTTATTATATCCGTAAGAGCGTAATACTGAATGTAAAGTAAGTTTGCCATTTACTAAAGGTTGAAGATTTGAAAAGCTGCCATAAAACCCGTTTTTTTATATGCATAACATAAGTTCTTTAAAAAATATGTATCTGAAACTATTAGGCTAATTTTTTTCACTTTTATAGAATTTTGCGATTAAATGCAACAATTTTGCAATAGATGGAAACTATTTTTCAATTCAATTCTTTTCAAAAAATGAAACATGTTTTTAAGTAAATAAATACTTTTTCAAAATAAAATAAACCTTTTTCAAAGTAAATGAAACTAAAAAAATTAGAATTAAATTCAAGTATAACATTATTATTGTTGTGTATTTTTGCATTCAATTCAGGATTAAGATTTGTTTTATAATACGTAAATACAACATAATCCATATATTTTTGTGGAAAAGAGCTGTGATCTGTATAAAAAAAATTTAAATTAATTGCAAAAGATGGCGTAGTTTTTCAATAAACAAAAATATAAAATGCTAATTTTACTTTTGAAACTTCACATTTGACATTTGATAATCCAATTTTAAAAACTACCATAACCAACATTTAAAATTCTTTCTTATTTGAATGACTCACAAACACTGTTACTGACCCGGATGAAAAAACACTGCTATCGTTGCATTTTCAAAAATAAATTTTATTTGAAATTTTTTGAAATATTATTTGAAGAACAGGAATTAAATTAAGGGTGTTTAATGAATTTTTAATTTTTGACACTTCAAAGCTCCTAAAATCTAATAAGATGCGAGCCAATGTTCAGACACTTTCATAAGTTTCAAGTCCTTAACTAAACCATTTGAAGGATAGAATGTGTCAAAAATATTTTTTAAATTAAGTTTCGCGTAATGGTAAATTAGAACACCACATTCAATGTTATAATAAAGTTTATTTAAGTATCTGTCATTTGGTTTCTATATTGAAGATTCAACTTACAGAATTTGTGTTATAGGAATTTAAATATGAGGACAGGTGGACAGAAGGACAGAGTAAAACTATATAACAAAGTTTTTTCAAATTTTTTTTTAAATGTATAATCTGTATTAAGAACAGATCTTTCAAAGACCACGATGTCTTTGATTAAGATTTTATAGTTTCAGAGTTCCTAAAATCTATGTAAAACTTTTATAAACTCCTCGTTGAAAGACTCACTTAACCTAGAACGATCAGTATACTTAGAAATCAATAAAAATACTAAAATGGAAAAACTTATTTTTCTTTATCACCAAATGTAATTATAAAAAAAAAATTTAAACTGTCAGACCGGCAAGCGTTCTTAAATTAAATATTAAAATATATTTTTTATTTTTTTGTCAACAAATTAATTTAAAAATTATAAGAAAACAATATTCATGTGGTGTAAGTTTTAAGTGAATTCACTTTTAAATTTCAAGTTTTTTTTTTGTTTTTTAAATTAAAAAATATCTTAAGATACGCTTACATATCGTACATACATACAATTTCATACAAATTGTAAAAATTGAAAAAACATATAACAAGTTTACATTTTAATATTTCAGGAAAATTCTTAAGTTAAAAATTAACATTGTAGACATTTAAAAGATTATATGCACATGCATATATATATATATATATGTGTATGTATATATAGAATAAATTTTCAGGACACGCTTTCACATATGATTTTAATTTTGAAAGAAAAATCAAAAAAAAAAACAATACAAAAATGCAAAAAAAATAGTCATGAAAACAGCGAGTGAATCTGAATTTTAAAAATATTATAAAACTATTTTAAAAGTTTTCATTTATTTTTATTTTCTTTTAAATACATACTATGTATGGATATGTACAACTACCAGTACAATGCAGTATAAATTAAAATGAACAAAATATAATTTTTGAACCTCAGTTTGTTTATAACATATGTTTTTCTAAAATTCATTTAACCGGGTTTGAAAATGAGCGGATTCATTTCAGTTGAGCAACGAGTTTTATCAAAAGTTAAGCTTCTCACAACCCTGCACTAATTTTCTGGCTGATTTTTATATATGCTTAACTCAAAGGCTGTCGTATCACATGTAAATACAAGTTGTATCTAATTCGAGATCCAAATAAAAAGTATGTGTAAAATTGTAAATTGTACGAAAATAAGTTTCAACTAATCAGCTTTTTCGGTTACAAAACTTCCGGTTGCGGCTCAATTATTTATTTATAAATATTAATAATAATTTGAGTGCGAAAGTCGCTCGAAGATGAATCAAGAGGTTATTATTTCAAATAAAAAATATGTCAAGTACCGGTTTTTTTTTTATATCGTGTCAATCTGTACCATTCTTAAGATTAAAAGTTAGGATTAGACCTATAGTAAAAATGTTGACTTTGGAATTTTGAAATTAATGGATTGTACAGCATAAAAACAAATATTAGCACGCATTTTATTACAAAAAGATAATTTTATAAAATCTTATTATAATGTACGTATAAGAATTAACAACATTAGGAAAAACATACGAACACATACGAACTCGTACTAAATTCCGACTTACATAGGGATCTACAAATTTCTAGTGTTAAAGATTAAATTAAAAAATATGCTAAACGAGGAAGAGTGTAGTAGAGTAGACTGTGTCAACTCAGGGATACCCGTATGACCGTAACATATACATTATATCATCCGGTTAATTACTTTTGGCAAAATTTCAAACATACATGCTTTATTAGGTGTAGTATTAGGTGTTAGGTGTATTAGGTGTTTGCTCATATAAAATAAGAAGCTGTATGGCAACTACGCTAATCCACCGCAGTAGACCAACCAAATTTTGCAGTAACTTTGGCCATAAAACTAAACTACTTTTCAGACACAGACATTTCAGGTACAGAGTAATACTCATATTAAAAAAAAACTTGTATGGCAGCTACCCGAACCCATAGACCAAAATGGCTGGATTTAAATAGCGAAAATTTCAAAATCCTAGCTCCTTTAGTTTTTGAGTTATCGTGCGGACGGACGGACATACAAAGCTAAATCGATTTATTTTCGATTCTGATCCGATCCATACACTCGAGTCTATATCAACCCCCCTTCTTCTCTGAGTCACAAACGTAATGGAAAATTTATTATACCCTTTGACTATACAGCCATACGTGTATAAAATTATAAGATCCGCTTAGAAGGTCACATAAACATGTCAATAAAAGAAACATAATACATAAACATAAGAACATCTAAACTCCTACTATCTTCAAATGTCAATAGAAGGCTTAAAAGAAGAAAGTTCCTCGAGTTAGCTATAAATTCAGATCACATTAACCCTAGAGATTTGTAATTATAGTAGTTCAGAAACAGTTAGCGCATAAATAATGGTTAGTCACTATAAGACTAGTTTTAATATTTTAAAACAGGGCTGCTGTTTTTAGTTTGTTAAAGTTTAACATAACTGTAGTTGCGCACAGTATCGATGATTTCCAACGACCATATTCCAAGAGAAAGTTAAAGAACATTTGAAATGAGCTATGGTTCCATGATCATTAGGTATGAAGAACACTTGTAATGCTTAACTTTGCAGCAAATTTTCCTCCTCCTATCGTATCTTTGGATAATAACACATGGTAAATAATCAAACTATTGAAATTAGATTAATAATTAAAATGCTTTTGTAAGAACTTTATTATTTTACTAAGACAAATTGCTCAAACACAATATTTACACAAATTACGGATTTAACAACTTGTAAATCATCAATTTAACTGGGCAGGCAGTTAATTTTACAATTTCCTATTAAATAAAATATATTGACTAGGGAAGATTTAATAAAAAATTCCGATAACTTTATTATTCACCTTTTGAAAAAAAAATTATACAAAAAATATATTATAAGAATGGACCCATTTTTCTTACATGAATATTTAATGTGTTGCAATAGATTTGTTCAAAACTGTATAAATACCAAATGTGTGCTAGCATATGTCTATCTGCATATATGTATTCTTCACGAATTTTAAAAATTTAACAACATATATATATATATATATGTGTGTATATACATATGGCGGAAAGAATATAAAAGAAAAATCCTTCTCCCAATGAAAATATTATTCATGTTGAAAATAAGAAAATATGGTGAAAAACAAGAAAATTTAAAATGGCAAGAAAAAAAATATTTTAACAGGAGGGGATTTTTATATATATATATATATATATATATATATATTTTACAATTTTCTTTTTAAAACTTCAAAATAATAAAGTTTCATTTTAAAATAATTTATTTTTTTCTACCCCAGAAAGTTCAATGGCTCCTCGAAGGAGTTGTAAGTTTTCTTTTTCAATTTTTTTTTTTAGTTTTTTTTTTTTTTCTTTTTTTTTTCTTATAACTTAAAGTTATAACTTTTATATTATATTTTGAGATTGTTTTTTAAACTTTAATTTTCAAATATTTAGAAAATTGTATTTTAACTTGATTTGAATAACAAATATGTGAATAACAGAATTTTAATTGAATTCACCATATATGTAAAATTATAATTTTATTTTTAAATAAGTCTACAATATTTAAAATTTATTAATTAAATTAATAAAGTTATTCCTTAGAGTAATTACATAAAGTTTGTAAGATTACATATACTGGAAAAACTAATATTTTGTAACTCTTAATGCTAGAATATGCTAATGTTGAAGAACGTATTTTGTGCCTCAAATAATTTAATTTCTGAAGAAAAATGTCGACTTTATTAATCCTACTAGATAGTAGGTCTAAGGATGCATGTGGCAGCTATGTGAACAACAACTTTTTTTACTTTCAAATATCAAGAACATAAAAAAAACTAGACCGACCACACTAGCATCAAATTTTAAGTTTCTATCTTTATCAATTTCGAAAATATGTATATGAAGACTTAGGAGAATGTGGTAGTTTATCCGAACCACCACTTTAATTTATTTCAAAATTTAAGAAAAAAATGGAAACAGATAGAACTATTTTGTACAAAATTTCAAGCTTCTACCGTTATTAATTTTGAAAAAATGTTTCTTAGCTATTGAAATGTAAGTGGGAGGTCCCCGAACAACCACTTGAATTAATCCCCAATTTTTAAAACGTAATGGAAACAGAACCGAACACTCTTTAAACTTTGGGGACAAAAGAGAAAACCCCTTGTATTATATTTGAAGGTTCTATCTTTATTGGTTTCGAAGTTATGCTCTTATACCTTTTGTTCGATCGGAAGTATTCAGAATCCGAACCTATGATTCCATCTCGATCATTTGCAATATCTGTCCGAAATACGTTCGGACATTACTAACTCAACTGAGGAATTGACACTGAACAAAAAAAATATATATACCTCCCTATCCTTTTGAAATCTTGATGTAAAATGATCTCGTAAAAAAATTAACAGTAGCAACCCAAATATTTTTATGTAGGAAAATCCATTGCAATGCTAGGCTCAATAGCAGTCATGAAAAATTGTAAATTCAAATAATTAAATCCAATAATCTACAATTACTAGTTTAGGGTAATCGCGTAATCACCAGAAGGATTATTGCTAAAACTATATTTTCATATAAATCACCAAGACTATTGACCGTATAGAAATCGATTATAATTTTTCCATTTCTAAGATATGGAAATAGGGCTTATACATAGTTTCCACGCTATCTTAAAATAAAAATTCGAACTCACGAATTATATTTACTAGATTTGATTTTCAAATCAGAATTTCAATAAATATTCTTGTACGCCTATTCGAAATTTTGATGATGGTATCGACATAACTCTAAAACTATTAGTCCTACAGCCTATCCCAGACTACCTCAACCTTTGAATTAAGGTATTACTTATGAAAGTCCTACCTTAATTTAAAGGTGCAATAGTGCCTATGCTTTCCACACTATCTAAAAATTTAGACTAACGAAACTGTAAATACAAAAAAGCCATTATAAATAAAACAATATTTTACTATATCTAACCTCATGTATTTCCTTAAGGCTAAAAGGTATGGGAACCTAGTAAAGAAAAATAACAAAATAAAATAAAACAATCTTAATAAATAAACAAATGTTACCCAACTAAATTGAATTCTTCTCACTTGAGCTCTTGTACAGATTTTTCAAAATTAAAATACCATTTCAAGAAATTCAAATTTTAAATCTTTCAAGTAGGGCTTACCAAAAGATTTTTAGAAATTATTTTCCTCAATGATAAAATTCTAAGAAAGGTTAAAATTTTGATACTTAGACAGTTTTTCCATAACTTTCTTTTTGTAAAATGTGCATCTTTCAAAATTTTTAAATTTACACATTACCTCATTTTATATTGAATCCCTATAAGTTGAAATATCTAGACTTTAAGAGTGTTTCAACACATTAAAAATTTGTTTTTGTAATTTAAGCAAATATTTTTAACTTCTTTTTGGAGGGTTTTATTTTAACTCACATTGAAGACAACTGTTACATATTACAAATTTATATCATCCCTTAACATACATGTCATACATCTGTTTTAATTTTGTATTGTTTTTCTTTTCTCTTTTTTTTTAATGAATATAATTAAAGAACTTCAAGGATAATTTCTTATTATCCTTCGAGAAGGAATAGAGGGAAAAAAACAGAACAATAAAACAAAAGCCACTAAATGTCCTTGATAACACAAATACATCATACACACAAAAAACACAAAAATATTGACAAAAAAAACCCTCAACGATGACACTTTATTATATAAAAAAAAAAACCAGAATAGCAGAACAAAAAGTCAAAAAAAAAAAACAATAACAACAAAAGGTAATTATTTGCATCTGTTATCTGAAGGAACCTTGAAAAACAAAGAAAAAATTAAAGGAGGAAAAAAAATTTATAAAATAATAAAAAAATAAAAAGTACAACAACATCAAACATAATATAATTTAATTTCGTATATTCCTTTTTAACTTCGAATTTCTTTAATTAATTAATAATTTTATTAAAAAAAAAAATTTTAATATCCCTTTAATTTTTATTATATTTTCTTTATCATTTCAATACAGGGACGCCACAAAATCCCAAAATCAAAAATCGCCAATGACAAAATCCCAAATTAAATAAAAATTACAATTTCGAAAATTATAAACAAAATGTGACAGTTCGAAAACATTTTTGAATATATTTTAAGGCAATTCGAAAATTAAAAATTTTCTTACAGTTTCCAAAAATATGGGCAGCAGTAGCCCTCTTAATTTTAAATGCTTTGTTGCTGTCATATTATGAAGGAAATTAGGAGGGGTTTTTAGAGTTAGATACTGCACCAGAGTTTTAAAAACATGCTGTATAGCGAGTTTTATGGTTTTGTAAGAGAGAGGGTTATATGAAAGTACTATTATTTGATTGTATTTTACTTGTCTGTATTTGAATAGCCTGCATTTAACTTGGCTGTGCTTGAATTGTCTGTATTTACATTTCCCTGTATTTTTAGAGTTGGTTATAAAATCATGGTTTCAATAATTTGCTTAGCTGAGCTTTTAAGGGAGCAGCGCTCACTATTGGAAGTTCTGATTATTAAAAATATACGGTAATATATAAAATACCTATAGTTGGTTCCAAAATCTGGATTATTCGTTTTTCTAGAATATTTATATACGTTTATGTATACACAGAAATAATAATGTATGTATGTAATACAAACAAATTAAAATACAGCCAAATGAAATATCGCAAACGAAAACACAGGCAAATGAAATACAGATTTGTGATAATGCGTAATCTGTTTGTTAATTACTATAAACCTTTTTTTATGTATCCCCATTGTTGAGATTTTGGTATTTTACGATTTTATATTTTGAAGTTTTTGTATTTGGGATTTCATGGCTAATAATAATATGAATTTTATTTTAAAATTTGTTTATTGCTTATGCCTCTTCCTTCTGAAATACTTACAGTGTTTATGGGACTATTAAATCAATATTTTAATAAGTTCAATTCAACTAAATTGCTCTCTCTCTCTCTCTTTTCTTTACTTCATATTTTTTTTTTTTTGATAATTTTGATAATACAAAACAAAAACAACAATCAATATTTGATCTCTCAATATAAAGTTCTCATCACATAACATTGATCACCTTTTTATGTTTTATTATTTTTAATTTTTTTTTTTTTTTTTCTAATTTCTTATGACAACTTTAATTCAAATTTTGATGTATCCTTGAATGGGTATTTTCAAATTCATTTTTAAAGTTCTTTTTTTAGAAAATTTTCATTGGTTTTTTATTATTTAAAAATTTCATTCCATTCGTCTGTTTTTTCACAGTTGTCTGTCGGTCCGTCGGTTAACAAATCTTTGATTTGTATCATTAATATTAGAAACAATTTTTAATTTATTTCATATATGTTTGATTGAAAAAACCGGTTATGGATAATTCTTGCCGTTAGAAACATAATGCACAAAGTCGCAGTTATCCACAAAGATCAAAAGTAGGAGTGAAACAAGACTGTTTACTTTTACCCTTTTTATTCATAACAGTCTTCAATGACTTAATGAAAAGGTCTGCTCGTTAAATAAAGGCTAGGCAGATGACATATGAATTCTCTCGCACAAGCCCAGCGATATGCAGAGTAAATTAGAACATCTACAAAATTTTCTAAGCAATTTTGGGCTTGAATTCAATATAATTAAGACCAAAGCAATGAGAGTCAATACCGCTGTAATAAGAAATCTACAAATAAACCTTCAAACAATTGATAACTTCAATTATCTCTGCCAACTTGGTAGCATTATATCAACCAATTATGGAGAGCAACGAGACATTGATAACCGACTCAAGAGAGCTGCAGCATTGTTCGGCAGATTGCAATTCGCATGATGAAATTCACATAACCCCAGAAAGACTAAGCTGCAGTTTTTCCGGGCACGCGTAAAAAGCATTCCAATGTATGGCAGCAGGATCTGAATAATTTCGAATTCTACCATCAGTAGGCCGCAGGCATTCATAACTAAATGCATTAGAATCATATGTAGGACATTCTGGCCTGCAACAATCACGAACACAGATTTAAATTAAAAAATGTGTCTCTTTAAAAACCTTTTATTTAACATACCGCCTTATTTGTTCCCATTAATATTTGAATTACAACCTTCATATTTAGAGAATCGAAAAAATTAAATAAACAAAACAAGAAAGAAATCAACTGTTACCACAAAATGAGCTTTTTCAGTTTCATTTCTGATGAAAGAAGCAATTTGTTTTTGTATTTTGATTCCTACTACTGTCCTCCATTAATATTATCAAAAACAACAATCAAATAAAAAAAAAAAAACAATAAAAAACAACAACAGAAGAAACAGACAATAGTGACCTGTTATATAGGAACAAAAGAGAATTGAGAGCTCCAAATCGAATTTTACTTGAATGATTACAAAAAATTAAAAAATAAAGGATGGGATGGATGATATGATTTCTTATTCCAAGATTCATTCTATTATTTTTACGGGTTTTCTTTACTCCTTTTTTTGTATTTTTGAACATTATGAAAGTTAAGAAATCTGAAGGATTTCAATTTTTCTTTTCATTTTATTTAACAATATAGACTGATTAAAGTAATTATACAGTAAAGTATCGATATCGATATTATTATTATTATTATATACAGTTAATGACATTTTTATAAGAACAGTTGAATTAAGAATCGAATGAAATTATTAAATAATCGAATTTTGAATGAAATTCTGGATCAAATTAAATATCTAGTAATTGTTTATACACACAAACATATAAGGAAATATTGATTTATTACAGTTCCACATTTACCATCAGTTGATGAGTAAGTAAATAGCTATTGAACTGTAGGTTCTAGAATTCCATAGAAACTTTGAACTGAAAATGGTTGAACTTCTAATACTTCTAAAAACTCCCTTAGTTTACACACTTATTCTAAACTGACTCTGACAAACTTTGGATTTTTATAATATAGAGTTTAAATTAATAATACCTTCTCTAGAACAGTTTCAACGTAGCTCTAAGATAGCTTCAAGTACTAATTTCCACTGTGTATATTTTAAGGTGCTTAAAACTGGCTAAAAACAAAATTTATTTATTGTGAGAAGCGGTTAAATGTGAAACTGGAAGCATGTTATGATGCTTTACCTTCTGATGAAAATAGTCTATTTTAAATTTCGTAAACTTTCAAAACCTACCTGTTCAGATTCGTCTAGAATTTACCTCTAAACTCTCCTTTATTAATTCTTCTAAAATCCTTCGAAGGAAACCCTTCTCACCGTTTTGAAAAGCATGTAGAAAAAAGAAGACAACTAACCTTAATTTTTTTCCCTTTACAAATTCCATCTATCCAATTTTTTTAGCCTCAATTTTTTTCGGCCTCTAAATAGCTGAAGCTGACTGGTAAGATAATTAAAAGCGAAATACTTATACTTGGTTTTCGACCTGATTCAGATATCTTTCATCAAATGATTCAATTTAAGGGAATACATAATTAATACTCAGTTATCAATAATAAAATAGTTCATAAGATAAGATAATCAAAATTGTTTAAACAAACAATTAAATTGAAGAATATAACTCACAGATACTGAAAAAACTTATAAGTAAAATATCAAATCAATAAAATAATAAGCAACAAATAGGATTGTTTACATTTAAATGAACAACACATTGGAATCAAATCTGGTACTTCGTAGTACAGTCTATTGTAGAAATAGTAGTGGGAATTAAGTGGAAATGGAATTCATTTAGATTAAGAAATGGAATTCATTAAGATATCTTATATTATAAGAGTATTATATGACTTGAACCCCGCACTATTCTTCTTCTTCCTATGATACCATAACGCGAGTTTAGTAAAATCAGTTGCACCAATTTTATCCTAAATTGGAATGTCACTAATTTTATTGGAAAGAAAACTGTACCTATATCGTTTTCTGATCCGTCCACGGTCTTTCAAAATTTTTTAACAGTTACAAAACCTAAACTCCAAGGTTCAACTGAAACATTTTACTGAATTTAATTGTGTATCGTCATGTATAAACTAATTTCGTTTATTGTAAAAAATTAAGAATTAAATTTTTTTATTTCCAGCCAAATAAATAATAGCCTTTACTGCCCCCGTCTAAAATATAAAAAAAAAAAACCAAAAAACTAAAAACCAAAATCTCAATCACATTAAGATTGCTTTTCTTATGTTCATTGTTTGATTTGATGTTTTTTATTGCTCTTAAAGATTGAAAGGGTATTAAAAAAATAAAGGAAAAAAGGTGCGGTTCCGACAAATACAATTTCTACAATATTTATTGGAAAAAAAACAACAACAAAATTATTAAAAACCTTTATATATATATATTTTTATAGTTAAAGAACAATAAATTCTTTAAATTTCTTTAAGAACTTCATTCATGTGAAAAATTACTTTAGTTTAAGAGGAAGAGTCAAGTGTGGTGTATAAAAGCTGGGGGGTGTGAATTGAGATGAAGATGTATGAGACAAGAAAAACAAATTTTTTTTTTTTTTTTTTTTTTGACTTTTTAATTTTCCACAAAAACAAACCACTAAAAATATACGTAAAAACTTTTTGATTTGTGATTTTATTTTTTGTTTTTATATTCGTTTACATATACATGGGCACACCTATATACCTATATATATAAATATATTTATTAAATGTGTGTATTTGATTACTTACCAGTTCAAATAAATTAGGGTTATATTTGTTTTTTTTTTTTTTTTTTTAATTTTTTCTCTGTTCGGAATTAAATTAATTTGTCCGAATTGCTATAAATTGATAACAATTTATTACAATTAATTTAAAATGATTAGAAAAAATTATACATATTAGGATTTTTTTAAGGGTAGTTCGGAATTTAAGGGTTGGTTTCCTTTTTATAAGAAAAAAAAAAAATAAATAGGATTTCTTAAATAAATAAATGTTTTCTGTAACTAATTTTTATTTTGTCTTTTAATGAGCATCCATTTGTTCTGTAACTTGTTAATATTTACATTTTCAGATTTAGTCAATTTATATTACTTAAGTTTCGAATTGAACCTAATTGCTTTGGTTAAAACTGAAGGTTATAAAAAACGAAGGTGGTTGGAAGCTTTTTAATTTCATTTTTTTCCCATAATCCTATAATACCAAAATTTTCCAAATTCCCAAAAACCCTTTCACGTCCTAGAAACCGAACATTGCATTTGTTTCAAAAACCCCCCACCCTGAAGGTTGGTTTCAAAATTGTGGTGGTTTTGGTGTGTTAAAGTCGCGCCCTCGAATTCTGGAAACTCTTTTTAAATTTTTTAAACTACAATTGAATGTGGTTTGTTTCTCAAACAAATTCTTCTGAATGATAAATTTATCAGTAGAAGGCAATCTTTTATTTATTTATTTATTTATTACGCACAATTATAAATATTTGCACGCCATTTTTGGCCCACATCTCGCCAACTGATATATATTTAATTATAATTTATTTTTATATAATTTTATATTGTTATATCCTATTTATTGAGTTTACCCAGCCAGGGATCGAACCCGGAACCTTGCGCATGAAAGGCCGGCGCCACCACCAATGCGCCATCGGCTAGATACCCCAATCTATATTGCATCTTTATTAGTCAAGCTATTAAGATACCAAAAACGTCATCTATTGACTTGGAAAAATAAAACTTCTTAAGCATAGTACTCGTGCTCAATGAATAGCAACTTCTTAATTTAGCAGATGTGGTGTGGATTTCATCAACTTCATCTAAATTGCTAAGCAATGCCAGACACTAAATTTTCTACAAATAGTTATTATTGATGATATGTATACTGATTCTAGAAACTTAGGAAATGAAGATGATAATCATTATGGAAAAACACGAAAAATAAAATTCTGAAGAAATAAATTGGAAGCAAACTGATTGGTAATTCATCTGGGAACAGCAGTTTTGCATCAACTTCAGATTAGCTTAGTGGAAAAATAATCTTACATATATTCATATATATTATGAATGTTGGACAAATGTATTATTTTTATGCTTCGTCTTAGGCTTTTATGCATAAGTTCCTTATAGACCATTTTTTTATTAGACCATTCAGAACCCGTAAAAAAACCACATCTTCTTAAGTATTTTAACTTATCCTAGGTCAAACTTTGGTCTAATTTAATTTTATCATTAATTGTCAAATTTAAATCTTGGCTATATCTAGCCATAATTTAGATTCCTATGTAGATCACTACGAAACGCCTAAGCTGCTTAGGTTATAGAATATCTCTACAACTCTATTGAATCTTTTTTTAAACATAATCCAAACACTAGGAAGGAATTTTTCTACACCAAATTATTGGAGCATTCAAAAATAGAGGAATATTTAAGGTAAATATGTCAAAAAATGAAAGTTGCCAGGTAAATTGGAAACTAGTCTGAGCAAGTTCTTTTAAATACTTATGAATTATTAAAGGGGAGAACATTGGATTGAAGCAGATTCCGCACTGTAGTTGTTCTCACAATAAATGAGTTATCACAACCGGATTTAAACCATCTAGAAATTTGATTTTAATGTAAAAAATTCTTGATATCTAGGCTTATTGTACATTATTAATTTATTTTTCCCAGGTTTTCTCAAGAATTCGAACCATTCGTCAAAAATAAATCCTTTATTATAGCGGTCGTATATAATTTACCTTTAAATAACTTTGATTTCAATACAATTCCATGCAAAGTTCACTTCATCGGATCATAAAAATATTGGAATGTATAAAATAAAAAATTTTAATCTAAGTAAAAAAAAAAAATAATAAAAAAATATAAAGTAATTGAATTCAATAATTTGATTTCTAGATACCATCACATAATTCCAATATATATATATACTTACATTGAATTGAATTGAATAGATATTGGTCAACTATCTTAAAGGAATTAAATTCTTTTCATGATTTATAGAAATTTTATAATAATTGTAAAAAATAAGAAATATCGATTATGATTAAAAGAAAAACGGAGAGTGAACTCTTGATGAACCCTTATATGCTTAGAAGAATAAAAGAAAAACTTGGAGGCAAAAAAAGAAAGAAACCAGATTAAAAAAAAAGACTAAGTGAATGAAACACAAAACAAAAAAAAAAAAAAACAGAAGAATCGGACAAAGACCAAAATAAAATGCATGAATGAATGAAAGAATGTTTCTAAATGACCTTTTGGCTTTTAATCTTCCCTTTCATATTAAAAAAATTTATAGTTATATATTATTCTTATGTATATTTTATATTATATATATATATATTTCAAAATTATATGGACGTATTTTCTTTCATTTTCACATTTTGTATTAGACTCACTTAACATTAAGTTTACTTTAAAAACGTTTGTTTTATAAATTTTTTTAGCAATAAATTAGCGCATATTAAAATATGAGAATGCTTATATTTTCGGTGTACAATTACAACAACACGTCACTGGGATCAAAAAAAAAAACTGCATTTCAAGATATTTTTAATAAATTATTTTTTCTTTAATGATAGTTAGTACAATCGTATTAAATGAGTTATGATAAGCAGATCAGCTTTTGAAGGGAGGAACCCGCAAATTTCAAAGTCACTAAATCATTAGGTTATGGGCTTCAGTAAAATGTACTATAATTCTTTTAAACCTCATCTCTGTGATCTATTTTACACCAGATTATTACAAAAAAAAACCCAAAAATTTATAGGCTTTGAATGAAACCCTGATTCGTTAATTTCTTTAGGACTGGCGCAGTTCTGTCAAGTGCGCCAGTTAATTATCAATAATATATATTAACAGCATATTAACATAACCTACTAAAAGTAGATATACCTTCTATATGAAATATTTATTAAACTGTGGATTAAGTATTTTCTTATCTGTTTTATACTTCATTGAGGCATTATGTAGAACTTCTCCATAAACCTAATTCGTTAGTTCACACTCACAATACGCAGACACTTCCTCTTCAATCCCGCAATACGTTTTTGTCTATCAATATACAAGTCGTTAATTTCATGTCTTATTATTTTGGAGCATGGATTCTTTATGCTAATTTTTCAGATTTTATTATTATTGGGTCTAGTATAAAATCCCTAAAACAAAAATTAAAATATCAATATCCCACTAATTTTCAAATCATATTTTTAAGTATGGAAATACTTAAAATCAGGAATCTCAAAAATCTCAAAAAAATTATTTATTAAAAACCTATAAAATATAATTCTGGAAAAGATTTGTAACCCTTATGTTCCAGTTAACTCTTAAACCTCTATTCATGATATTTTCTGCATATATCAACACGAAGAAATTTAGAATAATGAGGCCTTCCTTCTTCAAAGCCATGCTAAAATTACTGTTAAAATTCTGATTTTGAATTCAATCCAAAGAACTGTGCAAGGTCCCAAAACTTCCGTTAAACCAATTACTGAAATTTAGGTCATAAAAATTAAAATTCTTATAGTTTTATAATATTGGAGTTAGATTTTGGAATGCTTCCATTATTATTATCTATATTAAATCAATTATGCTACTACTTATTTGACACTGTCTCTTTTCTTCTGGACATATTCCAATTTCTAGGGTCTAATAGGGTTTTCTATCTCTATCTTCTGGACATATTCTAATTTCTATGTTCATTAAATTATTAACTGAAACTTAAATAAGTTGCATGCAATATTTCATTTCACTTAAACCACTCCTATTCTTTACTTTTACAAATTATACGCACTTATTCAAAGTAATACAAACTTTATACTTAAAAAAGAACGTATTATTTAACATAAATTTATAAATATATAAGAATTATAGACGTAGTATAGAATGCCAGTACTTGTTTATGTCCGCTGTAATAAAGTTATGCAATATATAAAGCAAGATTTCTTTCTATTAAATAAAATTTCCAAGTTTATTGCATTAGATTCTCTCCGAAAATACACCATTATTATGATATACCTATTAATAAATGTATATATATATATATACAGAGTCTTATATATATGTTTAAAAAAAAATATGTTATACTTAAATTATAAAATATTTTCACAGACATCATTACTTCTATGTAATATGTTAAGGTGAAATTAATAAAAAAAAACAAAAAAAAAAAAACTTTACTTAAATTGCGGCAAACCTGTTATTATTACAGGTTTGTTGTTTTCTTTTCAGTTTCTAGTTATTTTAATGTTATAAGAAACATTGTATGTACTCATTCAGTTGAATGAGGAATGACCAAGAACTTCTTACAACTTATTACATACAAAAAAAACGAAAAAAAAAAAATTAAACACAAAATATCATACAAACATAAGTTGATTATATGTACATAGAATTATTCATATAATTCACAAGAATTTTAAAATTATAAAACAGTGTTTCGTAATATTTCAAAAAATAAGAATAATTAACCTAAACAATTTAATTGGAAAACCCTAAAGTAAAGCAACATAACTTGCAATCAGAAAATAGTAGCGATGCCAAGGAAAAGTCATCACTGATTGGGTAGCCATAGTTCTAATACAAAAATGGAAATAAGTAACCCCTGATTACCCGTACATATGGGCATCCATAGAATGCAGAAGGAAATGTTTAAGTTCCAAAGAGTGTAAATCATTTTCACACATTTACGTACTGCAAACCTTTCCAGTGCATGCATAATATTATATACATTCCTTTCTAACACATAAGAATGATTTCAACACAGAACTGTAGGTAGCAAAAGTTACCTAGGTAAAACTTAAGCCTTAAAAGCGATACCGAATATATCATACAGAACCTCTAGGATGCAGAGTATGCAATCGTTTACTAAGTGTTAGGCCCAATTTTACATTTTTCGTACTTTACTCGAAAAAAAAATTAACAAATTATCTGAAAGCTGCTCAACCAAGAGAATGAAGAATATGGAAGTCCAAAAGAGCTTCAACTCTTCTACAAACAGTTATTTACAGTATATTGAGGCGAACCGACAACAGTTCGAAAGCGTATCAATTCAAAGTACATGCATAATAAGCATTCATTTTTTAAATTACAACAACACAGAATTCAGAATTTAGTAACACAGAATTCAGAAAACAAAAATTACATTGATAAAACTCTAGACACTAAAGTTTACCTATACTCATCTATATAGTAAATAAAACAGAACCTTTATTTTTCCGTTTGTCAAATCTTTCTGTACGTCTTGTACTCAAGGTGTAATCCAAGTACAGATACTATGAATTTAACAATGAGTCGGATTGGCAAAAAATCCATTTAATTTGGGACATCATAATAGAAGTTCTTTGCTTCTAAGTGTTCAGATGTGTGAAGCCCAGGTGTTCATCTACAAATTCTATAAAATTTGGGACGCCATATAAGAAATTTTGCCCACCAACAAATACTGAGCATTAAAGTTTTATATATTGTTAAAAATGCGAATCCTAACACTTTTGGTAGATTCTAAATAAAAAAGGGATGACTCTCTTAGGGTGTTAAATATGTTTAAAATATGTTTAAACCTAAGAGAGAGATCAAACTCAAGATAAAAATAATCTACAGGAGAAAGAAGCAGGTTCTGTTTCCATTAATTTTCGAAATAATAAAGTCTAAAAAATACTGAATCTTAATATTTCAAAACCAATACAAATATTCACCCACTTGAAAAACAACTTCTGTGTTGGTTTTGACACTCTAAACGTTCACAAACTTTAAATACTTAAACATATCATCCTATCACCCTATAATATATTTAGAATGTCCCTTCTGCTATAATACCGTTTATGTAATTATAACAATTTCAATTAAATATACCTGTTATAAATAAAATTACCATTAACAATCAATTTTAGAACCACTGATTTACAAAAATAATAATTTAAAGTTATTGGCTCCAGTCTGGACAGGTATTTTCCAGGTTTTTGGCAGCGTGTCGACAGTAATTTTTTTTTTTTTTCTTTTTTTTTTTTTTGAATCGTTAATGAAAGGAAAAATTCTTGATATACAGGAAATGTAACATTCTAAGTAATGAATCGCCATAATTTTTATATATTAGTAGAATGAATATAAAATGATATGGCAATACAACAAGTCAATGTTAATGACACTTTTTTTTTTCATTTTTTCTTTCAAACTTGTTTAAATGAAAAGAAAAAAAAAAAGAAAAATAAAGAAAAAGCTACAAAAAAAAAAAAAACAGGAACTACCAAAGTTTCAAAAAAAAAAAAGGAAACTTCCAAGTAAATGAAAGAAAAGTGGAAAAGTCATTAGCAATTTTGTTGTTTGTTCAATAAATTTTTTATTTAATATACGAGTATATGATATATGCTACCACTTCTATTTACTACAGTTCTATTCTTACTATACACACACACAATATATATATACATCTCACTTTTTCTCTTATATTTTGTTTGTTTGTTTGTTTATTAGCACTCTTTTGAAAATAGAAAATACACTTTCTTACACTCTGGTATTTCTTTAATATGTTTTCTTTATTTAACGCTTTCAATTTATATTTACCTTTTCTTAATAATAATAATATTTATACAGGGTGTCCGAAACTAAAAAGCCACAAAGAATGAACGTGATAGAGGAAGTCGTAGCGAACGGTTTCCGAGATAACTGTCATCAAAGTAATTCAATAAACTATTTTAAAAAAACAAAAACATCAGCTTCGTCCCTGTCCAACATTGAACATTCGGTTAAGTGTCAGTAGCTAGCTGAAATTATGGGCTTTCATAATAATTTCGAAACTTTTTTGTATCTTTCATATAGTGTAAAAATTAAAAGAACTTTATTCCGAAAAATATCGACATTACTAAATAACTGTAATTTTTCTTCTCTATTGTACAGGGGCGAAGTGGATGTTATTTCTTTAAAATGAATAGAAAATTACTTTGAAGGTATTTATTTCGGAAACTGTTAGAAAAATACCCCATTCTACGGAAGAATTTTTTTATTTGCTAAGAAATTCTCTATCACCTCTGCTCTTTGCGACATTTGAGTCCTGAACACCTTGTATACTTATATACATGCATAATTATACGTATAATCATTATAAAATACAAATTATATAATTGTTACCAATACCATAAAAAGAAAACGGTATTTTACGATAAATTTTCATTTTCTTTAAAGTATACTAGTTTTAAATTATATAAAAAGATAAAAATGTAAAGAAGCTTTAATTACAGGTTATAATCAATGATTAAATTAATTCATTAGTATCTAATCTATATTTAAAGAATTTAACAAGAGAGACTTAAGTAAAATATTTCAATATTATCCAGAAGAAATATTTTATATTATTGCAAAACAGTTATAAAATGAAAATTGCATAAATTAAGACTCACTTTAATGCATAAAATATTGCAAAAATTCAAAGATTAGAAGAAAATGGAATTAATTGCAATGTTCCTGGAAGTTAATTTATAATAAATATTCATTTAGATTTGTATAGCTATTTATTAAAATAAAATAAAAAAAAAAAATATTTTTTTCAATATATACTTTTATTAAAGTAGTACTAGCCCCCTAAAATGTAGAAAATAAAAAATTGAAGGTAGATCTTGGGAATTTGTTACTGTGTTAATATAAAAGTAAATTGCTGGTATAAGAAAGAGTTTTTTTAATGTTTGAAAACTTTTAAGCTTAAAATGTTGAAAATTTTCATTAACCAAAAATTGATGGTAAATTTTTTGCATTTAAAATAAGAATATCTGAAAGAAGAACTGTCACCATACAAAGTTTTCAACTCATTAACTATGAATCTAATGAAGCTACGAGGTTAAAATTATAATTGGACAGGTGAAGTAATAGGGCAAGTTACTTGACAAAGTTGGACATCACTCGAACCAACTTTTATGGTGGGCGAATTTTTTTTTTTTTTTTAAGAAAAAATTATGGGATAATGAATAAATTATTTTTTTTTTTTTTTTTTGTGTAATTTTTTTATTTGTTTTTTTTTTTAAGCAAAAATTATGGGATAATGAGTGAAATTTTTTTTAACTATTTTACTTTTTTAATTTTTTTTTGTAATATATATAATAGCTTAAGTTAAATAAATAACGGTTTATTTTATTCTATACATCATAGTAGGTATGCACGGGTATCTAAAAGTTGACAAGGGCCATTCATAAAGAGGGGCTCAATAAATTTTAATTAAACAACTTTTTTGGATAATATTTTAAAAAACTTTACTAAGCTAAATTTGACCCAATGTGTGAGTTTGAATTCTGCCCAGATCACTATTTTCGATCTGAAAGAAACATTACCGAAAAAGGAATATCTTTGGTATTCAAATATGCATGGTGATTTATTAATAAGTGGCTACAAATACAACAACTAAACTAATTTTTGTATGGGAGTTACTTTGTGGAGGCAATATTTTTGAAGCTGTGCGGTCTTAAAGCAAATTTAGTACCAATTTCTAGCACTTAATTAAAATACTCATAACTTCAATTCTAGAAAATGTTCAAATCATAAAAGTAATCGCATTTTTCGAGTACTTCCAACTCGAAAAATTTTTACTTTTCTGCAAAATTTACTACTTTCTTTTATTTAAAATCCTGAAAGTCCTGTTAATTCAAATATTCCCACGCTTCTATTTAGGCTTCAACACCAACATTTTCTCATATAAATAAAACAAAATTACTTTTTTGCAAATTGCAACATTTCAAAAAGTTCATTTGAAATTTACAATTTTATGGCTCTATTTAAATCAAAACCCTTATAAAAAAAGAAAAAACTCAAAATAATAATCTTATTTCAAATTATAAAAAAATAAAGTTATAAAATAAAATGAGATAAAAAAAAAAAAGAATTTTTAAAATTTACAAATTACAAGAAAAAAATTTTCAATAAAAATATTACAAAATATTCGAAGTTAAAATAAAACCCAACAAAAAGGGATAGCTAACATTAAAAATAACTGTTATTCAATCAATAAGGTATTCTTAAAAAAAAAAAATCAAAACATCATTAAAAATAATATTTTCTCATAAATATTTATAATTTTTTAAAATTTAGAATATTAAACTGTCTAATTCACTAAGTCCATCTGTCCAATAAAGAAAATAAACTTTTAGCTTATAGTCCTAATAAATTTTTTCATACTTTTCATATTTTTCCTATTGTTTCGTATGCCACCCATATTGATCATGTATATATCGAAGAAGGCTGAGAACATCATAAATCAGAAAATCTTCAATATCTGGTCAAATCGTAATAAGGCTTGGCAATATTAAAAGAAACACTAACGAGGTGGCCAGACCATATCTGCAAAAGAAAACTGCTAAAAAAACAATCAAATGCGCTCTATAGCTTAAATCAGAAGAACATGACGTCAGAATGTAAGAAAATATCATTATATAAAATATTTTCTAATGAATGAAATGCCGCTCTAAGTAGAGCTCAAGGATTAAGAAGAAATCATACAAATTTCTGAAAATTTCGAATCTATTACTCACCACAAAAGGAATCGAAATTTATATTTACATAAAAACTTTACTTTACAGTTGACATCCAACTTAAAATTTTAACACCGCAATTGGTCTTTCGACATTATTTTTCTCTTGAAATATGTGTATTTTTTTCTCAATTTTTTAAATATAACACTATTATTAGTACCGTTTTTTTTATTTCAATAAAAAATAACGGTAAAAATCATAAAAATGAACAATGACTCTAAAAAAAAAAGGATTAAATGAGTACAGAACATTAAAAATATGTTAAAAATTTCAATAAATTTTTATTCTAATATCAAAATATATTTTATTTATTGCAATTATTTTAAAATTTAATAGATATTAGACTTGATATATATTCATATTGGATATCACTAGATGAGATATTGATTAATTAATATGCCTAATAATCTTGAATATTCTTTAATATATTCTTTAATATTCTTAAATAATTCTTTGTAGGTATAAGCAAAATATCTAATCAAATAACCGATTACTCTCTATAAAATATTTTTTAATTCGATTGTATCTATTATAAGTAACTAATAAAATCGGCTTTAAATTTGTAAATCTAATCGACGAATTACGAATTTTTATTTGAAGTTTTAGATCAATGATTGAACAATGCAGTCAAAGTTTTACCATACTAACAAAAAAAACTGTAGAATACCTGTTTGTCTCATTGAATCTATCTCGACTTCATTTGTAATTGAAAATATGATTACATACAAAAAAAAGTCTTTTTAACTAGGTACTCGATAAACTTGAATCTTATGGCAATTAATTAGAAGAATGTAGCACTACTATATTTAGAAAATAAAACCCAACCTAGAAATGCACATAAAATGATGATACCTATTGAATAAATACAATTGTATCTACTTGTATTATTATCTTATACCTTGTATCTATTTTGCATTATCTTTAATATTATGCCACCAATTGTATTTACATCATATTAAATAATTTTTACGTATACATTTTTACGTTATTGAAGCACGCGTTTATTGCGTTTTGATATAAGTATATAATATAATGTAATATAATATATATGTATATACACGCATATATATATACACAAATATCAAAGGTACATATGTACATACAAATAACACTTAACACAATCAAAAAAAATTTTTACAAATAAACTTATTACATATTTATACATATACCTACATTATACATAATATTGTATATATATATATATATATATACGAGTATATACAAAATGACATTAGAAATAAAATATACCTTGTGTATTATACAGTATATGAGACACTAAAGTGTAATATAAAAGCAAAAAAAAACAACAAAACCAAATCAAAAAAAAAAAATAATTTGCACCCTTGGGTGCAATACCATAAATGCGTACATTCTTCAGTTATAGTTATCATATCTAATTGTATTTATGTACCTACATATATATATATGTATATTTTTAAAACAATTTTACATAGATACGTATATAATCACGTATAACGTATGTAAAATATGTACATATATTTGTCATATTATCATCAACATGACTAAATATGTAATTTTGGTACAAATATGATAGGCATTGTATAAACGTGTATTTATTTTATATATGTATATTTATATATTTATATATATATATATTTATATATTATTTTAATTTTATTAGTGAAAGTTATGAAAAATAAACAAAACAAAAAATAACAAGAGCAAACAAAATACAAAGAGATACAAAGAGAAAAAAAAAAAAAAAACAAAAAAAAAACAAAATCCCGTACCAATTTAGCAAAGAAAAAAACCCTTTATTAAATTTTTGTTTTGTTCTTTTTTTTGTTATAATTTTATTTTTTACTTTTTTGTAGCTGTGCCATTTTTTGTTGTTGTTGTTTTTTTTTATACACATCATTTATTAAAATTTAAATTCATATTTATATTAATGCGTTTTCAATGTTTCAAGGATATAAAGTTCTTCTACTTTTTGTTTTTTTCTCTCTCCTGCTCCATTCTTCTCATTCACCAATTCTCTGTTGATGCTTTTTTTGTTTCTCTAATTTTTTTCTCATTATTTTTTTTTTTTGTTGTTGTTTTATTATAATTCTTTATTTTTGTTTTGTTGTTTTGTGTCTTTCATTTTCTCTCTATTGTATTTTATTTAACCCATTAATTTTTTTGTTCTTTTTTTTTAATTTTTTTTTTTTTGGTACTCCTTTTTATGCCCGAATTTCTTAAAATTTTTAAATTTTGTATATGAAATGTCGGTTTTTATTTTTTTTTTGTGTTATATTTTGTTTCAGTTTTTTTTTTTCTGTACGGTTCTGGTTAAGTTAAATAATAACGGTACATATAATATAAGAGCTAAAAAAGATTCTGTTACTCATTTTGTGTTTTTGTTGTTGTTGTTGTAGCATAAAAGTAATTAACAACAGAATATTAAAGTTGTATATGAGATTTTTAAATATTTATTAAAAAAAAAAAAAAAAAACAATGCAAAAACAAAATGGGGATGCCTTCATATTTACGAATGGTCTTATGTTTTTCAATTTTGATGTAGTTTTTGTGTTTTTGTTTGTTTTTTGTTTTTTTTTTTTGATTGGACTTTGAAAATTAAATGAGTTTTTTTTATTTTTATTTTGTTATTGTTGTTTTTATTATTATTGTTGTTTTTTACTTTCAGATGAACTAGAGGTGGCGCGAAATAAAGCCATACGAAATAAAGCCATAAAATGACATAATGGCTTTATTTCGCATTCAAATGCGAAATAAAGCCATATCGAGAATTTTTTTGCGTATGGCTTTATTTCGCATTTGAATGCGAAATAAAGCCATATCATTTTCTAAAATTTTACGAAATAAAGCCATACAGTAAAATTGATACAAATTCTAGTTTAATAGTAAACAAAGTAAAAAAAAAATAGAAATTGATAATTAAGTGCAGTTATAAATGATAAATACAGGGTGTTTCGCTAATAACCTGCCATAGAACTAGGGGTTATTCTAGGGCTCAAAACAAACAAAAAATGGGTAGGTAGGGTCTATTCTCATCCGTTTGGGAGATATGGGGCTTAGAAAAATTGCTGGGGGCTTAAATAATTAATAAGTTCCTAATTTTTTTTAATACACTGTAATAAAACATGTTAAATAATATTATATTTTCATTACGGGGGCTGCCGCCCCGGAACCCCCGCTAACTCAATTTTTGAAGCTAGATTTTGAATCCAACACTAAAATGAAAAGAATGGTATAAGAATTCTGATACCTAATACATTAAAAAAATTAATATGTTTCTAATTTTTTTAATACACTGTAATAAAACATGTTAAATAATATTATATTTCCATTACGGGGGCTGCCGCCACCGAACCCCCGCTAACTCAATTATTGAAGCTAGATTTTGAATCCAACACTAAAATTAAAAGAATGGTATAAGAATTCGGATACCTAATTCATTAAAAAAATTAATAAGTTTCTAATTTTTTTAATACACTGTAATAAAACATGTTAAATAATATTATATTTTCATTACGGGGGCTGCCGCCCCCGAACCCCCGCTAACTCAATTATTGCAGCTAGATTTTGAATCCAACACTAAAATGAAAAGAATGGTATAAGAATTCGGATACCTAATTCATTAAAAAAATTAATAAGTTTCTAATTGTTTTAATACACTGTAATAAAACATGTTAAATAATATTATATTTTCATTACCTCCCCGCTAACTCAATTATTGAAGCTAGATTTTGAATCCAACACTAAAATGAAAAGAATGGTATAAGAATTCGGATACCTAATTCATTAAAAAAATTAATAAGTTTCTAATTGTTTTAATACACTGTAATAAAACATGTTAAATAATATTATATTTTCATTACCCCCCCGCTAACTCAATTATTGAAACTAGATTTTGAATCCAACACTATAATGAAAAGAATGGTATGAGAATTCGGCATAGCTATTTCATACAAAAAATAATCAACCCTAATTAATAAATAAATATTCTGGAAAAGGGGGCAATCCTGCTTTTGAATCCAACTCCAAAATCCCTCCTAATTGAGAATCCCACATATACACATATATATAAATATTCTGGAAAAAGCGTAAAGCCCTGCTTTTGAATCCAACTAACAATCCCACATATACACATATATAAATATTCTGGAAAAAGCGGCAATCCTGCTTTTGAATCCAACTCTAAAATCCCTCCTAATTAAGAATCCCACATAAACACATATATAAATATTCTGGAAAAAGCGTAAAGCCCTGCTTTTGAAACCAACTCTAAAACTCCTTCCTAACTATTTAAATAAAAAAGTTTGGAAAATTAAATTGCTTCTATTTTCACAAATAAAATTACATTTTTAAATGCGAAATAAAGCCATAATGTCATTTTATGGCTTTATTTCGTATGGCTTTATTTCACGGCGCCGAACTAGATATAAAAAAAATTTCATTTTATAATATGGCACATATATTGCATATATTTAGGCTACTTGTTTTATTTTATTTGTTATTAAAGATTATAAGGACATAACATGTATTATAAAAGTTTTCCATTTTTATTTTTTGTTTTGTTGTTTTTTTTTTTTTTGCTTTTAGGTGATAACTTTTTTTTTGTAATTTTTTTCTTAGAAAAAAAAAATAAAATAACAAGAAGAAGAAAAAAAAAAATTCAAAGTTTTTTGAAAGAACTTAGTTTTTTTTTGTTAGATATTTCGATGTGTATACAACGAGGTGGGACACTTGGAACTCTGTAATAGTTGAAAAATATAGAAACGAAGTGATAGAATAGGTAAAGAAATATGAATAAAAAAATTCTAAAAAAAAAAATATAAAATACATTTTGTAAAGGTATACCTAGTTATTCTTAAAATGCCCCATCACCATCCGTCCTATTTCAAATATTTTATGGAACATTCAAAATAAAAACAAATTTTTTAAATTTTAATTTTAAAGTAAATAGAAATTATGTAATAATATTAAAATATTATAATTTGGATTTTTTATGTTAAAAAAATATTAAGTTAAAAATCGATGAAGTTTAAGAAAAATAATATTCCGTGTAGCAAATGAAAAAAAACTTATAAATATATCTTTTATGAAAATTAAAATTTCTTTAAATAAAATAAACTATAAGGTACTTTCGTAAATTTATATTGTCAATACTTTGGCAATATCATGTGCTTTCGGTACATACTTTCTTAGATACTGAATTTAATTAAATGAAATCAATGGAATCCATTGGTTTTGAAATATTTCCTGAAATCTTAGCAGCTATAGGTAACTTTTATTTAAATTATTAGAGTATAAAAAAATTCTTGGATCAAATTAATTAAGATCGTATAGCAAGTAAAAATATTTCCATTTGTTTTTAGTCTAAAAAATTAGATATATTTGTTTCAAAACATGAAAATAGAACTTTAAAAATAGAGATAATAAAAGATTAGGAATAGTCAATATGCATTTAGAAGATTCTTAAAAAGTGCATTTTTTGATTATAAGACAATATACCGGATTAAATTTAAAATCAAAACAATTTTATTTTGTACGTGCGTTACGAAAACTTGTATATCTTGTTATCTAATTTTTTTTTAAATCAAATCTTACTTTTAAAAACATGTTTTTTTTTTCAGATAATAAAGAATTTAAAACTGTTTTTCTAAAATATACTAAAACAAAGATGGAATTTTCTAAAATCACATTTATAAGTTTTTTTTCCGGAACTGATAAAATTCATATACATATTTAACTGTAGAGATTCTAAATTTGTGAAGGATATTAAAGTTGATATTCAAAATTAGGGTTATTTACCTTTTCCAGAATAACTTACGTTTTATTTAATGTTTTAAAAGAAGAGGATTCTTTATCTACAATTTTTATATTCAGCATTTAATACCCAATAAACCATGCAACTCTTAATTTCTATTTTCAGTTTTTGTTGTGGTTGTTGTTGTTTGTTAAAGAAGACAGCATATGTCCTCCGAAAAGGTAGATCTTGTGGCCAGTTGTGCATCCCTTTGCCAATACTTTCTACTAATTTTTAAGTAATATTATTTTGATTTTGTTTATATTACATTTTTATCTTCTATAAATTATATTTGATCACCATGGTAATATGTAAAGAGAAATTATTTTTCAAAAATTCTTTTTTAAATTAAATATTTCACGACCTGTCTGTACTGAAATCGAACCGATATCCTCTCAATTAATAAGCCAAATGCTTACCTACTACACCACCGAGGCTCCTCGTATTTTTAGTTAAAGTATTATTTTTCTAAGTTGATTTGAAAGTTTTTTAGGATCACTAAAATCTTTAAAATCATTTTAAAAACCCGCTTTTACTTCAACAGCAATGCACTATATCTAAATTATGTTTCTTAAAACTTTCAAAGATCACTTCCTTATATAATAACTGATTTCAAGTATCTCTTGTCTTCATCTTAAATTATGAAAATTAATTAAAATATCTTATACTAATCAAAAAATATTGAATACAATTGACTTTAAACATTTTTCGAATAGAAAAAGTAGACATTGACAATAATTATCAAAATAAATAGGGCATAAAATGTTCAAATATTCAAGGTTCAGTAAATAAATTCAAACTATCAAAATAACAACAAAAAAAAAAAATAGTCAAAACTGATGTAATTACAAAATGTCAATTTGATTGTCAAATTTGAAAATGGAAATACCAAACAAAAGAATAATGATAATTCAATGATTTAATTGAGGAAACAAAAAATACTTAAATGTATAGAATAGTTCCATCCTCTTTTAAAAACTGCTATACATATATAAATATTAAAAATACATCTGAAATATCGTTCAATATCCAATTCCCAATTTTTTATAACGAATTCTTTTTTTTATTTTTTGTGTTCCAATTAAAGAATTACAAGACCTTATTACTAAAACACTTGTATCATACATGCATACATACTTACAAATTATTTTGAAAAAAAAAAAAAAAAACATTATTAAGGCAAAATATACAATTGAAACAGAGATACTCTGTTTCTGTTTCTAATTCCATTATTCCAAAAAAATATTCTTTTTTAATGCAAATACTATATTATGTATATAAATATGTAACTACCATATTGTTTCATAATCATTTAAATTTATTTTTTTTTTTTTTGTTTTCTAATGCACACTGTGAAAAAATCAAGGATGAGTGAAAATAAAATAGAACGGATGGATGGTTAAATTGGACTGAAATTTTCCACTTACATATTATAATACAAATGAAAAATACATATTGACAAATAAAATCTCCACACCCCCATATTAATATATAATACAAAACTTTTTATATTGTTATATTTTCATTTTTTTTTTTTTTGTTTTTTTGTTTTTTTTTTTTTTTATAAAATAGGTCATTAAAGAGATCATTCCCCATTTGCAAATATGCACACTTACATACATATAAATTTTATATTATTTATTAATACTAAGAACAACAACAACAAATAAGTATTAAATACAGTTTAAAGCATATATGTATATATGTACATAGAACATAATTGGTGCATAATAACGGAATATGTACTTTATTTAGATATATTTATAAGTTTTTAGAAACAAACATACATAAATATATACATGCATATATATATATTTAAATTAAAAGAAAAAAAGTTCTTTTACCTTCATTGAAAATGATCTTCTTTTGCTTTTTACATCTTCAATTCAACAAGTCAAATAAATACAAAAGGAATTCATGTTTTTTTTTTTTGTAGTATACAAAACAAAGTAATAACAAAAAACAACAAAAACAAAAAAAAAAAACAATACCGTTAAAAAAAAAAATAAAAACAAAATAAGAATCTTTTGTTAAAAATTAAAAATATGTTACAAATGTCACCTTAGTGTCAAAAAAGAAAACAATCTTAAAAAATATATAAAATAATATTTTACATATATGTATATTATATGGAACAACAGTTAAATAACAGGATTTAAAAAAATTTTTACCGTTATAATGGTAATAGGCAGGCCATAACAGAGGGTGGGCCATGAGGGCCATTTGGCTCAGGCCCCGAGTTGTGAAAGGGCCTCTATTTATTTCCTAATTTGGTCACAGTAGGTGCGGAAAAATTAAGTTGAAATATTATTTTGAGTATTAATTTATTTTATTTTAACCAAAGATTTATAAAATATAACGATACAAAAGTTATAGTAAAAATTTCAAGTTATTGTTATATGTATATATATATATATAATATAACTCGTATAAAACTTTTTTACGGGGTAGGCCAATTGCATAAAAAAGAATATTTAATTTTCAATTATTAAAAATTTAACTATATTTCCTATTCAGTACAGTTTTAATTTTCCTATTGAGTAAAGCTTTTGGTTCCGTACTATAAATTTTTGTGATTTTAGCCAGACTTTTGGATTCCTTTGGACTTTTTAAACTTCATCAGATGAGGAAATAAAATCGAGGGCAAAAAATATGCACTTAAAATATCCAAAGGAAATTTCAAATGAAATATGTGACGAAATGATATTTTTAAAAAATATTTTTGAAGTAAACTTTGATATAGAATAATCTCCAGCTAAGTTGCTACTAAACATTTTAGAAAAAAACCTAATTGGATTTTTTCCAAATATATCAACAGCTTTAAGAATATTTTTAAGTTTACCTGCCTCCGTTGCTTCAGCGGAACGCAGTTTCAGTGTGTTGAAAAGGGTTAAAAATTTTAACAGATCTGCAATGAGCCAAGAACGGTTGAATGGGCTATCAATTTTACATATAAATTCAGATATTGCACAAAATATTGATTTTTCAACTATTATAAAAGATTTTGCTACAACGTGAACTCATGCGAAAGGGCCCGGGTTCGATTTCTAGTGAAAGTGAAAAAACTTTTCTGGTTTTCGACTCGACTCAGCTACCATTCGACATTGGGTTCAAATTAATGGCATAATTAATAATTATATATCATTAATAAAAAATAATACTTAAATATAACAATGTAAACAAATGCTAAATATATACAAATAATTTAATTGAATAATATAACTCGCAGATATAGAATACCATATAACTCAAATACAAATTATTACAATATAAACAAAAAATAGAATTGTTAATGTTGAAAATCTAAGACGTTTCTACATGTTATAAGGCCTAGTACTATCTCATGTTTAAATTGTACGTGGAATTCAATAAGACCAATTCTAATAACACGAATATAATATGAGGCTTATTAGCCTAACAGTTGAACAGTTAGCGCTTAAAAAAAAAAAAAACTAAAGCTCGAAAAGCTTTCTTGTAATTTAATTATTAATTTCATACTTTTTAAATAAATTAAAAATAATAAAAGAGCTATGTAAATTTGTTTTTTTTTACTCAAACAAGAGGCACCATATTTTTTATTGGCCTGGGCCCCCTCTCAGCTCTGCAAGGCCCTGGTAATAGGTATGTTGTTGTACTTGAATGTAAAAAGTTTCAACTACCAGTAATTCAGAAGGAACTGAAATCTTTAAGGTGGATTTTAGTTAAATTGAATTTTAGTTAAACTGAACTGGCAATACTTTTTTTCAATTTACCATTGTGAATTTGAAGTGTTACCATTGGCGTTTCGTTTTGTCAAATTACAATAATTAAGAAAAATAAAAATTTAATTTGTTTAAAATAAAATAAAGTTTAAAAATAAATGTTGTTTTATTTTATTAAACTTTTTATTGAACTTTAAAATAACTAATTAAATTACTAATTCCACAGATAGTAATTTTGAAATTAAATCGTTTTGTGAGTTGAAAGAATTTTTAGAAATTATCTGGGTTAAATGTTCAGTCAAGTCAGACGGAACAGATAGAAAAAAAATTAATAATTTTACTAATTTTTTATTCAGATAATATATTTTTTTATAAAAAATTATTATATATTTTTTATATTTTTTATTATGTAATCATTTATCACTGAGAACTGTGTCAGTACAATATTTTAATATAAAGTACAAAACTATACAAATCTGACTGAAACCTTTGTGGTAAAGTGCCATCTTTTCAATCGAAAAGTCTCGGGTTCAAATCCTGATCGGATCATATCTAATAAAAAAATATAGTGTATATTAAAATAATTTAATAAGAAGTACAAATGTCAAAATAGGCAAAGGATTAATATTATCAGGCAATATTTACTATTGTCTGGTACTACAAATAAATAAACTTATAAATAAAATAAATAAATTTATACAATTTAATCCCATTAAAATCAATTCTACATAAAATTATTCAGACAGACAACAAATTAGACAGCCTTTCTACAAAAAAAAAAATAAAAATTACATCATTTTTTAAAAATACAACAACAACTACAACAACAAGAACAATATAAATCAAAAGGTGAAAATTACTTCACATATTATTATAATATTATAAGTATTCGTATATATGAGCGCTCATACTTTTTATATTAAATTTTTTTTTATGCAATATACCTAACATACATACATACTTATTATTTACTTTATGTACATGTATAAATTTTTAAAATTCATATTATATACAGTGTTAAAATATAAAAGACCTTATTAAGATTCTTTATTCAGCGAAAAATAAGAAAAATTCTTAACAATACTTTTAAATCATATCACAAAACTGAAAGGACATTAAATATCTGTATATATGTGTGTTTGTACAATTGTAAATTGATATTTACTTTTCATCCACTTATTCGAATATTATTTTGAAGTACAATATGTGATTATGTAACTGTAATATAGTAAAAGAAAAAGTATATAACGGGAATTTTCTTTTTTTTTTTCTGAAATAGAAGTTAAAATAAAATTTACCTAGCTCTTCGTTTTTAGTGTAATAATAACACAAAATCTTACCTTGCACTCTTTAATAAGGAAAAAAAATGTTTAAAAATAAAAAATAATAAAAAAATAAATTAAATGAGTTTTAAAAAAGGTAGCAGAAAAAAACAGAATATACATATTGCACAAAAAAAAAACGAAAACTAACTTTAAGGTTAACTTTTGCTTCAGACAGCAAAAATCTCATGAGTTTTAAAAAATTTTTTATAACATATTTTTAATACCATTATAAGATAAAATAATCTTTATATTTTTTTTTTTATACCGTTATTTTTTTTTTTAAACTTATATATCCTTGCATTTTTATCCTATAATAATATAATCATACAAACACATATATGTATGTATATATGTGTTATAAAAAAAAAAACAAAAAACTATTTAACATTTTGAATCAATCGTATTTTTTTTTTTTTTGTTTCTTTCATTATATCCTTGCCCATTTTCAACCAAACAAAATTACACACAAATATATACTGACTTTAATATGGAAAAATACAGGGGGTTTCCAACACGATGTTAGGCTTTAAAGATTTTTGAATAGTATTTCATAGGTTTATTTTAAATTTCTTAAAAAAAACCATAAAAAATTACATACAAATATATGCTGACTTTATAAAGGATAAATACAGGGTGTTTCCAACATATATTACGCTTTGAAAATATGGTTGCATAGCAATACTTATAAATTATAATGCTTAAGTTTTAACTAGGACTAATTCACACTGAGTTTTACATATTTATACAATATTTTGAATAATAACAGTGTCATACTTCATAAAATTTTTCCTAATGCCAATATACTAATAATGATTAGTACTAATAAATATGGAGTAATAATTATTTGTTTTATAGAACTTTTTTTCAGCTAATAAATTTTTAATCAGTGGTGTATAAAATAATTATGAAAAGCATAGAATACTAGTGCAACCACGTTACTACTTATTTGTACTGAACTATGAGAGATTGATTTTATAAGTAATTTATGCAATTCCATGTTATTAGCAACTATTTCTAATTTAATTTGCTTAATGAAAATCAATGGTTATCAAATCTATCAAATTTTTCAAACTTTTCATTAAATATAAAGTATAATCTTAAATTTAATTTAAAGCACTAAATCTAATTACTTAATTTAAAACACCATTAGGTGGATTTGTATATATCAAGTACAATAACATTTGATACTTATTAATTTCTTAAGTACCGGTTTCACTTAAATTTACATAAATACTTACAAAATTTAAATATAAGTCAAAAAATCAAGTAAAAATACTGGCAAATTTTTTGAAAGAAATTAAATTTGGAGTTAAATAACTTTTGTAATTATTTTTTGTTACTTAAGCATTTTCGAGTAATTAAGTACCAAGAAATAATAAAGTATCAACAATTCAATTATTTTCCAAGTATTTTGTAAATATCTTCATTTATAAAGTCTAATACTAAAAAATCATACAAATTTCAATTCAAACCCATTTAATATTGAAGCTAGCAATTAACTATATTATAAACTCTTATTATAGTGTATTGGACTCACAACTGTATGAATAGTTCTTACAACCGTATTTAAGTAGCATTTACTCATTGTACAGCTCCGGTTCTAGGAATTCGGGTGGCAGCTATCTAAATAACTCCTTTAATCCCTCTCAAATTTCAGAAACATAATGAAAATTACCTTTTATCAAAATCCAAATTTCTAGCTTCATTACTATTAAATCTGCTGAAGTGTGTTAAAGATACCCAAACAAGCACCCGAATCAATCCCTAATTTTAGGAAAATAATTGGAAGAGAGTAAAAAATTGTGTTAATATCTTAATTAATTTCCCAGATACGTTAGTTAGCTAATATTTTCAAAATGTAAAATAGGTCCCAAATATTAATTAGTTACCAACAACATGTAAAGTAAAGTGTTATAATATAATGTAATATGGCAGAAAGAATAATTCAATATTATTAAATTTTTTCCAAGTACCATCCCATTCATTTTTAATCCGGAAAACCTTTATGATTTCTACCCAAAAATGTGAATTTCAAAAATACAAAAAAAATGTTTTAAGGTCCAATATTTCGCTGACCCCTCTACTTCGGTATTTTTAACTTCCCAAATCATTTATAGAAGTTTCAAACCTTATTTGCGAAACCCCCTGTAAATATATGCACATCTTTAATGTTGTTATGCATTATTTTACTTTGTACATTTATTTAGCATACTTATATATATATATGTATATGTATATTTATATAAATATATAAATATATTATATTGTAAATTTATATACATTTTGAAATTTAAAAAAACAAAAAAAAAAACAAAATCTGAATTTTAAAAAGCGAAAAACTTAGGGAAAAATGGAAAATTTAAATATTTAACTCAAACATAAGAAAAACAAATAAATGAAAAGAACGTATAGTAAATGAATGAAAGAGACATACTCTATATAGAAAAGAAAAAAAAACAAAGAGGTTAAATATTGTATATGATAAAATCCAGTTTACATCAGAAAGGGGAACTGGCTCAAAAAAAAATAAAAAATAACTGGAAAAATTTAATTTTACTTTATATAGTAACTACTGTTATAATATTGTCCTGTTTTGTCCTTATTGCACCACAACAGCACAAAAAAAAATATTGTACTTTACTCTGGCACTCTATTTATAGAATATATATACTATATATTATATATATATTAAATAAATATACTACATATTTGAACATTTATTAACTGCCCATTCTTTTAATATACAAAATATATACCTATATATATACAATATTATAAATATTTTATTATAGTCATATACATAATATATTTATAAACATAAATTTATATATATATACAAACAAATATTTAAAATTGCAAGGCTATAACTAAGTACACATATATATAGTAAATAGTTTTTAAAAATGAATTCTTTTTAGTAATGAAATTGGTGCGGTTGTTAACTGCAGATGTACATAATTTTTAACAAGAAAATTCCTCAATGCAGATTCAATCTTTCCTCTGAATTGTTGCTTGTTTTTTTTTGTAATTTTTTTTTTTTTACTTTTACAGAGCCAGCCTGTTTTACTTACTTACTCCATTTTTATTTTTTTTTGCGTTATAAGAATATCTCTTTTCACTTTAAAATTATTATCAATAATCAAAATGAATGATTTTGATGACAAAAAAAAACTGATGTTGATGATGATGATGATGATGATGATGTTGAAAATTATTATAATCATCATTATTATTATATCATAATATATTTGATAATGATAATACATATACATATATACTTAATATTGTGTACTCATATGTAATATACTATATTGAATATCCCACTGGACATACCAGATAATAATAAAGTATTTTAATTATATTATAAGTAATGCATTGTACGAATTTAAGTAGATATATACACACGTACATAATTTAATGTATGTATATATGAATAACTTTTACATTTGAATAAACATTTATAGAATATAATATATATGTACAAGTTATAATATATAGATTAAATAATATTTTGTGATACATTAAATATAAAATGCAGTGGTTTGTAGACATGAATAAATGGTACGTAATTCGAGACAACGGTACGGGCGCACTATTCAACTGTTAGGCATATCGGATTCGGGAAGATTTTACAACCAGGAGATTAACAATTGTTATTATTAGAATTGATCTTAGATTTTAATAGATACAATTCCTTTTGATATATATTATGTTATGCATAGTATTTCTGTATATGTGAGTTATATTATTCAATTAAATTATTAGTTTGAATATTATGTAATTGTGAACACTTTTGGTCAACTGTTAAAGATATTTGGCATGACACTAGACCTTAATAGATGTACATGAGTCTTAGATTTTCATTAAATAAAACTGTGTTGTATGTTGTAATATTTTTATATTTGAGTTACATAATAACTCTATAGTATAGAATAGTATATCTTTATCTGTGAGTTATATTATTCAATTAAATTATAGTTTTTTTGAGTATATGCCTATTGCAAACGTTGTTGGTAATTTTTCTTAAATCCATTCCAGTTTAAACTCATATTCTTGGGGCATCAATACCAATACAAGATCACATAATTTTAGAATTTTTATAGTTACAAAAAATCGCGACCCCCTGGTGTATTTTGTGTATAATGAAATAGTTTTAAAATGGCGCTCCTCAATATTCGGATATTTTTCAAAATCTGCTTTTACCACCCAAGTAATACACCTCAGCTTTAAAGTAGAATACCTAGCGATGAGAATACAAATTTTTAAAGGCGTTTTAACTACTAACGCGTCACAATGCATTTCTAGGTTTACTACCTCTGAAAAATTTGCGAAAATAAATTTTAAATGAATGTAAAGCCATTAGTTATAAATTAGAAGGATTAATAAGCATATATTAATTATTTTGCATATATATATAAAAATAATAAATATATGTATATATATTTATTTTACATTTTCATATGTATATGTATATTTATAATATTTTATACTTTATAATTAAAACTCATATTAAAACAAAAAAAAAAAAGAAGTAAAGAACAAAAGAAAAATCTCAGTAGTCCTATAATTGTAATAATTTAATGATAAAAGTGGGTTTTTGTAAAATTTAAATAGCATTTATATGCTTTCATATGCTTTTAATTTTTTTTTTTTGTGTTTATTTTGTTCTTATTATTTGCTTTTTACTTTATATTTTATTAGAAAAATGTGCTAATTTTGATTTGGGATATTTTTAAATAATTTTCAAATCTTAAATTAACTTGATATTAAACTAACTATAGAAAAATATAAATTTTGTAGGGAACAATATATTAAATATATATTCTAAATAAATCTCTAAAGTACAAATGAGATGATTATCTTATGAGTATTTCAAATTCTCAATTGAATTTATTGTATGATATATTGAAATTGAAAACAATCTCCCCTATTATTAGAGTCTAAAAAATTTTAAAATTAAATATATTATTTCCATTTAAAAAAAAAATAATATGAATCTGGAAAATCTTCTGGAAAATGTAATACAGAATCATGGAAAATATTGAAAAAAAAAATATAAAGTTTTTGTATTTATTCATTCAAAGTAATTGAAGTGTATAAGAAAATTTTATTGTGTAAAAATGAAAACAATTAAAATAAAATTTATTAAATTTTCTTGTAAGGGAAACAAATCTTTTCAATTTAAAAAATAGAAATTAAATAATTGAAATCTCTTAAGATTATTAAATAGATATATTAATACTTGTAAACTTAATAATTAAAATTAATTATAAAAAATTAGTTAAATATAATAATTTTTTTTTTTTCTTATTGTTTACTTTAAATTGTAAAGCACTTCATATTTTTTGTACTTTATAACTTTAAAATATAAAAACTTATTATTTCTTAAAAAAATAAAAGTTTAATTACTTGAGATCGATAATTTTGTACCACATTCCTCTTCGTTTCGTTATTGTTTTCCAGCTCATTAGATTCTATAAGGAAAGTAAGTATTAAAACAAGTTGAAGATTGCAATTAAAATTATAAAGCCTAAAAGTATGCAAATTTCATATAGTAATAATGAAGGCATAGTGGTTAAGTAATCTTGAGGCATAGTGGTTAAATACCGGGTCTATCAACCGAGGGGGTGCAGGTTCGATCCTCCCTCAGATTTTTTCGGGGAAAAATTACTCTAAAAAGTCATTTACTCCACTTAGAGCATAAGGCTTCAACTTGAAGAATCCATTCATTTCTATTCATAGTTTTTTCTACTATTTCGTTCCAGGATATTACGTGTTTCCCTAATTCATTTAGAACCATTCTCCTCTAAGTTGTTTTTCTCTCCTCCTCTTATGTATTTTAAAGCGTGATTTCTAATATCAAATATTATAGTGAATAAATAAATAAAGAAATCTTAGAGTCTTGAGGATATATATACATATAAGATACATAACGCAATCAACGGAAGTAAAGAAGGAAAATATATTCCTAAGTTGAAAAAATTACTATTCTAATTACAAAAGCTTTAGCGAGGCGTATCTTATAATGCTATCTATCCATTGTCACTCATATAAGGAGTATTAGAGGCATCCACAATAAAATTAAAGTTTCTAAAAAAATCATATTTATTAAAACGTTTTTATTCGACGCTATCTATTCTACAAGATAAAGTACAAATACTATGATTCGGTGCTTGCTATATCAACACAAACAACCTTGTACGGCTGAGTGGCACAGTGGTTACAGTGCCGATATTTTATTTGAGAGTCCTCTGTTTGGTTCCCGATAAATTTGAAGATGTGTGTCGAATTCAAGCCACTTTTTGTCATTGGATTCAGTTAAAATTAATGACATAAGCAATAATTAATAATTATAAGTTTTAAATAAAAAATACCTCCCCTATAACCATAAAAATACAGAATCTAAACAATATAATTTAATTTAATAATATAACTCACAGATATAAAAAAAGCTTACATTTAATATATATATGACATTATTACTATATATAACAAACAGGGATGTATCTATTGAAAATCTTAGACATTTCTAAATGTTATAAGGCCTAGTACTATTTAATGTTTAAATAATGGATTCATGCAGATAATTTCTACTAATAAGAATAAAATATGCCGCCTCTGTTCCAGTATAAACTTACAGTTGAAAAGTTGGCAATTAAAAATAATTGTACATTGTATTGATTATATCATTGATATTACGATGTAAACTTGTGCCTATTCTTCTGAACATATAAAACTAACCAGGGTTGAAACCCATGAGTTTTCAATTATTTCTTTCGATTTTCGAACTCTTTAAGCGCTTTTTTTGAATTGCTGCGTAAAGTAATGCAAACCCATGAGTTTTCAATTAACATTTTATCCACTTTTTGTAGAACAACTGCGTTTAAATTCAGTGATAATTTTATAATTCTAAATCAGACTTTTAAAAGCACCCATCCTGCTTTCTCTCACTTCAATAAACTTTTGTAAAATTTTAATTTCTTTTGTAAAATATCTTTAAAATATCTTACACTTTATGTTACTGTACTCCATTCTTTACTAGATTAAAAAGCAATAAAAATAATTTTTTTTTTTTTTTTTTAAATAAGGTAAAAAAAAAATAAAATAAAAAACTTTAAAAAATTTTATTATAAGTATAAGTACAAAAAAAAATAAAAATTAAAATATAAAATAAAAACGATGTTAAAAGTTTTATTGACTTTTATAGACAAACACCTGACCAAAATATTGGTATGCGCATATCCTTACCATCGATAAAAGTTAAGTGCTCAAAAATTGCATATAAAGATTAATGTATTTTTTTTTTTTTATATTTGTTTTACACAAAATCCCTATTAAATTCTCTCTCTCTTACATTAAATATTTTAAAAAAGTTTTTTAAGTACTTTTTATACCATATTGTTTTTTTTTTTTTGCTTTTATTCGAACCGATCCATTTTGTTCTATGTTCGAACAAAATAAAATGGACTTTAATCAAAAATTAACTTAAAAAAAAAAAAATAATAATAATAAGAAAAAAATAGACTGAACAGAAACTAAAAATGGGAAGAACTTCCATAAATTCAAAAGTCACTTGCATTGCAGCAAAAAAAAAAATTAATGACGTTTTTGCTTAAATAAAAAGTGAAATAATTGGAAGGAAGGATTGTATAATATCAAGGTACACTAAATAGTTAGATTACTCAATTCTACTTCTAGTTTTTTTTTTGGTTTTTTACCATATGTTTTAAAGTATAAAATTCAGAAAAGTTTTTATAGATTATTCAAATGGTATGCTTTCAACATCCTTCCCATATATCCTTTCCTTGTATTTTTTTTTTTTTTTTTTTTTTTGAGTAATTATATACACAACTACAATTACACAATGTTGAAAATCAAAGTTTTTAAATGTAATTAAAAAAACAAAAAAAAAGAACTACAAACATTGCATATATATTTTTGTTAAACATTACTGTCAAGGTCCTATTGCACCAATAACTTAACACTAATCAAATAATCAAATTGCAATTTTTGTGGTAAATTTTTGTTCCACCAAAAAACTATATTTAATAACAAACTAATGAAATCTGATTAGTAAAACTAATTCACTTGTCGAAAAATATCATTATTTGATTAGTGATAAGTGTTGATGCAACAAGGCTTAGATTTAATGTAAAAATCATTCACTTATCGAAAAATGTCATTATTTGATTAGCGATAAGTGTTAGTGTAATTAAGCTCACTTTTGACGTTTAAGTTAAGTTTGAATAATGCTAAAAAAAGGCAAATTTCTCTCATTCGGTCAACCGTTCTTCCACAACTTTCTAAACGAGCTTTAAGAACACAAAAATAAAGTACAGATTTCGAATATTAACTCGTCGCGTTGGATATAAAACTGAAAACAAAAAGCAGTTCACATTAGGACAATTCGATCAACATGGCACAATCTAACACTAATTAGGGCCTTGAAGGTGACCAGGATCATTTAAATTACCAGCTTACCCACCCATCTACTTGAAATAAAGCTTGATGGAGGAAAAGTATTGAGTTCTAGTGAAATTATAGAGTATTGACCCAAAAACTTCATTCTGATAAATCAATCAATTTATAATCAATATTTTTCTATTTGTAATACGATTAATCGATCAATCGCAAAATTCATCATCAATTATAGTTCATTATTTCTTTATCAAAATTAGATTTTAAACGGAGGTGGTCTAAAAATCTGACAATCAGAAAACCTTTTTCAATCCTTATCAACAATCTAGCGAACCTCAACATATTTCTAGTTTCAAAGTTTTAATTTTCAAAATTGGAAATCGATTGAAAACGATTCAACTTCAATAAATGTTCAATTTTAATTGTAATACAAAATTACAATAATGTTTTTGTGCCTATTATTTTTTAGTTTTTTGAATAAAACATTTTACTCGATTAGTTGGCAAAAACAAATAGCTTATAATCGAGTCTTTGATTTTTCTAAAATCGATTATTTAAAATCTCTAGACAACCGACTAGACTTTTAAAATCCTGGAATAGAACTTCTACGTTTACGTTTAATTTTTGTAACAATTATTTGGAATAATGATATTGATAAACATCGATATATCGATATTACATTCCTCGGCAGAAGAAATATATTGATAAGTAATCGATATGTTTTGCACTATATAATCGATGGTAAATTAAAATAACATACGAAGAATAACTAAAATTAAAAAAAAAAATACGAAGTATTAAATTTCTGCAAAATATTTCATTCAAGAAATGCAGTAAAAAAATAAAAAATTATTTTTACACACTTGAAACATAATAACAGAAGGACCCATACAATAAAAAACGATTTATCATTACATATTTTCGATTATTTAGTAGAATATTAATAATTGAATAGCCTGAAATAACGAAACAAATCTTAGATAATCATGTATCTTGCATATGTCGGCATTCTTTTAAGACAAAACTCCAAGGATCATTAAGATATCCTTAGGTTTAATAAAATATCATTAAATTTAAGGATAGGAAAAATATATCATTAATTGCAATTTTATTCGGAAGTCATTCTCTACATTTTTTTTCATTATTAGCTTACGTATAAATGCATTATATTACTCATACAATACTTCAACATACAAATATACATTTCATACATGCATGCAAAAAAAAAATTATTATTACAAAATATTGAATATGAAAGAAGTTCAATTGGCTGAAAATTGGAAAATCCTGTTACCAAACATAAAAAAAAAAAATAAAATTATTTAAAAAACACATTGAATAAAATATTAGAAGTATTATGTGTATAAGAACTATCAAAGAAAAACAAACTTTTAAAATAATATTTTTTTTTTCTAAAGTAGGATTATGTTGATATTATATTCATATATGGAACAGTTTTAGGAACACTGGTTGATAAAATATGAGAGAAAATGTTACAAAATTATTGAAAAAATAAAATTATATTAAAAAAAAAATAATTTTTATGAAAACTTAACTGAATTCTTGTTTTTCATTTTCTATAGGAGTTAATGAAGTAAATCACATGAATTAAATCTGTTTTTCTACTTGATTAATTTATTGAGTAAAAGTTCTCAATAATTAATTGATTGAATCTGAATATATACTTTATACTTAAAAACAGTTTTATTGGTTTGTTTTTAGCATTGGATTAAAAACAAAAATAGAATGGAATGGAAAATTTATATAGAAAATATATGGAAAAAATATGGAAAAATTATTAAAGAAAAAAACTTTTTCATTAATTAAGTAAGTACTAAAAAAAAACTAGAAAAACAAAATTTATGGATACAAAATAGGGTAATAATTAATATGTTTTACTTTATTCTCTTGAAATTTTCATTTCATTTTGAACTTATTAACGGAATATTATAATATGTAAATCCAGTTGAAGGTCTAAGTTCCTCTTACAATTATTGAGTCTAACTTTCACTTAAAAAATAGATTCCGATTTAGTTTAACTAGGTGTATCGGCGTTACGAACTAACATCCTAATTACAAAACCCCTAATTAAGATCACTAATCCCAAATTACAAAAATTAACTAATCCCCAATATTTTTGGGTCTCAGATTAAATATGAACTAACTCCCAAGTTGACATATGAACTAACCTCCAAAAGAAATATTTCCCAGAAATATTTTTCGAATTTTTGAAGTTTAGTTCATATAAGTTAATGCGCAAAATCTAAAAATGAAGTAAACCGCAAAAAAACTGAACCAATTTCCAAGTCAATATTTTGAAAAAATATTGGATTTTATCACGCAATATATTAAGGTGAAACTTTGCTTCAAATCCATTAGAATGGAAGCCCTGTCGTAAAAACAAAGTTAACAGACCGAAAATTTTGTGGAGAAGAACTATGGAATATGAGATAAAGATAAAAAGAATTTATGGACAGAAGAAAAATCAATATCCTAATTAAGACTCAAATAGCTTTGTGGTAGCTTTATCCGAATAATCCCATGCTACCAAAAAAGAAGAAGAACAAAATTATTCAATTCCATATGAGCAGATTGTTAATATTATTATTACAGGTTACCATTAGTACTGTTTTAATATCAAACATTTATAAAAAGGATTCGTACATGAATTTCAAAGGTAGTGACTACTCTTCACATATGATTTTAGAATAAATATGAAAATGCTACCATGATTCCCTTGTCGCTGTTCAAAATAAATTTTCCTATCATTAATTTCAAAGAAAAATCAATGGAAAAGTTTTGAAATTGATATAAAATTGGATTATAATTTGTAATGAAAATATTATAATAAAAGACAAACTGTTGCTGCTGCTGATTAGCGTGCCCTATGTTGTTTTAAGTGTTATTTAGACACGTAACATACTATTTCTTTCGTTAATTCTTTAGTGTTTGAAAAAATAGGAAAAATAAGAAATCAAAATGTTTAGAAATGTTTTCTAAAATTAATGTTTTTCTAATGTAATATTTACAGACATAAACTTAACCAAAAAACGAGGAAGAGTGTAGTAGAGTAGACTGTGTCAACTCTGGGATACCCGTATGACCGTTATATAAACATTATATCATTATTATTATAAACATTAATTACTTTTGGCAAAATTTCAAACATACCAGTTTTATTAGATGTAGTGTAATGCTCATATAAAAGAAGGAGTTGTATGGCAGCTACTCGAACCCTCTGCAGTAGACCAACCAAATTTTGCAATAACTTTGGCCATTACACTAAACTATTTTTGGCAAAGTTTCAGACCCCCAACGTCAATAGGTATAGAGTAATGGTCATATAAAATAAGAAGTTGTATGGCAGCTACGCGAACCCTTAACAGTAGACCAACCAAATTTTGCAAAAACTTTGGCCATAAAACTAAACCACTTTTGGCAAAATTTCAGACACGTAACTGTAATAGGTACAGAGAAATACTCATATAAAAAAAGAAGTTGTATGGCAGCTACCCGAACCCATGGACCAAAATGGCTGAATTTAAATAGCGATGACGGCTATTGCAAAAAACGAATTTGCGAAAATTTCAAGATCCTAGCTCTTTTAGTTTTTGAGTTATCGTGCGGACGGACGGACGGACGGACATACATAGCTAAATCGATTTTTTTTTCGATTCTGATCTGATCCATACACGGACGGACGGACAGACGGACGGACATACATAGCTAAATCGATTTTTTTTTCGATTCTGATCTGATCCATACACTTGAGTCCATATCTACCCCCCCTATTTCTCTGCGTTACAAACGTAATGGCAAATTTATTATACCCTTTGACCTACAGTCATACGGGTATAACAAATTAAATGTTCACATATAACAAATCTAATCTAAAATAGAAACTGCTACTATTGCACGTGCCCTTTAAGGCTAGGCAAGATACAGTATCTTGTTTGAGGGGATATGAATAATATTAATCTTTCAACCACAAGTTTCCGACCTTTATAAATGTAAGCAGATCCAATAAAACGCTTTCAAAACAGAACTTTAAAGCAGACTACACATAATTTATGTATTTATTTATTTATTATTGGTACCAGATAATAGTAAATATTATTTGATATTTTAATAGTCCTTTGCCTATTTATCATTTGGACTTCTTACATTTAATCCTTTCTATTAATTTACACATTTAATGGCTTACTGTCAAAAGTTTCGAATGATTTTTGCTGCTCGTCCTTTTCTAAACTCTCTCAGCTCACACATTTTTTAAAACAGCTGATTAAAAAAAATGACAACTTCATAATTGCCAACCCTATTTTTGACATTTAAAATGCAGTTAAGCTTAAAAATTTTAATTTTATGTCCGCAAATAAATAAAAAATATCCTTCAAACTAAAAATAACTTCGTATATTAATTTTAAATCAATTCTATTATAATTTTTTCTAAATTAATTTCTAGAATGTTTTTTAATAATGAAAACAAAACAAAAATAATAAAGTTTTTTTTTTTAAAAACAACTATATCTCATTTAATATTCATCATTCATCATTAAGTTTTCAACTAAAAAAATCATTGAATAAAATTATAATAATTATACTTTTATTTTTATTTTCTAAATTTTTTTTTTGTTTTTTTTTTTTACTAAATACTTGAATGTCTGTAATTTGTTTGTAATTTATTTCCGTCAACATTTTTCTATTGTTGTTGTTGCTATTACTGTTATTTATACATCTATTTTTCATGTTTTAACAGTTTTTTTCTAAGAAAGTAAAAAAAAACAAAGCAGAACAGAACTTTAGAATAGAATTTGTTATCTATAATTTAAACACGAAATCATTTTTTTGTCTTTTTTTTTGTATTTTGTATGCCATTTTTAATATATGGTCATACATACATTTTACATTAAATCAACAACAATTACAACAGCAACAACAACAATAACAACAATAATAATAACAATTATATATAAACAATTTAAAACATAACATATTCTAAACTTTATTTTTAATCTTCCCTCCATAAATACTCGTCATAGGACGTCAAAATACACCCTCAAGTAGCACGCCAAATTATTCACAAATATACCCGGATAATCCGGAAGTAGTTCAGAAGTACTGATTGGAAGTACTTCTTCTCTATTGAATTTATATGAATGGTAAGAAAAAAATCATTAGTTTTGTAATAATACATTTAAAGGTTTTCTACTTTCTTTCAGCACTTTTTCAGTAATTTTTCAGTGGTGAATGGAAGTAGTTGAACAGCACTTTTTCAGTGGTTAATGGAAATAGTTCTTTTAAATACTTTTTCAGTAGTGAATATAAGTAGTTTCTCAGTTCTGTTGCAGTAATAAACTAATATTAATTTTACTATTTGCTATAAATTATTAGAAAATTGAAGCAAAATGTTGGCCAAGTGGTAACCTAGCTATTTAGTACATTTTTTTTATTCGAAATTTTTAACGCATGAATTTAATAATAACAACTTCGGCCATTGCCAGTTTAACTACAATTAAATTTAATTACAAATGATGGAAGTATAGAATAAAGTAACTCTCTATTAGGTATAAAAAAAGAGAGCGAAAAAGAGAGTAACAGTACTACATTATTGTTTCAAGCATTTCGCAGAACTTCAGTAGTGATTCATTACTTCTTCAGAACTGAATAATCAGCATTTGAAATTACCTATATAAAGATAATTTTTTTATTCTACCAAAGTGTAAATAATCTTTTGTATTTGATCGTAAATGCTGAACTTAGGCTATCAGGGTATGTTGAATTATTTACTCTAGGTATACTTTAAAAAAGTTCATATGAATCAATAATATGTCTCTATTTTTACTTTCATACATTTATAAATATTTTTTTCCCACCCCTTCCCACCACTATATATATTTATAATATAAATATATTATACTTTCAATATAAATATTTTATACCCGCCCCTATCTCTTTTTTTAATCTTAATATTTTTTCCCACACCTATTCCTTTTTAAAACTAAATATTTTTTTTCCCCATCCCTATTCACTTTTTAAATCTGAGATTGATCGAAATCCTTAATTTGTTATATTAAATGATATATGTGCCCAAGATATATAGAATACTTATCTACATATATATGTATATGGATAATGTAATACGACCTCTTTTTTAATTACAAATAATTAAGGTACTAAATAACGATGGTTTTTGTATGGTACTTTAAAAAAAAAAAATTACTAAATAAAAAAAAATAAATAAACAAAACGCTTAAATAAAAAATTTTCTCTGTCTATGAAAAGAAAATTTATCACCCTACAAAATAAATTGTATACTCATTCATATACAATTTCAAATTTTTTTTTTTTTATTTTCTATTTCTTTATTTTTTTTTTTTTTTTTTATTATTTTTTTATTCTATTTCTTCTATATCATTATCATTTTCAAGTTTTCTCATCACCCATTGTTTTTCACCACCATTCCATGTTTTGTTGTTGTTTTAAAGTATTTTTTTATTACTATAAAATTACTTAACGAATATATTATTATATATATATGCATGTATATTAAAAAAAAAAGCCCTTTAAATGTTAATATTTCCTATATAATATTTTACTTAGAAAAAAAATTATAAATAAGTTTTTTTTTTTTTTAAGGTACAAAAGTTTTTTCATTTACCCAACCCTACACTCCTGATCTAACTATAAACGTCATTACCTTATCAACAAAAACAAGAACAAAACAACTTAGGTTTCTCATTTCATTAAATATTCACATTTCTAATTTTTTCATATACAATATAATATGCGAGAACATTATTTTGTGTGCATGTGTGCATTTGTGTATGTGAAAATGTAGTTAAATACTTTTTTTTTTTCCTTTTTCTTGTTTAATAGTTTTTTCGTTTTATTTCTTTTTTTTTATTGTGTTGTTGTTGTTTTTTTTTTTTTGATAAATTAACTCTATTACAAAGTATAATATTGTTTGAAAATTTCCACAACTCTTATAACTGTAAAAAAAAAAAAAGTTAAGTAATATTGACGAAAAATACCTTTTTCTTTTACTTAAAACTATTTCCTTTAAGGTAAATGCTTACATATATATTACCAGTATAAATAATAAATTTTTTTTTAGTTAGAGTTGCCATCATGTCTAAATTTTGAGGATTTATCTACTTGTCAATATACCAATATATGCAATCCCTTATATACCAAATGTAATACGCAAGTGTGCTTTTACTTTTCAGAAGTGGAAGGTTTATATGCAGGTTGTTACGCCAATAACCTGCCTTAGAACGAGGGGTTATTCTGGAATTTAAACCAAATAAATAATTATTTTGTGAGAAAGTAACGTTGTAAACGCAACAATTTTCAGCACATTTTCAAAAAATTTTGTAAAAATATGTCTATATAGTTTCACTCTGTCCGTCTGTCCGTCCGTATGATTACAAAAAATTTGACATCGTTTGAAATATAGAAAAGAATTTTATGGCTTGGAAATTTGGGATTCATGCGCTAAAACACATCTGAAACAAATCAAAATTAAACAAAATAAAATTTTAAAATTATTGTTAGATAAAATGTTCTTTGTCTCTACTGCAAGACTTCATACTATTGGAAATGTCAAAACAATAGAAGATATGATTAGTATAAGAAAGTACTCATTCATTATTAGAACCAATGATTCTGGAAATTCTTTAATAAAAAATTTGTTTAATGAGTCATTTTGATATATTCAATATTTTCCTTTCCTCATTACTTTACCCTTCATTCTATATTTTTTAGTTTCTAAGGCATAGCATTTAAGTTTTTATTATTATTTATAAGTCAATAAAGGTCAAAAGAGGTTTTCAGTTCCTTTTCTCTTATTAAGCTTCAATAATAATAACAATGTATCAAATAAAAAAATAATAAATTTTATATTTTAGCTGTAAGGTGAAAACCGACCACGATATATAATAATTAAGACATAAGTTAAGCATGTAAGTTTGGAACTAAGAAATAAATAAAATAATTAATTATAATTCAAATTCTACTGGATATAAATTCAATTGGTAAAAGCTTTTGATAATTGTTGATAAATTCCTAAAATTATTTCTCCACAACTTGATATGAACTACACGAAAGAAAGAAATCATCATAACTTTAGGGAGCCGTTTACATACTGTCCAAATCAAACATAATATAAATTGTACTATCTTGTAACGTCAATATTACAAACAGCACTGTCACCACCACTGGCGAAAAAAAAATATAAATGCAACACAGTGCTGTCCGTTCACCGAAACTTCAAAGTCATATTTTAAAATGTCAAAAAAATCAAAATAAAACTGCAAAAGTGGAAATTTTTTTTTATTATATGTTTATACTGAACTATACCTATACTTAAAACTTAAAAAAATCAATATGCATTTAAGTTTGTATATTAATAATATTACTATATTAGGAAAATACACAAGTTTTTTCTAATGAAACCTTAAAAAGTTTTATTGAACGTCTTCAAGTCTTTAAAAATGTTAAAAGATTAGTTTCAAAATCAAAGGTGCTTTTTCGGGCAATAAATGAGTTGACCCATATGGTTTCTTAATTTTATTAATTTTAATTTTGTTTTTTTTTTTAACAATTTTTAAAGATAAAATAACACTAAAGCAAAGCTTCATTTGTTGTTAATGTTTTAAATGAACTGTCAAGACAATATTTACTATGTGAATTGATATTTAAAACTAATGAAAATGACAATATGTAAACGTCAGGTAAGACATTTAAAAATCTTTTAATAAATTAATTAGTATAAGAGTGCGTTTATGTTGGAACTGCGATAAATGATAAGAGCGTCGACAAGAGCATAGCGTAGAAAACTATTAACATGATATTAATAGAGGTGTTTATACTGGAGCATGGCTTTGATCATCGATTAACAATACAAATTTCCTATGCTATGCTCTTATCGACGCTCTTATCACTTATCAATAGCTGCAATATAAACACAAACTTATACTTCCCCCATTACATTCTGAAAAGCTTATTAATCTTGTTATCATAATAGTAATCTTTTTTAATTTTAAGCAGTTGGTAACCTTAAAATACTCAAAATTATGTATAAGTATAAAATAAAATTAATAAAATACATACAATATTCTTGTTCACTTTCTTTTTTTTTGTTTTTGTATGGTGGTATGTAATTTTTTCTTGTCTTACTTTTTCATATATCCTGTCTGGATATTATCTTTCATTCATTTCCATTCAAGCTTACCTGTAAAAAAAAAAAAACAACAAGCATAAGAAAAAAATTATATAAATAAATAATAAACAGTGAAAATAAATTGTTAGTAATATATTTATTGTAAACAAATTTTTTTTTTTATAGAACAGGAAAAGAAAGTAACTACAGTATATTTTGAAATAAATAGTTGTTAAATATATAAAAGCACTATAAATATATACATTTATATATATAAAAAACATATAAAATGTTTAAAAGTTCTTATTAAAGATTTCTTTTACAGTTATTTATTAAGTTTTTTTCTTTTTTGTAGTTGTTTTTATTTATTATGTAATAAGGATATTTATACGGTATACCTATGATGGGGTTTTATTTTGCAAAAATAAAATAACGGAACATAACATAATCTTAAAATATGTTTTATGGTAAAAAAAAAAACAAAAACAAAAATAAAAATACAAACAAAAAAAAATCTAAAAAATAATGGAAAAATAAAACCAAAAAATAATTCAAAAAAAAAAAAAACAACGTCATAATCATACAATAGATGGCTTTGCACTGTACCCCATAGTATTTAGTTGTAATATGGTGGCTGTTTAGATGAGCTTAACTAAAGTATTAAACGAAAAAAAATGGGGGGAAACCATTTTAATGTCCAATAAAACAAAAACCAATTTGCAATTGACTAGTGAAATATAAAGTAGAATATGGGGAAACAAGTTGATGGCTGATTTCATCTTTAAATTGACGAGAAAATAAATATGTTATAACCTAATTCAGATTTACTTAGAGTTTATACGAAGACATAAAATATGTATATATAGCCTAGATTGTTTTTAATAAATGTACACATACATACGTATTTACCAAAATAAACAAATACCTTACAAAGAGCTTATCTTAAGTATTAAATAAGTTGGTGTGATAGACCTCAAAACATTTTCTTAGAAATTTTTGAAAATTGGAACAGATTATAATAAAAATTTGAATGAGATTGAAAGATCATATCAAATGTGTAGTTTGGGAGTGCATTCCAATTTGCCTAAATGCACTTTGCAAAAATACTTTTTCCCGAATATCATTTGAAAAAAATACGACTGAACTTTGGAATAGGTGACCCCCACAGACCGTAACCAAATTTTCGGAGGTAAAACTACACTGAAATTTATGAAGTTTTGTGGGAGCCGCGATTGACTCGTACGCCATTAAAGGGTTAAAATTGTCATTTGAAAAAAAGAGGTACATGCTATATAACTGTAAATATCTCAAAAACAGGAATATATATCTAATTACCATTAGTGTCAAAAGATAGGTCTGATAAACGCTTTCAAAATAGTATATACAATATTGGTACAGGTAAAGGTAATTACTCCATTTTTGCCACAAATTTCAAAATGTACCTATGAACAAATATAAATTCTAAAATATGTTTTTTTTTATGCATTTTTATATGAAATATTAATTTTTTTCATATAAAAAACCAGAAATTTTTTACCATAACTTAAAAACTATAAAGGCTAGAATAATATGTGAGTGTCTTTTGAAAAGAGAGAGAAATTTTGGGAAAAAGGGTACCGTTACATATATTTTTTTACCGTTATATTCAAAAAAGTAAAAACAAACATTTGTTTTTTTTACTTTTATCTACTCTGTACTTAAATGGGACAACCTGTACCAATATTGTATATACTATTTTGAAAGCGTTTATCAGACCTATCTTTTAACACTAATAGTAGTTAGATATATGTTCTAGTTTTGGAGATATTTACAGTTTTATGAACATGTACCAAATTTTTTTTAAATGACAATTTTAACCCTTTAATGCCATATGCGCCAATTGCAACCCTCACGAAACTTCATGAATTTTATTCTAGTTTAGCTCCTGAAAATTTGGTTTCGGTCTGTGGGGGTCACCTATTCCAAAGTTCAGCCAAAAATACTTTTAACAAAAAAGACAATTAACATAAGGTCTAAGGGTGCGTTTATGTTGGAGCTGCGATAAGTGATAAGAGCGTCGATAAGAGCATCGATAAGAGCATAGAAAAAGCTATGCTCTTATGCAGTGCTTATATTGGAGCTTCGATAAAAGCGATGTAGAATAAAAAAAAAATATTATTATTTGGTGGTTATTTTAGATTTATCTGGTATTTTTTTAAAAAAAAAAAATCAAAATTAAAAAACTTTAAGAATTAAATATAATAATAAAGGATAATTATAATTATTTATTTGGTAGGTGAAGGTAATAATAAAAAAATATTAAATTGACAAAAAATTAAATTATAATTTTTAAAAAGTTATTTTATAATTATAAAAAATAAAACACAAAATTATTTTATCAACTATAAAAAGAATTTTTACTTTATTATATTTTAAAATGTATAATTGCACCTGCTCCAGATTTTGTATTACAGAAAAAATTAACAAACAAAAATAACAAAATATTTATATAAAAAATTATAATAACAAACAAGAGCAAAACAATTATTCAAACATTTTATCATCGATAAGAGCGTAGAAAACAGAATAAAGAGTTTTCTATGCTCATATCGTTTATCGATCATCAAAGCGATGCTCCAACATAAACACCTCTATTTAAATCATGTATATAGTTTTCTACGCTATTCTCTTATCGACGCTCTTATCACTTATCGCAGCTCCAACATAAACGCACCCTAAGCCTTCATTTATTATTTAACGCTTTGTTGTTAAATATACGAATATAAGAATACAATGAAAATTTCTTTTGAAGTTGACATCTTGTCCAAGTCGGTAGTTTTTTAATCAATATTTTGTCGTATTTTGCGATTCGACATTTTGTACAAGTCGACATATTTAAATCAGCATTGGTATTTTGAAAATCGATCAAATTAATTGTTAAAAATGTTTTTCGATCCATTCCTTGATATGATGGGCTTAATATGCAAACAGTGTTTACTGTCAAACGAAATTAGAGGAAATAGTTTTAAGAAAACAGTCCTGATTTTAAAGAACTCAAAATTCTTACAGATCAAAATAAAAGTGAACACTTGTGTTTTCTAGAAATGAAGTGAACATCAAAAACACTTAAACCAAGAAAAGTTGAGTAAGGAAGGAAGAAAAGGTCAAAAGGAATGCAATAAGACTTAACTTGATTAACAACTTCTCATATAATTGTCCACCAACCGAACGTACTTCAAAATCATGACAACTAAAAGGAACTGTGGCTTCATAAGATAAAATTTCAGTTAATTACGTAAAGTTAATTACGTTAAAGTTAAAATTACGTAAAGTTCCGAGGTGAAGCATCGGTTTTCCACAAAGGTCAGTTGGGATCTCTATGTTGTTTGATTCAAGTCAAGTCGTGTAATAATAAATATTGATAAGACTAATTGCCGTAGAAATCAAGTTAAACCAGATATTTTATATAATAATCATTTAATTTCAATAACTAATTAACTTGAACCAGATTTTTCATATATTTATTAAATACAAATTAAAAAAATATTTTATATTATAAATATATTTTAAAATTTTATTTATTTTTTTTGCAAATATTGTGATATTTTGAAAGTTTAAGCAATGAATTTAATCATAGGAAATGCAATTAAAGAAAACTTTTTAAGTAAATATTCTGTTTTTAAAAATAAACAGAATAGTATACAAGACCATTAAATTACTAACATGTGCGTTTATTAACATATCTAAAGATATTTTTTCTCTGTTTTAGTTTTTCTTTAATTTTATTTAATTTGTTTTTATCTCGTTTTATGAATTTTTACAGTGACTAACAGTTTTCAATTAAAAATTTTTTAAAATTAACCCTCATTTTAATTTATCCTTACTATTCTTGGAAGATTGAATCAGAATATGGTTGCATGTACTGATTTAATAATCATATACATTTTTTTATAATTAGATTTATGTTTTTCCATTTTTTTTGTCTCCGAGGTGGAGAATAGGTTTTCCACAAAAGTCAGATTGGATCCTTATGTTGTTTGACTCAACCCAAATCGTGGAGTTATATGCAAAGTCATTTAGAACTGTTTCGCGTCATATGTTTTAAGTCTCCTTCTCTAAGGGTTCCATTCTAAGGATTCGCACATGATATTGTTGGAAGTTTTTTTAAAGATGAAATGTATTCATTTCTATTTTCTGTTCAGTATATGGATTCCCACTTACTGATTCTCATTTACTTATTTGTCCAAATTCTATGTTTCTGATTTTTTTAGGTAGGAATATACAGAGCCTATTCTGTAAAAATCTATTAATGAAAATCAGCATTTTTTCTGTGTAAAACTTCTTAAATAGCCACATCTCAATACCATATATAGTGGACTCGTTCAAGTTATCTATACTTCCTAAAGTCATTCTAAAGCTTTCTATATTGGGAGTTATAAACTAAGAATTTAAAGTGGAAAACATAAAATTCCTTTAAGTTTCCTTTAAGCCCGATGT